>JASTWF010000110.1:931608-1140718 GCA_030390025.1 Squalus acanthias | reverse complement strand
GGCTCTGTGCAGCCTGTATGTCAGTGCGGGTTTAGGCCTTGTTGCCTGTTCTGGTCTCCAGCCAGTCTGGGAACACTAGACACACCTGTGAGTGGTTCGAATCACTCGCCCTTACGGTTCTAGACACTGGACTTAGATGCGAGAGCAGTAATGGAGATGAAACTCATGTAGACTCGGTTGAATGGTACGAAATGGAAAATCTTTATTGCATATTATTCAAGATTACGAAATACATGTCATAAGCACAGATTAATGACAGTACAATCTTACATGCAGTTATGTAACTAATTTCAGGGAAACGAGGAACGAACGACACATCATAAATGGGGGCACACATTACAGTTATCCTTAAAACTTAAACCCTCCCCTATCAATACCTATTCTAAACTAGACTGGTAGGATCGAGACTCATGCTCACCACTCGTGATAACTCGGAGAATTTTAAAGTAAGGCACTCGGCTCGTTTCGCTGCAGTTCTTTCTTGTATTTTCGGGCGCGGTCGGGGTTTACTGACCGTGGCGGTACGTGGATTCTTCTCCTCTTCTTCTCGTCTCGTCTCGTAGTCAACAGAGTCCAGAGAAAAACAGAAGGCTGCTCGTCCAGCAGAGCGATACCCGAGGATCAGAATAGGAGAATAAAAGTTCAGCAGTCATCAGCGAGATCAATCAGTCAAGAGTCCAGCCCGAGTCAAGAGTCAGCAGAGATATGAGTCGAATCCAGAGAATAAGCCCTTGATGGACATTTGTTCACTATAGTTATAGTGCTGTGTTCCCTTATCTCCCGCTCAAATCTTAATGTTTGTCCTTTGTGAAATGCTGGTGCACAAAACTCCCAGCATGGGGCGATTCTTTCCTTTAATGGGTTTCGGTAGCACCTTAAACTGGCCAAGTAGCCGTTAATGTTTTCCCCATTGTCGAGCCGGCTAGGAGTCTCCCTGACTGGGTTTGGGGCCTTCTCGAATACTGATATGTGTATTGCTGTGTCTGGATGGGCCTTCGATTGCCCATTACAATGGTCCTTACTTGTGCATGGAGAATGATTCCAGCACTTATATCTTTGCTATTGTGTCGAATGCAGACAGGTTGCATCCTGTCTTTATCAGTGTTTGCTGCGTATTAACCAATCTGATACTGAAATATTTATTCGAACGCCATCTTGTCTGCCCACTGTATTCTGGAAGCTTCTGCCACGATGCTCGGTGGCCATTTTACAAGCTGCTTGTGTCCACTTTGAAAAACCTGACAGCATTCTGCTGAAATAAAGCTGTTTGAACGAAACTATGTGTTTTCTCCTTATTTATAAAATCGCGATATATTGCGAATTCTACAGTCCCTCCTGTTGATGCGAATAACTCCGCTTATCGTATCAAAAATATTGTGGTGGGCAATATTATCTCGATTTCTCCAGATCCAGAAAATTAATCCCATAACTTAAACTAGCTAGGGTCTTTGTGTCGTCCTTATTTCCCAAGAAAATTACATTTTATAGCACCGTAGGCATTATTTGCCTTTAAACTTACACCACTTGTTTTCCTTCCAGGCGTAACCAGGCCGATGCCTCTCGTATCACCTGTATATTCACATTTTTATTCAGGGAAAGGAAAAACAAAACCCAAAACCAAACAATCATATTCAACAACAGCACCATCACCAAAAATAATCAACACCAACTCTTAAAACATGTCGAGTTCCAAACGTATTTACAGTCTTTGAAAATCATGATCGAGTACAAACTTTTGCGGCGCACGTGGCGAGCGGGAGTGACGCCATTTTCCGATCACACGGTGCTTTCATCGTGCACGCGCACGTAACGTTCTCGCCACTCTCCCGTGTTTTCATGCTTGGTGAGGCGTTTGTCTCTTTTACAATGTACGACCAATAGGTACACTACAATAAAAACTTGGCATACGACTAAAATGTGGGAGGCTATTCTGATCCATGAAGGCACTTCAATATTGGTGAACAGATTCCACCACGGTGGAACTACTATATCCAGAATGTCTGTCCCTATTTCGACAGTTTTCTGTTCTAATGTGTAAAAATGTTTCTGTGACACAGCGACGGCTTTTAAAAGCTTGGTGAGGTGTTCAGGGAGAGGGGGAATGAGGTATCCGAAATGCGCGACGAATCGCTGCAAGTCGGTGAAATTCTCTTTTACTGTGAGATGAACCGTGGATGGTTCAGGGATTGGGACAATTCGCTGTTGTGCTACTTGAACTTCCGCCCTGGGTTTGAAACAGAAACTGCTGTCACTCACCGGACACCGGCTACGGTTTCCATGCTGGTAGTGTTGCGCTGCAGTGGTAACACAATATGTTCCACCCCCGATGTATGCTACCTGCGGAGGCACATGATCTTGTGCCATTGCCTCCATGGTGCAATTCATGGACTTGGCGCCAGCCGTTCTGAACCCGCACTGTGGTGTTAAAAAGCCATTCAAGTGCTGGGGACACAGTATTATGTGTGCTCCCCTGCCACGACAACCAGAGAGATCTGTACCTGTCATCGTTTGCATAGCGAATGTGGGCTCCCCCCTGAATGACACCAATGTTCTCTACCCGATATACCGGGGCGGGCTTTGCTGTGTCGCCCAAAACCGGCATACGTAAAACTATACCCATGATGGTATGGTTTGATCGTCCGCAGTCCACGGGGACTGGGTAAGCTTCTGAAGCTAGCCTGAGCTGGCACGGGCTTAATGCGTTCTGAAAAGGGTGGAGCGCCCGCAGGTGTTTGTTACTTATCCAGGACGGGACCAAACCTTGTTTTAAATCCTCCAAATTACTGCGGCCCTCGCCCAGTAACCACGCCCCGTAAAGCACGCACACCTCATTCTGCGCAGCTTGATCGGATGCATTCCGATCTTCCCTAATCAGGGCATTTACCGTCTTTGCATGTTTCTCTAACTCTGCTATAATTTCCTTTAAATGGAGAGTCATGGCTTGGTCCTCGTGTAAACCCGACCCAACCACTTTATTCTCATCTGTTAGAATGTCTTTTAATTGTGTCTTTAAACCATTAATCTGGGTCTGCAGCTCCACACTGTCTAGAGCGTTGACCACAGATGTACCCGTGTTAAAAGCAGTGAACGCGTCGTTCACCAAACCCCTTCTTTGCCTCCCTACTTCATCCAAAACTTCATGTGGTGCGGTGTACAAACTTGTTTTATCAATTTCCGCGAAATCGAATTCGTAAAATTGTCTGAACATCTTGGTCAACAGGACCTGATACAACTGTTCCGTCTTTTTGGGGCACCACTCTGGTAACCGCACCTCGGTGAGATTTAAAATCACCGAGGCCACCGCGTAATGTACCCCCTGGAATAGTATCTGGTCTGTGGGGACCAGTACCAAACCATTCCCGGGTCCCTTACTAGTTTTAGGGCACCCTTCCTCTTCAGCTAGAACCACCGGAATCGTGGGCGGGGCTTTGCGTGGGCGCGTAATGAGTTCAGTGGCATTTACCGGGATCGAAGAGTATGGGGCTCCGCACCCCCTGGTGCTCGCATCCCACCTCATCCCCTGTCCGTTATCCTGCCATTGATTAATGAAAAATATGGAGATGCCTTTGGGGCAAGGGTACTTTGACCCCCACATGCATACATAAATTCCCTCATCCGGTTCCCACCATTTGTCCCAACAGACTCTCACTTGTCCGTGTGTCCCCGTAATTGTCCGATGGGTATTATTACCCAGTCGTTCCCACTCGACCGAAGAGTTCCTCATAGTTTTGCTCAGCTTTCGCAGCCACCACCATCGGCTCAATGGGACATTCCCACTACAAGTCAAACAAATCCGTTTGCCGACGGTGACGCTGATCCTGGGTGCGATGATCCTTACTTTGGGGCACATTAAAGAAGTCTCTTGGTAAGCAAACCCCGATGTGCTGGAATACTCAGTCGAGTTCGTTCCCAGCCATCCTGGCCACCTTCCCTTGTGGAAATAGGTGGTGGTCTCCTCAGCCTCCCGTCTTCCGGTCCCATCCACCGCGATGGGGGCCGTGTCCCCGGAGCATCCAAACACCACGACATCCTTGGTGCGGCCTCGATAGGCCAATCCACATCCAATTGCCGCGAGCAATACTAGAATTCGTTCCATCCTTCCTTGGTTCCTGTGATCAGATAGAATGAGGTAGCCAGCCTCGCAAGAGTCTCTGGCTTTTGTGAAGGGTGAGCGGGTCCCCTGACCTCGCCTCACGTAAACTTCAATGTTCGCTGGATAAACGTTAACTAAACCTATCTCTAAAGCTCCCATCATTTTATCATTTTCTGTTAAAATTAAAACTACAAACTTAACCTTATCTAAAACTATAAACTTATAACCTTAAACTATAAACTTAAACTTAAACTATGAACTGTACAGTGCCGCCCGTTCTCAGGGCGGCCCCTTTAAATTCTGAGAAAGCTGCTGCGAGCTCTTACCGACTGTGGGAGGGCTCTGACCTTTTCCTCTGATCTGCCGCAGCCTGTTGCTGCACTGACCCCTTCCTCTGATCTGCCGCAGCCTGTTGCTGCACTGACCACTTCCTCTGATCTACCGCAGCCTGTTGCTGCTGCGATGGGGCCGGGCTGTATCTGGGCTGCCTTAACCTTAAGTCTGCGCCTTGGGGCAGTCTGGGGACATGACCACATCTTCTTGGGCTGGGGTTCTCTACTTGACCTACGGGGAGTTGCCAGGGGCAGGGATCCCATGACCGACGGACCGGGTTCCGAGACTTCCATCGGGACGACCTGTGGTTCCACCACAGTCGCTGGCTCCGCCTCCGCTGACTCCGCCTCCCTAACCTCGGGGCTCGCAGTTTGTGGCTCCGCCCTGCTCGGCCCAGCAGGCGGCCCTTCACTCGCGATCTCTGCCTCCCCCGAGGGCGGGACGTTCAAAGCGGGTGGCTCGGGCTCGGGGGTCCTCACCGTCACTCCCTGTGTTCCCACTGCGGCTGGCTCCGCCTCCCCTAGCTCCTCCCTCCTGTCTTCGGGACCTGCAGCTTTTGTGTCCACCCTGTGTGGATCTCTATCTGCAGCCCGTGTCCTCCCTATACCTAAAATGGGAACGTTCCTTACGTTCCCCAAAAACCACTCGCCTTCATCACTATCCTCATCTGACTCCCATCCCCACAAAAATGCTTCATGATCTTCCAGGATGTCTCCTCCCCTGATGCAAGCTGCTTTGCCTGCCTGTGTGCCTTGTGGTCCTACCTGGGGCTGTGCTTCCCCACTCGCGGGGTTTACCCCTGTGGTTTTCCCTTGCGCACCTGGCTTGTACAGTTTGCACTGGTTTACATGGAACCACTTAGTGCGCCGAGGTACTTTTACGGCGTATACCATGGGACTCGCCTTATCTACAATGTTGTAGGGTCCCATATACAGTGGTTCCAGACTCGCTACTCTGGCGTAGTTTCTGACCATGACCTGGTCTCCTACTTCCCACTCCCGCGTTGTGCGGGGTTCCAGCAACAGGCGATTGCCCTGATGCTGCTTTCCCATGTTCCCAGCCGCCTGCTCATAAACCTGCTTCAGGCGCTCCAAGAGGGTCTGGGCGAACTTGTCCCTGCTTATCTCTTGGAGCTGACCCTCAGTGAGCACCGGCGCTAGCACATGGGTGGGGGTTCGCATGAGCCTGCCGGTCATTACCTCGTGCGGGGAGTACCCCGTACTTTTCGACTGACTGGCCCGGACCCCCATGAGGACTAAAGGCAGAACTTCCGCCCAGTTTTGGGGCGAGTTCCTAGTCTCTTTCCTCAATTTCTCCTTCAGGGTCCGGTTCATGCGTTCAACAATCCCGGATGACTGGGGATTGTGTGCTACGTGCCACTTCCCTTCAATGCCCAAAAGCATGAGGGTGTTCTGCATCACCTGGCCGGTGAAATGACTCCCTTGGTCTGACTCCACAAAACGGGGAAGTCCCCACCGCGAGAACACTTCCCTGACCAAGATTTTTGCAGTACCCAGTGCCGTAGCTGTTCGACAGGGGAAGGCTTCCACCCATTTGGAAAACACATCCACGAAGACGAGGCAGTATTTATAGCCTCCCTGGGTGGTGGGCAGGGGTCCTATATAGTCGATCTGTATCGACTGCCATGGTCCCTCTACCCTTCTTACATGTCCCATGGGCACCTTCCTTTTCTGGGGGTCTGGGTTGTTTGCAGCGCACACAAGACAGTTTGCACAGAACTCGCGGACTTGTTCCCTGAGCCCTGGCCACCATCCCGCTTGCTCTACCCGTTGCCAGGTAACCTCGGGCCCGGGGTGCCCTGCCCCTGGTCCCTCGTGAGCCAACTGGAGGAATTCCCTCCTGTGCTGCTGCGGCACAACCCACTGCTCCTCGCGGAACAGCATGCCTTCCTTAACTGAGAGGGTTGCCGTACTGTACGGACCTTCTACCTGCTTCCCCTCAGCAATGGTTTTTAGGACTGCTTTTAGGGCGGGATCCTGGGTTTGGACGGTCTTAAGGTCTAGGGGCAATGCTACCCTGGTGTTCCCGGGATTCCCGTCCCTGCCTTGGATCGCTGCCATGGGTCTGGTCCCATAGGGGTCCCAGAAAATGCCGTTGCGGGCACCTTCCCTGGCTAGCGCATCCGCCTGCTGGTTGCCCTCCCCACGGGGCTCTGTGGAGGAGTGAGCCTTCACCTTATGGATGAAAATCTCTCCTTCCTCCCCTACTGCTGCTGCTAAGATCTTTTCCAGCAAGGGCTTCACCGTTAAAGGTCGCCCGTCCGCGGAGGTGTATCCACGGCGGGACCAAATGGCCAGGTATTCCGTACACGAATTGCAGGTGAACATACTGTCCGAGCAAATCGTGTATGGGGTTGGGAAAATGTCTGGGTGGGTAACAACGTACACCACGGCAGACAGCTCAGCCTGCTGCGCGCTCATGGTGCTAGGGAGCTTGATCGCCAGGGCAAGGTCTGCCGCAGGGTCATGAACTCCACACCCTGTGAGTCGTTCGCCAGCAGATACTGTGCTAGACCCATCAACATAAATCTCGCGCCCAGTGGGATGTATCCCGGCCCGTAAACCTATGTTGACGTCCCACACCCCTTCCACCGAACATCGGTGGGCTGTACCGGGGTATACCAAATTGGTCGCAAGCCTGGGCTCGCAAAGACCTTTTACTTTAAGATCCATCTGGGAAAGAAGAAGGGTCCAGTGCGCAATGCGCACGCTGCTTACGGTCCCATCTTTAATCCTCTCATCTAGAAGCATCTTAGTTGGTGTGTGATGTGTGAGGAGAGTGATGGGAGAGAGCCCTGTGAAGATCGCTGATCTTTTCACAGCCCAATGCGTGGCTAAAAGGTGCCTTTCGCAATTGGAGAAACTTCTCTCCACATCCGTTAACACCCTGGATGAATAGACAACCGGCCTCAGCTTGCCGTGACGCTCTTGGAGCAGCACAGCGCTCAAGCTGTCTCCGCTGGCAGCTACCTCCAGGAAAAACTCCTTCCCCCCATCTATGGCCCCTAAGGCTGGCGCGGTCTGCAGATCCCTTTTTAACTTCTCGAAGGCTGCTTGGCAGCCCTCGTCCCAAGACCGCTCCACTCCCTTATGGAGGAGTTGGAGGAGCGGCGCCGCTGTGGCCGCATAGTCTTCGATAAAATCCCTGCAGTAACCGGTCAGTCCCAAGAAGGACCTCACACCCCTTATGTTGTTGGGAATCGGTAACTCTTGCACCGACTCCCTCCTAGCATTGTCTATGGCTCTTTCCCCAGCGCGAATGGTCAGTCCCAGGAATTTTACTTCCTGCTGACCGATACGTGCTTTCTTAGGATTTATTTTAAAACCCTTTCTCGCTAGCAGCTCCAATAACTCGTCCAGCAGTGGTCCATGCTCCTCCCTTGAATCCGTAAATAGGAGCAAATCATCCACGTACTGCACTATCTGATTGGGCTGACTAAACTCCTTTAAACTTCCTGCCATACACTGATGGAAAATACTGGGGCTATTGTGGAAACCCTGTGGCAGACAGTTCCATGTGTACTGTTGTCCTTTGAAAGTAAAGGCAAACTTGTACTGGTCCTCTCGCCTCAGCGGGATGGACCAAAAACCGTTCGAGATATCCAACACCGTGAACGTGGTCGCGGACGCTGGGATACTCCCTATTAGGTCAGCAACTGCTGCTACCGTGGGCGCGCAGGCGGGAATGTTACTGTTAAGGACTCTGTAGTCCACCGTGGCTCTCCACGAATTATCCGGCTTCCTAACCGGCCATAATGGGGAGTTCACGTGTGTGGCTATCGGCCTCAACACGCCCTGCTGCACCAAGGAGGACATTGCTGTCTCCATATCGGGTTCTGCTTCTTTGGGGAAGTTATACTGTTTTTGGGGCCGGGTCATGGGGTCCCCATCTACGCTGACCTCAAACCCGGTAACCCTCCCACAATCGTGCTTGTGGGTTGCAAACGCATGCATATTATCTGACACGTACGTTTGCATATCCGTTGGGACATCTGCGATCATAAGCCCGAGGTCGTAGCCTCCGGATGGCTGCACGGTACACAGGACCCCTGTTTCTTCCTCCCCCGGAATCACTACTACCTCGCCTTTTTCACCCTTAGCCCCCCAGAGACAGTGATTTCTGAGGTCCACGAGGATCCCTTGCCCTGATAGGAGATCGGACCCGAGGATACCTCTTCCACCCCCCTCCTGCCATTCCATCAGTATACACTTCCACTTGAGGTGAAATGCTCCCAAACGAATGGATAGCGGAAGGGAGAACGCGCCAGCCTGTTCTTTTCCTGTGAACCCCGCTAACGTGAATGGGACCCTGGTAGATAGCGGCGAGTCAAAAGGGATATCTGTATGGATTATGGTGCAAGAAGCTCCCGTGTCCAACAAATAACTACCCTTCTGTTTCTCTACCTCCATCTCCACCACAGGTCGCTTCCTGGCATCATAGCTGAGCGGACACAGGTAGACGGGCTGCGCGGGTTCTAGTCATGGGGCTCTATTAGACGGTCCTGCGGCACCTACGGGGCCGGTTGCAACCGCCACTTTTCCATGTGCACTCAATAAACTGCGCATGGCTCCCAACACTACTTCGAGGTCGTCGGGAGGGGTGGGTGCACCAGCTTCCCTAGCCGGGACAGGCGCCTGGGCTCGGGCTGCGGGATTTTTATCCTTGGAATCCTTCCAAGGGTTCCTGCAATGCTTGCGCCAGTGCCCTGTCTTCCCACACCCGTAACAAGCATTACTTGCCTGTGGGGCGCGATTACCCTCCTGATGCCACTCTCTTTGATACGGGGCTGCGGGTCGTACCTCATGTACTTTTCCCTTAAGGGGACGTGTTGCCATACCCCTTACATTGCGATATCCTAACGTGAGTCGATTCAAGACCGACTCTTCCGTAATGTTGGGGTCATTGGGATCAAACCATGCTTTTGCCTGCTCTCTGACGGCTGGTAAACTGTTGGCTATTATGCACCTAAGCCAATGAGCTAAACCGGCACCTTCCACATCGTCGCGCTCTGGCGCACCTAGACAGCTGCGCTGATATACTGGCCACAGCCTGTCGGCAAAAACCTTCGGGGGTTATCCCTCCATCTGCACTGTCTGTCCCACTCTAGCAAACGGACCTTCATCGTCCGCCCCCAACACTTCCAGGACCTCATTCTTTAATGCCGCATAAGTCTTGGTTCCCCTCTTGCTCTCGCCCGAGAGACACTGAAGGATTGAACTGCCTAACGAAAATAACAGCATTTTTGCTGTTTCCCCATCATCGCAGCCGTTGATGGCTGCGGTTTGCTCAACTTCCCTGAAATGTACGGAAGGGTCGTCTGACTCGGTCAGCTTCCGTACGTGATTTATCATAACTCTTAGCTGGTGTGAGCTGTGAGGCAACACAAGCTGGCCGAGGACATCCCCTGGTTCCTCCCCACCGTTTCTGTTTGGGCCCTTTTTTTTATACCCGTTACTGGATACAACGGTCCCTTTTCCATTTCTTTCTCAATGGCCTCTTTCGTTTCTTCCATTGCTTCCTCCCTTATCCAGGTTTCCGAATAGCTGGGTGGCGCGGAGGGCGCAGTGGCTAATACTTCCTCTGCTTTACTTGGTGGGGATTTCTCAAACTCCTCATTTACTAGCGGCTGGTGTGCTGACGGACTGATAAGGCACACCATGCCGTGCGCTTTGTTCACGGCCCTTTTGAGGTGCTCTATCTCCCTTTGGCAGGCGCTATGATCGGCTCCCTGAAACTTATCCTCAAGGGCCAACTTATATGCCGCCCTAACCCCCGTTAAGCTCTCTTCCTGAGTTCTTATCTGGGCAGCTTGGCGGGCACATCGTTCCTTTAACCTGCCCTCATTTAACTTTGCCTCAGTGACCTGGCACTCGAGGTAATCTATCCTTGTTTTATGGTGACTGGAGATTTGTTGGCGTTCTTGGTGCAGCGCACTTAAATTCCGATTGAGCAATTCCCCTCCAGAAACCTTCTCATCCATTTCTCCCTCTAAATGACTGATTCGAGCTGTTAGCGCTGTAATGGTCTGGTTTGAAATCTGGACCTGCCTTTTGTAACACATTAGCCAGACTGCTTTCTCGAGTGTCTTTTTATGTTCTTTACTATCTGTCCACCTTTCGGCTGCCTCTAGTGGACTTTTATCCGCTAACAATTCACTTATCCATTTCTTAGTTAGATTAACCTTTCCGAACACATAATCTGCTATCTTTTCCTGCATAACATTTCGTACAGTCATTCCAAAGTCTAACACACTACCCTCTTGCTGCCAGGGTCCTGCCGCGGTCGCCATTTTCTGTAAGGGATTTGGCGTGCGTGTCTCTCAGCCTGTGAGATTCGCGCGGCTTTGTGCAGCGTGTATGTCAGTGCGGGTTTAGGCCTTGTTGCCTGTTCTGGTCTCCAGCCAGTCTGGGAACACTAGACACACCTGTGAGTGGTTCGAATCACTCGCCCTTACGGTTCTAGACACTGGACTTAGATGCGAGAGCAGTAATGGAGATGAAACTCATGTAGACTCGGTTGAATGGTACGAAATGGAAAATCTTTATTGCATATTATTCAAGATTACGAAATACATGTCATAAGCACAGATTAATGACAGTACAATCTTACACGCAGTTATGTAACTAATTTCAGGGAAACGAGGAACGAACGACACATCATAAATGGGGGCACACATTACAGTTATCCTTAAAACTTAAACCCTCCCCTATCAATACCTATTCTAAACTAGACTGGTAGGATCGAGACTCATGCTCACCACTCGTGATAACTCGGAGAATTTTAAAGTAAGGCACTCGGCTCGTTTCGCTGCAGTTCTTTCTTGTATTTTCGGGCGCGGTCGGGGTTTACTGACCGTGGCGGTACGTGGATTCTTCTCCTCTTCTTCTCGTCTCGTCTCGTAGTCAACAGAGTCCAGAGAAAAACAGAAGGCTGCTCGTCCAGCAGAGCGATACCCGAGGATCAGAATAGGAGAATAAAAGTTCAGCAGTCATCAGCGAGATCAATCAGTCAAGAGTCCAGCCCGAGTCAAGAGTCAGCAGAGATATGAGTCGAATCCAGAGAATAAGCCCTTGATGGACATTTGTTCACTATAGTTATAGTGCTGTGTTCCCTTATCTCCCGCTCAAATCTTAATGTTTGTCCTTTGTGAAATGCTGGTGCACAAAACTCCCAGCATGGGGCGATTCTTTCCTTTAATGGGTTTCGGTAGCACCTTAAACTGGCCAAGTAGCCGTTAATGTTTTCCCCATTGTTGAGCCGGCTAGGAGTCTCCCTGACTGGGTTTGGGGCCTTCTCGAATACTGATATGTGTATTGCTGTGTCTGGATGGGCCTTCGATTGCCCATTACAATGGTCCTTACTTGTGCATGGAGAATGATTCCAGCACTTATATCTTTGCTATTGTGTCGAATGCAGACAGGTTGCATCCTGTCTTTATCAGTGTTTGCTGCGTATTAACCAATCTGATACTGAAATGTTTATTCGAACGCCATCTTGTCTGCCCACTGTATTCTGGAAGCTTCTGCCACGATGCTCGGTGGCCATTTTACAAGCTGCTTGTGTCCACTTTGAAAAACCTGACAGCATTCTGCTGAAATAAAGCTGTTTGAACGAAACTATGTGTTTTCTCCTTATTTATAAAATCGCGATATATTGCGAATTCTACAGTCCCTCCTGTTGATGCGAATAACTCCGCTTATCGTATCAAAAATATTGTGGTGGGCAATATTATCTCGATTTCTCCAGATCCAGAAAATTAATCCCATAACTTAAACTAGCTAGGGTCTTTGTGTCGTCCTTATTTCCCAAGAAAATTACATTTTATAGCACCGTAGGCATTATTTGCCTTTAAACTTACACCACTTGTTTTCCTTCCAGGCGTAACCAGGCCGATGCCTCTCGTATCACCTGTATATTCACATTTTTATTCAGGGAAAGGAAAAACAAAACCCAAAACCAAACAATCATATTCAACAACAACACCATCACCAAAAATAATCAACACCAACTCTTAAAACATGTCGACTTCCAAACGTATTTACAGTCTTTGAAAATCATGATCGAGTACAAACTTTCGCGGCGCACGTGGCGAGCGGGAGTGACGCCATTTTCCGATCACACGGTGCTTTCATCGTGCACGCGCACGTAACGTTCTCGCCACTCTCCCGTGTTTTCATGCTTGGTGAGGCGTTTGTCTCTTTTACAATGTACGACCAATAGGTACACTACAATAAAAACTTGGCATACGACTAAAATGTGGGAGGCTATTCTGATCCATGAAGGCACTTCAATATTGGTGAACAGATTCCACCACGGTGGAACTACTATATCCAGAATGTCTGTCCCTATTTCGACAGTTTTCTGTTCTAATGTGTAAAAATGTTTCTGTGACACAGCGACGGCTTTTAAAAGCTTGGTGAGGTGTTCAGGGAGAGGGGGAATGAGGTATCCGAAATGCGCGACGAATCGCTGCAAGTCGGTGAAATTCTCTTTTACTGTGAGATGAACCGTGGATGGTTCAGGGATTGGGACAATTCGCTGTTGTGCTACTTGAACTTCCGCCCTGGGTTTGAAACAGAAACTGCTGTCACTCACCGGACACCGGCTACGGTTTCCATGCTGGTAGTGTTGCGCTGCAGTGGTAACACAATATGTTCCACCCCCGATGTATGCTACCTGCGGAGGCACATGATCTTGTGCCATTGCCTCCATGGTGCAATTCATGGACTTGGCGCCAGCCGTTCTGAACCCGCACTGTGGTGTTAAAAAGGCATTCAAGTGCTGGGGACACAGTATTATGTGTGCTCCCCTGCCACGACAACCAGAGAGATCTGTACCTGTCATCGTTTGCATAGCGAATGTGGGCTCCCCCCTGAATGACACCAATGTTCTCTACCCGATATACCGGGGCGGGCTTTGCTGTGTCGCCCAAAACCGGCATACGTAAAACTATACCCATGATGGTATGGTTTGATCGTCCGCAGTCCACGGGGACTGGGTAAGCTTCTGAAGCTAGCCTGAGCTGGCACGGGCTTAATGCGTTCTGAAAAGGGTGGTGCGCCCGCAGGTGTTTGTTACTTATCCAGGACGGGACCAAACCTTGTTTTAAATCCTCCAAATTACTGCGGCCCTCGCCCAGTAACCACGCCCCGTAAAGCACGCACACCTCATTCTGCGCAGCTTGATCGGATGCATTCCGATCTTCCCTAATCAGGGCATTTACCGTCTTTGCATGTTTCTCTAACTCTGCTATAATTTCCTTTAAATGGAGAGTCATGGCTTGGTCCTCGTGTAAACCCGACCCAACCACTTTATTCTCATCTGTTAGAATGTCCTTTAGGGAAGGAAATCTGCCGTCCTTACCTGGTCTGGCCTATATGTGACTCCAGACCCACAGCAATGTGGTTGAATCTTAACTGCCCTCTGAAATGGCCTAGCAAGCCACTCAGTTGTATACAGCTGCTACGAAAAACAATAATGGCCCGTATTTTCCGATTGCAGGCCTGCCGCGGGCGGAGACCTGCAATCTGGAAAAATCTGCACCCTTACCTGAGGGCTCCTGGGATGCACACGCTTCCGCTCCTGGGCCTCACCAAACTTGAAGTGCGCAGGGCCCACGTATCCCAGAGGCGCATGTAGTTCACAGCATCCCTGGGATTACGTGGGCCATGGGGAGCCAATCACAGAAGGGAATCTCCCTTCATACATTTGACAGGAGACCTGTCAAATATATGAATGGAGATCAATGAAAAAACATAGTAAAACTTTAAATACATTTTTTTTAAAACCACATTTTTAAAATGACTTGAAATTACAATAAATTAAGTATTTTAAACAAAAATTTAGTTTTTTTTAAAAAATAATTAAAGCTTTTTACGGGGCTAAAAATGAACTTATCTTTTTTAAAGTATTTTTAAATGATAAATCAGTGAAAAAATATATTTTTTAAAACTTTTTTCAACTCTTATCCTGGTAAAAGTAAGCCTTACACCTGCTTTTACCAGGCCTAAGAATTGTAAGGGTTTTCTGCGGGCGGAGGGTCTCCAAAAAGCAGAACTATCCACCCGCAGATGCCCTTCTCCCGGGCAGCCGGAGGATCTGTCAAGAATGGTCTTGACAGATCGGAAATGCCGGTTTTCAGTGCATGCACTGTGCATGCCTGAAACTGGCATTTCCGATGTCCCTACGGGTGGGTACACAGCACGTACCCATCTGTAGGGATCGGAATATCTGGGCCAATAAGAATGGAACCGGATGGACAACTTGACCTCGGCACCGGCTACGGACACGGCAACAGCACACACAGCACAGTCGACTATGCAAATTCCTCCTCACAAACATCTGGGGACTTGTGCCAAAATTGGGAGAGTTGTCCCACAGACTAGTCAAGCAACAGCCTGATACTCACAGAATCATACCTTGCAGCCATGTCCCTCCGGCAGGACAAACCCACCAGGGGTGGTGGCACAGTCAGGAAGGAGTGGCTCTGGGAGTCCTCAACATTGACTCCGGACCCAATGAAGTCTCATGGCTTCAGGTCAAGCATGGGCAAGGAAACCACCTGCTGATTACCTCCTACTGCTGATGAATCAGTACTCCTCCATGTTGAACACCACTTGGAGGAATGTACTCTGGGTGGGGGACTTCAATGTAGTACCACTACTGACTGAGCTGGCCAAGTCCTGGAGGACATAACTGCCATTGCGACAGGTGGAGAGAGAACCAACACGAGGGAAAAACCTACTTGACCTCGACCTCACCAATCTACCTGTCGCAGATGCATCTGTCCATGACAGTATTGGCAGCAGTGACCACCGCACAGTCATTGTGGAGACGAAGTCCTGTCTTCACACTGAGGACAGCCTCCATTGCGTTGTGTGGCATTACTGCCATGCTAAATGGGATAGATTCAGAACAGATCTAGTAGCTCAAAACTGGGCATCCATGAGGCGCTGTGGGCCATCAGCAGCAGCAGAATTGTATTCCACCGCAATCTGTAACCTCATGGCCTGGCATATCCCTCAGTCTACCATTACCATCAAGCCAGAGGACCAACCCTGGTTCAATAAGGAGTGTAGACGCGCATGCCAGGAGCAGCACCAGGCATACCTAAAAATGAGGTGCCAACCTGGGGAAGCTGCAACACAGGACTACATGTATGCTAAGAAGCAGAAGCAGCATGCTATAGACAGGGCAATGTGGTCCCACAATCAACTGATCAGATCAAAGCTCTGCAGCTCTGCCACATCCAGTTGTGAATGGTGGTGGACCATTAAACAACTAACAGGAGGAGGAGGCTTGTAGAATTCGCAATATATCGCGATTTTATTAATAAGGAGAAAACACAGAGTCTCGTTCAAACAGCTTTTATTTCAGCAGAATGCTGTCAGGTTTCTCAAAGTGGACACAAGCAGCCTGTAAAATGGCCGCCGCACCTCGTGACAGAACATTCTAGACTTTTCGACAGGCAGACAAGATGGCGTTCCAATAAACATTTGTGCAAGATCGATTAAGATTCAGCACAGTGAAGATAATACACGAGACATTATGGGTTTGCAGTATACACATAAATACTGAAATCGGTCTCCCAGGTACGAATGAAAGCTATTGTACCGAGTAATCAAGGGCCCATCCAAAAGACATTAATATGTAAAATCCCAACGACTCTACGATGAGAGAGCCGTTAGCAGGTAGTTATACAAAACACTTGGAAGCCCCAAAACCCCTCCAGGGAGAACACCGACCGATTTAACAATGGGAGAAATATTAACAGGTACTCAGACATTTACGAGTAGCCCCGAAACCCATTAAGAACGGAGATCACCCATACAAGACATTTGAGCGCCAGACCCAAACAAAAGAAAGGACATTAAGGTTGGGCGGGAAACGGAAGATTTTGCACTATAATTGCAGGCTCCAAACCGTCCATCTTTCTCTTATCCTCGTGGCTGCTCCTGTGCTCTTATTCTCTTATCCGATCGATTCGTAACCTCGTGGCTGCTCCTGTGTTTTGACTCGTAGTCGGGTTCCTGCTTGCCTGGTGCCTCTTTGAAAAAGACTGTTGAACTTTCTGATCCGTTCGGATCTACCTCGTGTCGCGTAACGAAGACCTATGTTGGTAACTGGCAGCGGAACCAAAGGCCCGAGATGAGATGAGATGAGATGAGATGAGATGAGATGAGAAGAGAGGAAGACCATACTCATCGCCACGGTCAGTAAATCCCGACCGCGCCTGTAGGTCGAATAGCCAAGTTTTCCTTGCCAGGAAGACTTCTTTGAACTTGCAAGAACGATTCATCATCGATGATATTGACTAATCTGTGAACTGTGCTCGGAAAAGTACCTGTTAAACCAACCAACACAGGTCTTCATCACAGCAGACGGTCCAGCCTGCTAGCCGGAGCAGAAGCAAGTAAACAAGTGGGACCAGGAGATCTCCTGACCGACACGTGGGTGCTGCGGTGAAAAACATCCGATCAGCTATTCGGAATTTCTCCGAGTTATCACGAGTGGTGAGCATGAGTCTCGAAATCCTACGAAACTAGTTAGGATAGATATTGATAGGGGAGGGTTTAAGTATTAAGGATACTTGTAATGTGTGCCCCTATTTACGGTGTGTCGTTCGTTCCTCGTTTCCCTAGGATCAGCTATATAACTGCTTGTAAGATTGTACTGTCATTAATCTGTGCTTATGACATGTATTTCATAATCTTAAATATCATGCAATAAAGATTTTCCATTTCGTGCCATTCAACCGAGTCTACATGAGTTTCATCTCCATTACTGCTCTCGCATCTAAGTCCAGTGTCTAGAACCGTAAGGGCGAGTGATTCGAACCACTCACAGGTGTGTCTAGTGCTCCCAGACTGGCTGGAGACCAGAACAGGCAACAAGGCCTAGACCCGCACTGACATACAGGCTGCACAGAGCCGCGTGAATCTCACAGGCTGCGAGACACGCAGGGTCAGAATCCCTTACAGAAAATGGCGACCGCGGCAGGACACTGGCAGCGAGAGGGTAGTGTGTTAGACTTTGGAATGACTGTACGAAATGTTATGCAGGAAAAGATAGCAGATTATGTGTTCGGAAAGGTTAATCTAACTAAGAAATGGATAAGTGAATTGTTAGCGGATAAAAGCCCGCTAGAGGCAGCCGAAAGGTGGACAGACAGTAAAGAACATAGAAAGACACTCGAGAAAGCAGTCTGGCTTATGTGTTACAAAAGGCAGGTTCAGATTTCAAACCAGACCATTACAGCGCTAGTAGCTCGAATCAGTCATTTAGAGGGAGAAATGGATGAGAAGGTTTCTGGAGGGGAAGTGCTCATTAAGAATTTAAGTGAGTTGCACCAAGAAAGCCAGGAAATCTCCAGTCACCTTAAAACAAGGATAGATTATCTCGAGTGCCAGGTCACTGAGGCAAAGTTAAATGAGAGCAGGTTAAAGGAAAGATGTGGCCGCCAAGCTGCCCAGATAAGAACTCAGGAAGAGAGCTTAACGGGGGTTAGGGCGGCATATAAGTTGGCCCTTGAGGATAAGTTTGAGGGAGCCGACCATAGCGCCTGCCAAAAGGAGATAGAGCACCTCAAAAAGGCCGTAAACAAAGCGAACGGCATGGTGTGCCTTATCAGTCCGTCAGCACACCAGCCGTTAGTAAGTGAGAAGTTTAAGAAATCCCCACCAAGTAAAGCAGAGGAAGTAGTAGCCACTGCGCCCTCCGCGCCACCCAGCTATTCGGAAACCTGGGTAAGGGAGGAAGCAATGGAAGAAACGAAAGAGCCCATTGAGAAAGAAGTGGGAAAGGGACCGTTGTATCCAGTAACGGGTATTAAAAGGGGCCCAAACAGAAACGGTGGGGAAGAACCAGGGGATCTCCTCGGACAGCTTGTGTTGCCTCACAGCTCACACCAGCTGAGAGCTATGATAAATCACGTACGGAAGGTGACCGAGTCAGACGACCCTTCCGTACATTTCAGAGAAGTTGAGCAAGCCGCAGCCATTAACGGCTGCGATGATGGGGAGACAGCAAAAATGCTGCTGTTCTCATTAGACAGCTCGGTCCTTCAGTGTCTCTCGGGCGAGAGCAAGAGGGGAACCAAGACTTATGAGGAATTAAAGAATGAGGTCCTGGAAGTGTTGGGGGCGAACGATGAAGGTCCGTTTGCTAGAGTGGGACAGACAGTGCAGATGGAGGGAGAACCCCCGAAGGTTTTTGCCGACAGGCTGTGGCCAGTATATGAGCGCAGCTGTCTAGGTGCGCCCGAGCGCGAAGATGTGGAAGGCGCCGCTTTAACTCATTGGCTTAGGTGCATAATAGCCAACAGTTTACCAGCCGTCAGAGAGCAGGCAAAAGCATGGTTTGATCCCAATGACCCCAACATTACGGAAGAGTCGGTCTTGAATCGACTCACGTTAGGATATCGCAATATAAGGGGTATGGCAACACGTCCCCTTAAGGGAAGAGTACATGAGGTACGACCCGCAGCCCCGTATCAAAGAGAGTGGCATCAGGAGGGTAATCGCGCCCCACAGGCAAGTAATGTTTGTTACGGGTGTGGGAAGACAGGGCACTGGCGCAAGCATTGCAGGAACCCTTGGAAAGATTCCAAGGATAAAAATCCCGCGGTCCGAGCCCAGGCGCCTGTCCCGGCTAGGGAAGCTAATGCACCCACCCCTCCCGACGACATCGAAGTAGTGTTAGGAGCCATGCGCAATCTCTTGAGTGCACGTGGACAGGTGGCGGTCGCAACCGGCCCCGTAGGTGCCGCAGGACCGTCTAATAGTACCCCATGACTAAAACCCGCGCAGCCCGTCTACCTGTGTCCGCTTAGCTATGATGCGTGGAAGCGACCTTTGGTGGAGATGGAGGTAGAGAAACAGAGGGGTAGTTATTTGTTGGACACGGGAGCTTCTTGCACCATAATCCATACAGATAGCCCTTTTGACTCGCCGCTATCCACCAGGGTCCCATTCACGTTAGCGGGGTTCACAGGAAAAGAACAGGCTGGCACGTTCTCCCTTCCGCTATCCATTCGTTTAGGAGCACTTCACCTTAAGTGGAAGTGTACACTGATGGAATGGCAGGAGGGGGGTGGAAGAGGTATTCTCGGGTCTGATCTTCTATCGGGACACGGGATCCTCGTGGACCTCAGAAATCACTGTCTCTGGGGGGCTAAGGGTGAAAAAGGCGAGGTAATAGTGATTCCGGGGGAGGAAGAAACAGGGGTCCTGTGTACCGTACAGCCATCCGGAGGCTACGACCTCAGGCTTATGGTCGCAGATGTCCCAACGGACATGCAAACGTACGTGTCAGATAATATGCACGCGTTTGCAACCCACAAGCACGATTGTGGGAGGGTTGTCGGGTTTGAGGTCAGCGTAGATGGGGACCCCATGACCCGACCCCAAAAGCAGTATAACTTCCCCAAAGAAGCAGAACCCGATATGGAGACAGCAATGTCCTCCTTGGTGCAGCAGGGCGTGTTGAGGCCGATAGCCACACACGTGAACTCCCCATTATGGTCGGTTAGGAAGCCGGATAATTCGTGGAGAGCCACGGTGGACTACAGAGTCCTTAACAGTAACATTCCCGCCTGCGCGCCCACGGTAGCAGCAGTTGCTGACCTAATAGGGAGCATTCCAGCGTCCGCGACCACGTTCACGGTGCTGGATATCTCGAACGGTTTTTGGTCCATCCCGCTGAGGCAAGAGGACCAGTACAAGTTTGCCTTTACTTTCAAAGGACAACAGTACACATGGAACTGTCTGCCACAGGGTTTCCACAATAGCCCCAGTATTTTCCATCAGTGTATGGCAGGAAGTTTAAAGGAGTTTAGTCAGCCCAATCAGATAGTGCAGTATGTGGATGATTTGCTCCTATTTACGGACTCAAGGGAGGAGCATGGACCACTACTGGACGAGTTATTGGAGCTGCTAGCGAGAAAGGGTTTGAAAATAAATCCTAAGAAAGCACGTATCGGTCAGCGGGAAGTAAAATTCCTGGGACTGACCATACGCGCTGGGGAAAGAGCCATAGACAAAGCAAGGAGGGAGTCGGTGCAAGAATTACCGATTCCCAACAACGTAAGGGGTGTGAGGTCCTTCTTGGGACTGACCGGTTACTGCAGGGATTTTATCGAAGATTATGCGGCCACAGCAGCGCCGCTCCTCCGACTCCTCCATAAGGGGGTGGAGTGGTCTTGGGACGAGGGCTGCCAAGCAGCCTTCGAGAAGTTAAAAAGGGATCTGCAGACCGCGCCAGCCTTAGGGGCCATAGATGGGGGGAAGGAGTTTTTCCTGGAGGTAGCTGCCAGCGGAGACAGCTTGAGCGCCGTACTGCTCCAAGAGCGTCACGGCAAGCTGAGGCCGGTTGTCTATTCATCCAGGGTGTTAACGGATGTGGAGAGAAGTTTCTCCAATTGCGAAAGGCACCTTTTAGCCACGCATTGGGCTGTGAAAAGATCAGCGATCTTCACAGGGCTCTCTCCCATCACTCTCCTCACACATCACACACCAACTAAGATGCTTCTGGATGGGAGGATTAAAGATGGGACCGTAAGCAGCGTGCGCATTGCGCGCTGGACCCTTCTTCTCTCTCAGTTGGATCTTGGAGTAAAAGGTCTTTGCGAGCCCAGGCTTGCGGCCAATTTGGTATACCCCGGTACAGCCCACCGGTGTTCGGTGGAAGGGGTGTGGGACGTCAACATAGGTTTACGGGCCGGGATACATCCCACTGGGCGCGAGATTTATGTTGATGGGTCTAGCACAGTATCTGCTGGCGAACGACTCACGGGGTGTGGAGTTTATGACCCTGCGGCAGACCTTGCCCTGGCGATCAAGCTCCCCAGCACCATGAGCGCGCAGCAGGCTGAGCTGTCTGCCGTGGTGTACGTTGTTACCCACCCAGACATTTTCCCAACCCCATACACGATTTGCTCGGACAGTATGTTCACCTGCAATTCGTGTACGGAATACCTGGCCATTTGGTCCCGCCGTGGATATACCTCCGCGGACGGGCGACCTTTAACGGTGAAGCCCTTGCTGGAAAAGATCTTAGCAGCAGCAGTAGGGGAGGAAGGAGAGATTTTCATCCATAAGGTGAAAGCTCACTCCTCCACAGAGCCCCGTGGGGAGGGCAACCAGCAGGCGGATGCGCTAGCCAGGGAAGGTGCCCGCAACGGCATTTTCTGGGACCCCTATGGGACCAGACCCATAGCAGTGATCCGAGGCAGGGACGGGAATCCCGGGGACACCAGGGTAGCATTGCCCCTAGAACTTAAGACCGTCCAAGCCCAGGATCCCGCCCTAAAAGCAGTCCTAAAAACCATTGCTGAGGGGAGGCAGGTAGAAGGTCCGTACAGTACGGCAACCCTCTCAGTTAAGGAAGGCATGCTGTTCCGCGAGGAGCAGTGGGTTGTGCCGCAGCAGCACAGGAGGGAATTCCTCCAGTTGGCTCACGAGGGACCAGGGGCAGGGCACCCCGGGCCCGAGGTTACCTGGCAACGGGTAGAGCAAGCGGGATGGTGGCCAGGGCTCAGGGAACAAGTCCGCGAGTTCTGTGCAAACTGTCATGTGTGCGCTGCAAACAACCCAGACCCCCAGAAAAGGAAGGTGCCCATGGGACACGTAAGAAGGGTAGAGGGACCATGGCAGTCGATACAGATCGACTATATAGGACCCCTGTCCACAACCCAGGGAGGCTATAAATATTGCCTCGTCTTGGTGGATGTGTTTTCCAAGTGGGTGGAAGCCTTCCCTTGTCGAACAGCTACGCCTCTGGGTACAGCAAAAATCTTGGTCCGGGAAGTGTTCTCGCGGTGGGGACTTCCCCGTTTTGTGGAGTCAGACCAAGGGAGTCATTTCACCGGCCAGGTGATGCAGAACACCCTCATGCTTTTGGGAATTGAAGGGAAGTGGCACGTAGCACACAATCCCCAGTCATCCGGGATTGTTGAACGCATGAACCGGACCCTGAAGGAGAAATTGAGGAAAGAGACTAGGAACTCGCCCCAAAAATGGGCGGAAGTTCTGCCTTTAGTCCTCATGGGGGTCCGGGCCAGTCAGTCAAAAAGTACGGGGTACTCCCCGCACGAGGTGATGACTGGGAGGCTCATGCGAACCCCCACCCATGTGCTAGCGCCGGTGCTCACTGAGGGTCAGCTCCAAGAGATAAGCAGGGACAAGTTCGCCCAGACTCTCTTGGAGCGCCTGAAGCAGGTTTATGAGCAGGCGGCTGGGAACATGGGAAGGCAGCATCAGGGCAATCGCTTGTTGCTGGAACCCCGCAAAACGCGGGAGTGGGAAGTAGGAGACCAGGTCATGGTCAGAAACTACTCCAGAGTAGGGAGTCTGGAACCACTGTATATGGGACCCTACAACATTGTAGACAAGGCGAGTCCCATGGTATACGCCGTAAAAGTACCTCGGCGCACTAAGTGGTTCCACGTAAACCAATGCAAACTGTACAAGCCAGGTGCGCAAGGGAAAACTACAGGGGTAAATCCCGCCAGTAGGAAAGCACAGCCCCAGGTAGGACCACAAGGCACACAGGCAGGCATAGCAGCTTGCATCAGGGGAGGGGACATCCTGGAAGATCATGAAGCATTTTTCTGGAATTGGGAGTTAGATGAGGGAGAATTCAGGGAACTCGAGTCAGATGAGGATAGTGATGACGACGAGTGGTTTTGGAGGAACGGTCCCGTTTTCGATATGGGGAGAATACGGGCTGCAGATAGAGATCCACACAGGGTGGACACACAAGCTGCAGGTCCCGAAGACAGGAGGGAGGAGCTAGGGGAGGCGGGGCCAGCCGCTATGGGAGCACAGGGAGTGACGGTGAGGACCCCAGAGACAGAGCCGCCCGCTTTGAACGTCCCGTCCTCGGGGGAGGCAGAGATCACGAGTGAAGGGCCGCCTGCTGGGCCGAGCAGGGCGGAGCCACAAACTGCGAGCCCCGAGGTTAGGGAGGCGGAGTCAGCGGAGGCGGAGCCAGCGACTGTGGTGGAACCCCAGGTCGTCCCGATGGAAGTCTCGGAACCCGGTCCGTCAGTCACGGAACCCCCGCCCATGGCAACTTCCCGTAGGTCAAGTAGAGAACCCCAGCCCAGGAGGATGTGGTCATGTCCCCAGACTGCCCCAAGGCGTAGACTTAAGGTTAAGGCAACCCAGATACAGCCCGGCCCCATCGCAGCAGCAACAGGCTGCGGCAGATCAGAGGAAGGGGTCAGTGCAGCAACAGGCTGCGGCAGATCAAAGGGAAGGGTCAGTGCCCTCCCACCGTCGGGAAGAGCTCGCAGCAGCCTTCTCAGAATTTAAAGGGGCCGCCCTGAGAACGGGCGGCACTGTATAGTAATAAGTTTTAAGTTTTAAGTTCATAGTTCAAGGTTAAGTTTATAGTTTTAATAAGGTTAAGATTGCAGTGTTTTTAACAGAAAACGATAAAATGATGGGAGTTTTAAAAATAGGTTTAGTTAAAGTTTATTCAGCGAACGTTGAAGTTTACGTGAGGCGAGGTCAGGGGACCCGCTCACCCTTCACAAAAGCCAGAGACTCTTGCGAGGCTGGCTACCTCATTCTATCTGATCACAGGAACCAAGGAAGGATGGAACGAATTCTAGTATTGCTCGCGGCAATCTGATGTGGATTGGCCTATCGAGGCCGCACCAAGGATGTCGTGGTGTTTGGATGTTCCGGGGACACGGCCCCCACCGCGGTGGATGGGACCGGAAGACGGGAGGCAGAGGAGACCAGCACCTATTTCCACAAGGGAAGGTGGCCAGGATGGCTGGGAACGAACTCAACGGAGTATTCTAGCACATCGGGGTTTGCCTACAAAGAGACTTCTTTAATGTGCCCCAAAGTAAGGATCATCGCACCCAGGATCAGCGTCACCGTCGGCAAACGGATTTGTTTGACTTGTAGTGGGAATGTCCCATTGAGCCGATGGTGGTGGCTGCGTAAGCTGAGCAAAACTATGAGGAACTCTTCGGTCGAGTGGGAACGACTGGGTAATAATACCCATCGGACAATTACGGGGACAAACGGACAAGTGAAAGTCTGTTGGGACAAATGGTGGGAACCGGACGAGGGAATTTATGTATGTATGTGGGGGTCAAAGTACGTTTGCCCCAAAGGCATCTCCATATTTTTCATTAATCAATGGCAGGATAACGGACAGGGGATGAGGTGGGATGCGAGCACCAGGGGGTGCGGAGCCCCATTCTCCCCGATCCCAGTAAATGCCACTGAGCTCATTACGCGCCCACGCAAAGCCCCGCCCACGATTCCGGTGGTTCTAGCTGAGGAAGAAGGGTGCCCTAAAACTAGTAAGGGACCCGGGAATGGTTTGGTACTGGTCCCCACAGACCAGATACTATTTCAGGGGGTACATTACGCGGTGGCCTCGGTGATTTTAAATCTCACCGAGGTGCGGTTACCAGAGTGGTGCCCCAAAAAGACGGAACAGTTGTATCAGGTCCTATTGACCAAGATGTTCAGGCAATTTTACGAATTCGATTTCGCGGAAATTGATAAAACAAGTTTGTACACCGCACCACAGGAAGTTTTGGATCAAGTAGGGAGGCAAAGAAGGGGTTTGGTGAACGATGCGTTCACTGCTTTTAACACGGGTACATCTGTGGTCAACGCTCTAGACAGTGTGGAGCTGCAGACCCAGATTAATGGTTTAAAGACACAATTAAAAGACATTCTAACAGATGAGAATAAAGTGGTAGGGTCGGGTCTACACGAGGACCAAGCGATGACTCTCCATTTAAAGGAAATTATAGCAGAGTTGGAGAAACATGCAAAGACGGTAAATGCCCTGATTAGGGAAGATCGGAATGCATCCGATCAAGCTGCGCAGAACGAGGTGTGCGTGCTTTACGGGGCGTGGTTACTGGGCGAGGGCCGCAGTAATTTGGAGGATTTAAAACAAGGTTTGGTCCCGTCCTGGATAAGTAACAAACACCTGCGGGCGCTCCACCCTTTTCAGAACGCATTAAGTCCGTGCCAGCTCAGGCTAGCTTCAGAAGCTTACCCAGTCCCCGTGGACTGCGGACGATCAAACCATACTATTATGGGAATAGTATTACGCATGCCGGTTTTGGGCGACACAGCAAAGCCCGCCCCGGTGTATCGGGTAGAGAACATTGGTGTCATTCAGGGGGGAGCCCACATTCGTTATGCAGCGGTTCCACCTTACGTCATCCGCTGGGAGCAAACGATGACAGGTACAGATCTCTCTGGTTGTCGTGGCAGGGGAGCACACATAATACTGTGCCCCCAGCACTTGAATGCCTTTTTAACACCACAGTGCGGGTTCAGAACGACTGGCGCCAAGTCCATGAATTGCACCATGGAGGCAATGGCACAAGATCATGTGCCTCCGCAGGTAGCATACATCGGGGGTGGAACATATTGTGTTACCACTGCAGCGCAACACTACCAGCATGGAAACCGTAGCCGGTGTCCGGTGAGTGACAGCAGTTGCTGTTTTAAACCCAGGGCGGAAGTTCAAGTAGCACAACAGCGAATTATCCCAATCCCTGAACCATCCACTGTTCATCTCACAGTAAAAGAGAATTTCACCGACTTGCAACGATTCGTCGCGCATTTCGGATACCTCATTCCCCCTCTCCCTGAACACCTCACCAAGCTTTTAAAAGCCGTCGCGGTGTCATAGAAACATTTTTACACATTAGAGCAGAAAACTGTCGAAATAGGAACAGACATTCTGGATATAGTGATTCCACCGTGGTGGAATCTGTTCACCAATATTGAAGTGCCTTCATGGATCAGAATAGCCTCCCACATTTTAGTCGTATGTCAAGTGTTTATTGTAGTGTACCTATTGGTCGTACATTGTAAAAGAGATAAACGCCTCACCAAGCATGAAAACACGGGAGAGTGGCGAGAACGTTACGTGCGCGTGCACGATGAAAGCACCGTGTAATCGGAAAATGGCGTCATTCCCGCTCGCCACGTGCGCCGCGGAAGTTTGTACTCGATCATGATTTTCAAAGATTGTAAATACGTTTGAGAACTCGACATGTTTTAAGAGTTGGTGTTGAATATTTTGGGTGATGGTGTTACAGTTAAAAATGATTGTTTGGTTTTGGGTTTTGTTTTTCCTTTCCCTGAATAAAAGATGAATATACAGGTGATACGAGAGGCATCGGCCTGGTTACGCCGGGAAGGAAAACAAGTGGTGTAAGTTTAAGGGCAAATAAGGCCCACGGTGATATAAAATGTAATTTTCTTGGGAAATAAGGACGACACAGAGACCCTAGCTAGGTTAAAAATTATGGGATTAATTTGCTGGATTCGGAGAGAAATCGAGATAATATTGCTCACCACTATGATTTTTTTGATACGATAAGCGGAGTTATTCGCATCAACAGGAGGGACTGTAGAATTCGCAATATATCGCGATTTTATTAATGAGGAGAAAACACAGAGTCTCGTTCAAACAGCTTTTATTTCAGCAGAATGCTGCCAGGTTTTTCAAAGTGGACACAAGCAGCCTGTAAAATGGCCGCCGCACCTCGTGACAGAACATTCTAGACTTTTCGACAGGCAGACAAGATGGCGTTCCAATAAACATTTGTGCAAGATCGATTAAGATTCAGCACAGTGAAGATAATACACGAGACATTATGGGTTTGCAGTATACACATAAATACTGAAATCGGTCTCCCAGGTACGAATGAAAGCTATTGTACCGAGTAATCAAGGGCCCATCCAAAAGACATTAATATGTAAAATCCCAACGACTCTACGATGAGAGAGCCGTTAGCAGGTAGTTATACAAAACACTTGGAAGCCCCAAAACCCCTCCAGGGAGAACACCGACCGATTTAACAATGGGAGAAATATTAACAGGTACTCAGACATTTACGAGTAGCCCCGAAACCCATTAAGAACGGAGATCACCCATACAAGACATTTGAGCGCCAGACCCAAACAAAAGAAAGGACATTAAGGTTGGGCGGGAAACGGAAGATTTTGCACTATAATTGCAGGCTCCAAACCGTCCATCTTTCTCTTATCCTCGTGGCTGCTCCTGTGCTCTTATTCTCTTATCCGATCGATTCGTAACCTCGTGGCTGCTCCTGTGTTTTGACTCGTAGTCGGGTTCCTGCTTGCCTGGTGCCTCTTTGAAAAAGACTGTTGAACTTTCTGATCCGTTCGGATCTACCTCGTGTCGCGTAACGAAGACCTATGTTGGTAACTGGCAGCGGAACCAAAGGCCCGAGATGAGATGAGATGAGATGAGATGAGATGAGATGAGAAGAGAGGAAGACCATACTCATCGCCACGGTCAGTAAATCCCGACCGCGCCTGTAGGTCGAATAGCCAAGTTTTCCTTGCCAGGAAGACTTCTTTGAACTTGCAAGAACGATTCATCATCGATGATATTGACTAATCTGTGAACTGTGCTCGGAAAAGTACCTGTTAAACCAACCAACACAGGTCTTCATCACAGCAGACGGTCCAGTCTGCTAGCCGGAGCAGAAGCAAGTAAACAAGTGGGACCAGGAGATCTCCTGACCGACACGTGGGTGCTGCGGTGAAAAACATCCGATCAGCTATTCGGAATTTCTCCGAGTTATCACGAGTGGTGAGCATGAGTCTCGAAATCCTACGAATCTAGTTAGGATAGATATTGATAGGGGAGGGTTTAAGTATTAAGGATACTTGTAATGTGTGCCCCTATTTACGGTGTGTCGTTCGTTCCTCGTTTCCCTAGGATCAGCTATATAACTGCTTGTAAGATTGTACTGTCATTAATCTGTGCTTATGACATGTATTTCATAATCTTAAATATCATGCAATAAAGATTTTCCATTTCGTACCATTCAACCGAGTCTACATGAGTTTCATCTCCATTACTGCTCTCGCATCTAAGTCCAGTGTCTAGAACCATAAGGGCGAGTGATTCGAACCACTCACAGGTGTGTCTAGTGCTCCCAGACTGGCTGGAGACCAGAACAGGCAACAAGGCCTAGACCCGCACTGACATACAGGCTGCACAGAGCCGCGTGAATCTCACAGGCTGCGAGACACGCAGGGTCAGAATCCCTTACAGGCTCCATGAATCTCCCCATCCCCAATGATGGTGGAGCCCAGCACGTAAGTGCAAAAGACAAGGCTGAAGTGTTTGAAACCATCTTCAGCCAGAAGTGCCGAGTGGATGATCCATATCGGCCTCCTCCTGAGGTTACCACATTACAGAAGCCAGTCTTCAACCAATTCGATTCAGTCCACATGATATCAAGAAACGGCTGAGCGCACTGGATACAGCAAAGGCTATGGGCCCCAACAACATCCCGGCTATCGTGCTGAAGACTTGTGCTCTGGAACTAGCGGCGCCTCTAGCCAAGCTGTTCCAGTACAGCTACAACACTGGCATCTATCCAACAATGTGGAAAACTGCCCAGGTATGTCCTGTCCACAAAAAGCAGGTCAAATCCAACCCGACCAATTACCACCCCATCAGTCTACTCTCAATCATCAGCAAAGTGATGGAAGGTGTCATCAACACTGCTATCAAGTGGCACTTACTCACCAATAACCTGCTCACAGATGCACAGTTTGGGTTCCGCCAAGACCACTCGGCTCCCAACCTCATTACAGCCTTGGTCCAAACATGGACAAATATACTGAATTCCAGAGGTGAGGTGAGAATGACAGCCCTTGACATCAAGGCAGCATTTGAACGAGTGTGTCATCAAGGAACCCTTGTAAAACTGAAGTCAATGGGAATCAGGGGTAAAACGCTCCACTGGCTGGTGTCATACCTAGCACAAAGCAAGATGATTGTGGTGGTTGAAGGTCAATCATCACAGCCCCAGGACATCACTGCAGGAGTTCATCAGGGCAGTGTCCTAGGCCCAACCATCTTCAGCTGCTGCATCAATGACCTTCCCTCCAACATAAGGTCAGAAATGGGGATGTTCGTTGATGACTGCACAGTGTTCAGCGCCATTCACTACTCCTCAGATAATGAAGCAGTCCATGTCCGCATGCAACAAGACCTGGACGATGTTCAGGCTTGGGCTGGTAAGTGGCAGGTAACATTCGCGGCACAGAAGTGCCAAGCAATGACTATCTCCAATAAGCAAGAGTCTAACCACCGCCCCTTGACATTCAATGGCATTACCATCGCCAAATCCCCCACCATCAACATCCTGGGGGTCACCATTGACCAGAAACTGAACTGGACCAGCCACATAAATAGTTTGGCAACAAGAGCAGGTCAGAGGCCAGGTATTCTGCAGAGAGTGTCTCACCTCCTGACTCCCCAAAGCCTTTCCACCATCTACAAGGCACAGGTAAGGAGTGTGATGGAATACTCTCTACTTGCCTGGATGAGTGTAGCTCCAACAACACTCAAGAAGTTCGACACCATCCAGGACAAAGCAGCCCACTTGATTGGCACCCCATCCACCACCTTAAACACTCACTCCCTCCACCAGCGTACCGCGGCTGCAGTGTGTACCATCTACAAGATGCACTGCAGCAACTCGCCAAGGCTTCTTCAGCAGCACCTCCCAAACCCCGACCTCTTCCATGGCCTTGCCAGTGATGCCCACATCCCATATAAACATAAGAACATAAGAACATAAGAAATAGGAGCAGGAGTAGACCAATCGGCCCCTCGAGCCTGCTCCGCCATTCAATAAAATCATGGCTGATCTGATCCAACCTCAACTCTAAAGAACACAAGAAGTAGGAGCAGGACCAGGCCACTCGGCCCCTGGGCCCACTCCACCACCCACAGGGCCTTGACCGATCTGAACTCAGCCTCATGTCCAATTTCCTGCCCGCTCCCCGTAACCCCTAATTACCTTTACTTCTAGGAAACTGTCTATTTCTGTTTTAAATCTATTTAATGAAGTAGCTTCCACAGCCTCTTGGGGTAGCAAATTCCACAGACCCACTACCCTCTGAGTGAAAAGTTTCTCCTCATCTCAGTTTTGAAAGAGCAGCCTCTTATTCTAAGATTATGTCCCCTCGTTCTAGTTTCACCCATCATTGGGAACATTCTCACCGCGTCCACCCGATCAAGCCCCTTCACAATCTTATATGTTTCAATAAGATCGCCTCTCATTCTTCTGAACTCCAATGAGTAGAGTCCCAATCTACCCAACCTCTCCTCATATGTCCATTCCCTCATCCCTGGGATTAACCGAGTGAACCTTCTTTGTACTGCCTCGAGAGCAAGTATGTCTTTTCTTAAGTATGGACACCAAAACTGCATGCAGTACTCCAGGTGCGGTCTCACCAATACCCTATACAACTGCAGCAATACCTCCCTGTTTTTATATTCTATCCCCCTAGCAATAAAAGCCAACATTCCATTGGCTTTCTTGATCACCTACTGCACCTGCATACTAACTTTTTGATTTTCTTGCACCAAGACCCCCAGACCCCTTTGTACTGCAGTACTTTCCAGTTTCTCGCCATTAAGATAATAACTTGCTCTCTGATTTTTCCTGCCAAAGTGCATAACCTCACATTTTCCAATATTGTATTGCATCTGCCAAATCTCTGCCCACTCACCCAGCCTGTCTATATCCCCTTGTAGGTTTTTTATGTCCTCCTCACTCTCTACTTTCCCTTCCATCTTTGTATCATCTGCAAACTTTGATATGTTACACTCGGTCCCCTCCTCCAAATCATTAATATAGATTGTAAAGAGTTGGGGACCCAGCACTGACCCCTGTGGAACACCACTGGCTACTGGTTGCCAGTCCGAGAATGAACCATTTATCCCAAATCTCTGCTTCCTGTTAGATAACCAATCCTCCACCCATGCCAGAATATTACCCCCAATCCAGTGATTTTTATCTTGAGTAATAATCTTTTATGTGGCACCTTGTCGAATGCCTTCTGGAAGTCTAAATACACTACATCCACTGGTTCCCCTTTATCCACCCTGTACGTTATGTCCTCAAAGAACTCGAGCAAATTTGTCAGACATGACTTCCCCTTCATAAAGCCATGCTGACTTTATCCTATTAAATTATGTTTATCTAAATGTTCCGTTACTGTCTCCTTAATAATAGACTCCAAAATTTGACCCACCACAGATGTTAGGCTAACTGGTCTATAATTTCCAGCCTTCTGCCTATAACCCTTTTTAAATAAGGGTGTTACATTAGCAGTTTTCCAATCTGCCGGGACCTTTGCTGAGTTCAGGGAGTTTTGGAAAATTATTACCAAAGCATCCACAATTCCTACTGCCACTTCCCTCAAGACCCTAGGATGTAAGCCATCAGGTCCAGGGGATTTATCCGCCTTGAGTCCCATTATTTTACTGAGTACCAATTCCTTAGTGATTTTAATCGTATTTAGCTCCTCCCCCACTAGAGCCCCCTGTTTGTCCAGTGTTGGGATATTCTTAGTGTCCTCTACCGTAAAGACTGAAACAAAATATTTGTTCAGCATTTTTGCCATCTCCATGTTTCCCACCATTAATTTCCCGGTCTCATCCTCTAAAGGACCTACGTTTGCCTTAACCACCCTTTTTCTTTTTATATAACTATAGAAACTCTTGCTATCTGTTTTTATATTTTTTGCTAATTTATTTTCATAGTCTATTTTCCCTTTCTTAATCAATCCTTTAGTTACTTTTTGTTGTCTTTTGAAGACTTCCCAATCTTCTATCCTCCCACTAACTTTGGCTACCTTATATGTTCTTGTTTTTAGTTGGATACTTTCTTTAATTTCTTTACTTAGCCATATATGGCTGTCATTTCTTTTACACCCTTTTTTCCTCAGTGGAATATATTTATTTTGAAAGTTGTAAAATAACTCCTTCAATGAACACCACTGCTCATGTACCGTCTTACCCTTTAATCTATTTTCCCAGTCCACTTTAATCAATTATGCTCTCATACCATCATAGTCTCCTTTATTCAAGCTCAGTATGCTTGTTTGAGAACCAACCTTCTCACCCTCTACGATAGCAAAATACTGCGGATGCTGGAAATCCGAAATAACAACAGAAAACGCTGGAAAAACTCAGCAGGCCAGGCAGCATCCGTGGAGAGAGAAAGAGAGTTAACGTTTCAGGTCGATGACCCTTCATCAGAACTGGGAAGAGCCGGAAATCAAATAGATTTAAGGCCAGGGTAAAGCTGGGAAAAGGGGGAGGGGATAAAGGAACAAAGGGGGAGATGAAGAGACATTAAGAGACATTAAGAGATATGCAAGGCTAGAGGTGGTGTTAATGTGACAGATTAAGGCTGAATGAAGTGTGAAATCCACTGGCAGAATGAAGGACAGCTGCCAGCTTCTAGGAGGAAAAAAAAAGGTGGGGGGTGGACAAATAAAAATAAAATATAAATGTGATTGGAGCTGAGGTTATGATCTAAAATTGTTGAACTCGATATTGAGTTCAGAGGGCTGTAGCGTGCCTAAACGAAAGATGAGGTGCTGTTCCTCGAGCTTACGCTGCGCTTCCGTGGAACAGTGTAATAGGCCGAGGACGGTGAGGTCAGAGTGGGAGTGAAGCGGTGAATTAAAGTGACAGGCCACCGGGAGCTCGGGGTCCCCCTTACGGACTGAACGGAGGTGTTCCGCAAAGCGGTCACCCAATCTGCGTTTGGTCTCCCCAATGTAGAGGAGTCCACATCGTGAGCAGCGAATACAGTATACTAAATTGCAGGAAGTACAAGTAAATCGCTGTTTCACCTGGAAGGGGTGTTTGGGGCCCTGGACAGTGGGAAGAGGGGAGGTATAAGGGCATGTGTTGCATCTCCTGTGCGTGCACGGGAAGGTGCCGGGCGAAGGGGAAGGGGTGCTGGGGGTGGTAGAGGAGTAGACTAGGGTGTCGCGGAGGGAGCGGTCCCTACGGAATGCTGAAAGGGGAGGTGAGGGGAAGATGTGTTTGGTGGTGGGATCACGCTGGAGGTGGCGGAAATGGCGGAGGATGATCCGTTGAATGTGGAGGCTGGTGGGGTGAAAGGTGAGGACAAGGGGAACCCTACCGTGGTTCCGGGAGGGAGGGGCAGGGGTGAGGGCAGAAGTGCGGGAGATAGAACGGACACGGTCGAGGGCCGTGTCGACCACGGTAGAGGGGAATCCTCGGTTGAGGAAAAAGGAAGACATGTCAGAAGCACTGGTATGGAAGGTGGCATCATCAGAGCAGATGCGGCGGAGACGGAGAAACTGGGAGAATGGAATAGAGTCCTTACAGGAGGCGGGGTGGGAGGAAGTGTAGTCCAGGTAGCTGTGGGAGTCAGTGGGCTTGTAGTGAATGTTAGTCAATAACCTATCCCCAGAGATGGAGATGGAGAAGTCGAGGAAGGGAAGGGAAGAGTCGGAGATGGACCATGTGAAGGTGAGGGAAGGGTGGAAATTGGAAGCATAGTGACTGAAATGTGAGTGAGGGGAGCAGAGAAATTGAGCTGGCCAATGTCACGGCGGCAGTTAGCAATGAAAAGATCAAGAGAGGGTAAGAGGCCAGAGGGAGGGGTCCAGGTGGAACGAGAATTCTGAAAGCGGGAGAAAGGGTCAGCCGTGCGGGGGGAAGACTCCTGGCCAGAGAAGTAGGCACGGAGACGGAGGCGGCGGAAAAAGAGCTCAGCATCGTGCCGAGCTCGAAATTCATTGAGATGGGGGCGTAAGGGGATGAAGCTCAGGCCTTTGCTGAGGACTGATCGTTCGGAGTCAGAGAGGGGAAGGTCAGAGGGGATAGTGAAAACGCGGCAGGGGGTGAGATTGGGAGAAGGGGGGTCAGAGGAAAGTGAAGGGGAAGAAGGTTCCGGAGGGGCTTTAGTGTCCAAGAGTTGTTGAAGCTTGCGATCCTTGACATCGGAAAGGAAGAAGAAAAGTTTTTTGTTGAAGCGTCGGATGAGTCTAAGGATGAAATGGAACTGTGGACCCGGACAGCTTTGAGATAGAGTGCGTCGGTGCTGCTGAAGAGAGATGTCGAGAGTGTTCATGTGGCGCCGCATGGCGTTGAGCGTGGATCTCAAGATGCGGCGAGAGCAGTAGTTCGAGGAACGATGAATATCTTTTTCCGGTACATTGATGACTGTATCGGTGCCGTCTCCTGCTCTCGCCCTGAACTAGAACATTTAATTCACTATGCTTCCAATTTCCACCCTTCCCTCACCTTCACATGGTCCATCTCCGACTCTTCCCTTCCCTTCCTCGACTTCTCCATCTCCATCTCTGGGGATAGGTTATTGACTAACATTCACTACAAGCCCACTGACTCCCACAGCTACCTGGACTACACTTCCTCCCACCCCGCCTCCTGTAAGGACTCTATTTCATTCTCCCAGTTTCTCCGTCTCCGCCGCATCTGCTCTGATGATGCCACCTTCCATACCAGTGCTTCTGACATGTCTTCCTTTTTCCTCAACCGAGGATTCCCCTCTACCGTGGTCGACACAGCCCTCGACCGTGTCCGTTCTATCTCCCGCACTTCTGCCCTCACCCCTGCCCCTCCCTCCCGGAACCACGATAGGGTTCCCCTTGTCCTCACCTTTCACCCCACCAGCCTCCACATTCAACGGATCATCCTCCGCCATTTCCGCCACCTCCAGCGTGATCCCACCACCAAACACATCTTCCCCTCACCTCCCCTTTCAGCATTCCGTAGGGACCGCTCCCTCCGCGACACCCTAGTCTACTCCTCTACCACCCCCAGCACCCCTTCCCCTTCGCCCGGCACCTTCCCGTGCACGCGCAGGAGATGCAACACATGCCCTTATACCTCCCCTCTTCCCACTATCCAGGGCCCTAAACACCCCTTCCAGTTGAAACAGCGATTTACTTGTACTTCCTGCAATTTAGTATACTGTATTCGCTGCTCACGATGTGGACTCCTCTACATTGGGGAGACCAAACGCAGATTGGGTGACCGCTTTGCGGAACACCTCCGTTCAGTCCGTAAGGGGGACCCCGAGCTCCCGGTGGCCTGTCACTTTAATTCACCGCTTCACTCCCACTCTGACCTCACCGTCCTCGGCCTATTACACTGTTCCACGGAAGCGCAGCGTAAGCTCGAGGAACAGCACCTCATCTTTCGTTTAGGCACGCTACAGCACTCTGGACTCAATATCGAGTTCAACAATTTTAGATCATAACCTCAGCTCCAATCACATTTATATTTTATTTTTATTTGTCCCCCCCACACCTTTTTTTTTCCTCCTAGAAGCTGGCAGCTGTCCTTCATTCTGCCAGTGGATTTCACACTTCATTCAGCCTTAATCTGTCACATTAACACCACCTCTAGCCTTGCATATCTCTTAATGTCTCTTAATGTCTCTTCATCTCCCCCTTTGTTCCTTTATCCCCTCCCCCTTTTCCCAGCTTTACCCTGGCCTTAAATCTATTTGATTTCCGGCTCTTCCCAGTTCTGATGAAAGGTCATCGACCTGAAACGTTGACTCTCTTTCTCTCTCCACGGATGCTGCCTGGCCTGCTGAGTTTTTCCAGCGTTTTCTGTTGTTATTTCTCACCCTCTAATTGGATATGGAATTCAACCATGTTATGGTCACTCATTCCAAGGGGATCCTTAACTAGGACATTATTAATTAATCCTGACTCATTACACAGTACCAGGTCCAAGGTTGCTTGCCCCCTTGTAGGATCAGTTACATACTGCTCAAGAAATCCATCCCTAAGACACTCAATAAACTCTTCCTCAAGGCTGCCCTGCCCAATTTGATTTGTCCAGTTAATATGATAGTTAAAATCCCCCATAATTATAGCTGTTCCCTTATTACATGCCCCAACTATTTCCTGATTAATATTTCTTCCAGCAGAGTTGCAACTATTAGGAGGCCTATATACTACGCCCACCAGTGTTTTTTTACCCTTATTATTCCTTATCTCTACCCAAACTGTTTCATTATCCTGATTTTTTGACCCAATATCATTTCTCTGTATTACAGTGATTCCTTCCTTTATTAACATAGCCACCCACCCCCCCCTTTCTTCCTGCCTGTCCTTCCTGATTGTTAAATACCCTGGCATATTTAATTCCCAGACATTGTCACCCTGCAGCCATGTTTCTGTAATAGCCACAAGATCATACCCATACATAGTTATTTGTGCCATTAACTCGTCCATTTTGTTACGAATGCTACGTGCATTCAGATAAAGAACTTTCAAATGTTTTTTGCGACACTTACTTCCTGCTTTTTCCTTATTTAACACTTTGGGGTAAAAATTCAGTTGGTTGCGCCTCCCGTTAGCGCCTTAAGAGGGCGCTAATGGGGCGCAAAGCCGCTAAAGCCCGGGTGCAGCGATGTTTGCGCCGCTCGAGAACTTAACTTGAGATTGTGCGGCGGCGCTAAAACTTACCGCTGCGACCACCTGCGCGCGCAGATTGTGACGTCATTCCATGGTGCAACGCCCTTGTGGCGCCCCGGAGCAGAAATTGAGTGGCGCCCCCTGCCTTACCGCCTGGCGCATCCAACTACCAGAAGACTGGAACGCTATCAATCGCTGTGGGGCTGGGGGGGGGGGCGCTATTTAAAGGGGGCCTCTTCCTGTCTTTTATTGTTGGTGGCATTTCTGAACTACGTATTCTGAGAGAGAGAGGGAGAGACTTCTGGAGAGATTCAACGTTGTGGGAAGGAGATTTGGGTACTGAGCAGCACTTTGCAGGTTCATTTTGATTTGCCATTCCTTGTATCGATTTAGCAGAGACTGTGGGAGCTGCACTCTGAGCTCTTTGCCTGGTTCTCTCCATTGTTCTTTCCAGCACATTTGATGTGCAAGTCTCTCCAGGCCGAGATCCAAGGCTGCAATGAACAGGATGTGGATGGAAAGCAAGATTAACCATCCCCTTTAAGAACTGGCCCGTGCCATTGTGTGTGTGTTCCATTGCTGACTGACATTACATGAGCTTCGCCAGCGCTCTGAGTTAGCGCCTCACTCCTTGGCCTTTGCGCCTTAAGACAGGTGTGCAGCGCCTGCTTTAGCGCTCCACTCACCTCCCGGGGCGGTAAAAGTGAAGTTTCCAGTCAGTGCCGATAATTAGCGCCAGGCGTTAATATTTGCGTCCAGACGATATTTGCGCCCCAAATGGGGCGCGACCTAATTTCTACCCCTTTACCTTTTACTCCATACCTTCTGTCCCTTCCTGACATGCTTTCCTCTATCTCCCTGCTCAGGTTCCCAACCCCCTGCCACATTAGTTTAAATCCTCCCCAACAGCACTAGCAAACACTCCCCCTAGGACAGCGGTCCCGGCGCTGCCCAGGTGCAGACCGTCCGGTTTGTACTGGTCCCACCTCCCCCAGAACCGGTTCCAATGTCCCAGGAATTTGAATCCCTCCCCCATGCACCATTCCTCGAGCCACGTATTCATTTGAAATATCCTCCTATTTCTACTCTGACTAGCACGTGGCACTGGTAGCAATCCTGAGATTACTACCTTTGAGGTCCTATTTTTTAATTTACCTCCAAACTCCCTATATTCTGCTTTTAGGACCTCACCCCCATTTTTACCTATATCGTTGGTGCCTATGTGCACCACGACAGCTGGCTGTTCGCACTCCCCCTCCAAAATGAATTTAAAAAAGAAAATAAATGGAGGAGACAGTTGTGGCCATCATAGGAAGGGGCATCACTGAGGCTGTGGCCACTAGCAGGGCTGGAGGGATTGATAATGAGAGTATCTGCATATCTAATCCTCCTTCTCTCATTCCACTTCTCCCTCATCCCACAATCTCTTCTGACTCACAAGCTGAAGATGATGTAAGCACGCACTTCTTACTTTCTCCTCTCCCCTCACCATAGAAACATAGAAGATAGGAGCAGGAGTAGGCCATTCGGCCCCTCGAGCCTGCTCCGCCATTCGATGAGATCATGGCTGATCATCCAAACTCAGTACCCTGTCCCTGCCTTCTCCCCATATCCCTTGATACCTTTAGATTTAAGAAATATATCTAACTGATTCTTGAATATATTTAATGACTTGGCCTCAACTACCTTCTGTGGTAGAGAATTCCACAGGTTCACCACTCTCTGGGTGAAGAAATTCATCCTCATTTCTGTCCTAAATGGCTTACCCCTTATCCTTAGACTATGACCCCTGGTTCTGGACTCTCCGAACATCGGGAACATTCTTCCTGCATCTAGTTTGTCCAGACCTGTCAGAATTGTATATGTTTCGATGAGATCCCCTCTCATTCTTCTATACTCCAGCGAGTATAAGCCCAATCGACCCAATCTCTCCTCATATGTCATTCCTGCCATCCCAGGTATCAGCCTTGTGAATCTTCGCTGAACTCCTTCCATGGCAAGAACATCCTTCCTCAGATAAGGCGACCAAAACTGCACACAGTACTCAAGGTGTGGTCTCACCAAGGCCCTGTACAATTGCAGCAGGACATCCCTGTTCCTATACTGAAACCCTTTCGCTACGAAGGCCAACATACCATTTGCCTTCTTCACCGCCTGCTGCACCTGCATGCTTACTTTCAGCGACTGGTGCACAAGGACACCCAGGTCTCGTTGCACTTCCCCTTCTCCCAATCTATTGCCATTCAGATAACAGTCTGCCTTTCTGTTTTTGACACCAAAGTGGATAACCTCGCATTTATCCACGTTATATTGCATCTGCCATGCTTCTGCCCACTCACCCAACCTGTCCAAATCATCCTGGAGTTGCTCGGCATCCTCCTCGCAGCACACACTCCCACCCAGCTTTGTGTCATTTGCAAACTTGGAGATATTACATTTAGTTCCCTTATCTAGATCATTAATGTATATTATGAATAGCTGGGGTCCAAGGACTGATCCCTATGGTACCCCACTAGTCACTGCTTGCCACTTGGAAAAAGACCCATTAATTCCTACTTTTTGCTTTCTGTCCGCCAACCAGTTCTCTATCCAAGTCAATACCTTGCCCCCAATCCCATGTGCCTTAACTTTACACGCTAATCTCTTATGCGGGACCTTATCGAAAGCCTTTTGAAAGTCCAAATACACCACATCTACTGGTTCTCCCTTATCTATTTTCCCAGTTACATCCTCAAAAAATTCCAGTAGATCAGTCAAGCACGATTTACCTTTTGTAAATCCATGTTGACTTTGTCCGATCCTGTCACTGTTTTTCAAGTGCTCAGCTATTACATCCTTTACAATGGACTCTAGCATTTTCCCCATTACCGATGTCAGGCTTACCGGTCTGTAATTCCCCGCTTTCTCTCTACCAACCTTTTTGAATAGTGGGGTAACATTAACTACCCTCCAATCCATGGGTACAGTTCCAGATTCCATCGAATATTGGAAGATGATCAGCAATGCATCTACTATTTCTAGGGCCACTTCCTTAAGTACCCTAGGATGTAGATTATCAGGCCCTGGGGATGTATTGGCCTTCAATCCCGTCAATTTCCCGAACACCATTTCCCTGCAAATACTGATTTCTTTCAGTTCCTCCCTTTCATCAGACCCTATGTTCTCCAACATCTCTGGGAGGTTACTTGTGTCCTCCTTTGTGAAGACAGAACCAAAATATGCATTTAATTGGTCTGCCATTTCTTTGTTCCCCATTATAACTTCCCCCGCTTCTGACTGCAAGGGACCTACACTTGATTTCACTAATCTTTTTCTCTTCACATATCTATAAAAGCTCTTACAGTCAGTTTTTATGTTCTCAGCAAGCTTACTTCCATATTCTATTTTTCCCTTCTTAATTAATCCCTTTGTCCTCCTTTGTTGAATCCTAAACTGCTCCCAATCCTCAGGGTTACCGCTTTTTCTGGCCAATTTATATGCCCTCTCCTTGAATCTTATGTTATCCCTAATTTCCCTTGTTAGCCACGGTTGAGTCACACTTTTTGTTTTATTCTTATGCCACACTGGGATGAACAAATTCTGTAGTTCATCCATGCAGTCTTTGAATGTTTGCCATTGCCTATCCACCGTCAACCCCTTGAGTGACATTCCCCAATCAATCCTACCCAATTCGCGCCTCAGACCATCATAGTTTCCTTTATTTAAATTCAGGACCCTAGTATCTGATTCAACTACTTCACTCTCCATCATAATGAAGAATTCTATCATATTATGATCACTCTGACCCAAGGGGCCTCGTACAACAAGATTACTAAATAATCCTTCCTCGTTACATAATACCCAGTCTAAGATGGCCTGATCTCTGGTTGGTTCCTCGACATATTGTTCCAGAAAACCATCCCGTAAACATTCTAGGAATTCCTCCACCACAACCCAACCCTTGTCGTTTTTCATTTCAGATACCCTAGAAGTGGAACCTTCCCAGTTTGCAGAGGGAGAGGATGATGATGTGAAGATGAAGAGACATAAGAACATAAGAAATAGGAGCAGGAGTAGGTCATTTGGCCCTTCGAGCCTGCTCCGCCATTCAATAAGATCATGGCTGATCTTCTACCTCATCTCCACTTTCCTGCACTATCCCCATATCCCTTGATTCCCTTAATATTCAAAAACCTATCGATCTCTGTCCTGAATATACTCAATGACTGAGCCTCCACAGCCCTCTGGGGTCGAGAATTCCAAAGATTCACCACCCACTGAGTGAAGAAATATCTCCTCATCTCAGTCCTAAATGGCCGACCCCTTAATCTGAGACTGTGACCCCTGGTTCTAGACTCACCAGCCAGGGGAAACTTCCTCCCTGCATCTACCCTGTCAAACCCAGAGGTTTCAATGAGATCACCTCTCATTCTTCTAAACTTTAGAGAATTTAGGCCTAGTCTACTCAATCTCTCCTCAAAGGACAATCCCCCCATCCCAGGAACCAGTCTGGTGAACCTTCATTGCACAATCCCTTTCTGGCAAGTATATCCTTCCTTAGGTAAGGAGACCAAAACTGTACACAATACTCCAGGTGTGGTCTCACCAGGGCCCAATATAATTGCAGTAAGATGTCTTTACTCTTATACTCAAATCGTCTTGTAATAAAGGCCAACATACCATTTGCTTTCGTAATTGCTTGCTGTACCTGCGTGTTAACTTTCAGTGATTCGTGTACAAGGACACCCAGGTCCCTCTGAACACCAACATTTCCCAATCTTTCAACATTTAAAAAATACTCTGCTTTTCTATTTTCCTACCAAAGTAGTTAACATCACATTTCTCCACATTAAATTCCATTTGCCATGTTCTTGGCCACTCACTTAGCCTGTCTATATCACCTTGAATCCTCCTTGCATCCTCCTCAAATCTTACATTCCCACCCATCTCTGTATCATCAGCAAACCTGGATAGATTACATTTTGGTCCCCTCATCCAAATAATTGATGTAGATTGTGAATAGTTGAGGCCCAAGCACTGATCCTTGCGGAACCCCACTAGTTACAACCTACCAACCCGAAAATGACCCGTTTATTCCTACTCTCTGTTTTCTGTCCATTAACCAATCCTCAATCCTTGCTAGTATATTACCCCCAATCCCATGTGCCCTAATTTTGTTTAATAACCTCTTGTGTGGCACCTTATCGAATGCATTCTGAAAATCCAAATACACCACATCCACTGGTTCCCCCTTATCTATTCTGCTAGTTACAACCTCAAAAAACACTAACAGATTTGTCAAACACGATTTCCCTTTCATAAATCCGTGTTGACTCTGCCCAATCGTATTATTATTTTCTAAGTGCCCTGTTACCACGTCTTTAATAATAGATTCTAGCATTTTCCCTACTACTGATGTCAGGCTAACTAATCTGTAGTTTCCGTTTTCTCTCTCCCTCCTTTCTTAAATAGTAGGGTTACATTTGCTACCTTCCAATCCATGGGAACCGTTCCAGAATCTATGGAATTTTGGAAAATGACAAGCAATGCATCCACTATCTCTATAGCCACCTCTTTCAAAACCGTGGGATGTGGGCCATCAGGTCCTCGGGATTTATTGGCTTTCATTCCCATTAATTTCTCCTGTACTATTTTTTCACTAATACTAATTTCTTTCAGTTGCCTTGGTTCTTCACTATTTCCGGGAAGTTTTTTGCGTCTTCTTCCATGAAGACAGACACAAAGTATTTGTTTAATTTCTCTGCCATTTCCTTATTCCCTATTATAACTTCTCTTGTCTCAGCCTGTAAGGGACCCATATTTACTTTGGCTAATCTTTTCCTTTTTACATACCTATACAAGCTTTTACAGTCTGTTTTTATGTTTCTCGCTAGTTTACTCTCATATTCTATTTTCCCTTTCTTCATCAATTTCTTGGTCCTCCTTTGCTAAGTTCTAAAATCCATCAATCCTCGGGCTTACTACTCCTTTTGGCAACATTATAAGCCTCTTGCTTTGATCTAATACTATCTTTAACTTCTCTAGTTAGCCACGGTTGGACCACTTTTCCTGTGGGGTTTTTGTGCCTGAAGGGAATGTATATTTGTTTTAAATTATATATTCATTCTTTAAATGCTAGCCTACCATCATACTTTTTAATGTAGTTTCCCAATCTACCATAGCCAACTCGTCCCTCATACCTACGTAGTTTGCTCTGTTTAGATTTTTAAGACCCTAGTTTCGGATTTAACTAAATCACTTTCAAACATCATATTATGGTTACTCTTCCCAAAAGGCCCCTTTACTAAAAGGTCATTAATTAACCCACCTTCACTCGATCTTACACTCGCAGCCACCAGCTCAGAGACTGACACCGCTAGCAGTGTAGAGGCAAGGATAGAAGAGGCATCTGCATGTGGTGAGACACAGAGCACAAGTGCACAGAATTCAGTGCGGGGGAAAGGATAGCATTGGTACCAGCTCATCGGAAGGTGAGGTCACACACTAGTTCACTAATTCTGGTGCAGAGGAGTTAGTTGAGGACTTTGATGGGCCAGGCTACAGAAGAAGGCTGATGGGTGTACACAATCAAATGCTTAGTGCATTGGAAAGCCTGCCAGAAAGCCTGCGCTCAATGTCAAGTTGGTGTTGGAGGAGTCCAACACCAACTTGGCACAGGATTTTGCGCAGAGCATGGAGAACATCCTTTCCAACAAGGAACGGGTTGTCACCACCATCAGCACACCTGCGGAACCCGCCATGATGCAGCATCTAATAGCTGATATCACAACTTCCATTGCAGGACAAACAGCTTCCATCAAAGCTCAGACTGCTGCAGTGGAAGTACAATTGCTGCCATCGTGACTCTGGGTACTGCTGTTCAAAGGGGTTTCCAGCTCGTCACAGCAGTCCATCAATCTGTTCTCCAACAGATCACTAGGATTGCTAAGGCTCCACCCCGGGAGAGTGGCAGTGGCTCCATGGAGTATGAACCTGCTGTCCTCTCTCAGGATGACAGCATTCATCCTCCTACCCCTGCCGCTCTGCCAGTGCCCTTGCTGTTGCCTGTCAGCCAATCAGGCCAGACTGCTGCAGCCCATGCCAAGATGGTGCAGTCAAAAGCCGGGCTTTCTGGGCCCAGAACTGCTCAAAGTCATCCTCCAAGGTCGTCTACAGTCTCCTCAATTGAAAGTTAGCAGCCTTTCACCACCCATGCTGCAGCCACTGGGGAAAAAGCCTCATAGGCGCACTAAGGTAGGCAAAGTCACACGGTAGACAGGCACAAAGGGAATGCATAATGGTGATTATTGTAATTTTCTATGCATTATTTAATGAGTGAATTTATAAAGTTGGATTGGAATGTGCATTTTCAGGTGGCTTTTATTTTTGTGTTGTCGGAAAGAGGACAATGTGATGGTCAGTAATGGAGGAAAGGTAAGAAGTGTGGGACTGTTGGTGAATGGGGAGTTGTGATTAAGGTTACAGGTATCACTCATTAATTATTTGATCATGTAGAGCCTGGCCAGTAAAGTGCTGTCTACGTTGTAGCCTCCCTCCCCTTCCCTTTCCTGTTCCGCCACTTCCTTCTCCTCCTCTTCTTCTTCGTGCTTCTGTTCCTCAGCTTCTTGCCTGATAGTTGATGGCAAGGCCTGTTCCCTCATAATGGCCTGGTTGTACATTATGCAGCATACTTCCACAAATCTTGATACCCGCTCAGCTGAGTACTGCAGGTCTCCTCCAGAGCGGTACAGGCAGCAGAAGCATTGCTTGAGGGCGCCGATGGTCTGCTCTATAATCTTCCTTGTGGCAGCATGGCTCTCATAGTATGCCTGCTGTGCACGTGTGCATGGGTTCCGGACCGGAGTCATGAGCCATGTCATTAGTGGATAACCCTAGTTGCCCAGTTGCTGGCCTTTGACCTTTAACAAGCTGGTTCAAATACAGGTGAAACAGAGGACTACTGCAGAATGAAGAAATCACGCCTGCTGCCAGGATAGCGGGCATTCACCTGCATGATGCGTTGCCTGTGGTCGCATACCCGCTGCACATTGAGGGAGTGAAATCTCTTTCAGATCAAGAAAATTGCGAAGTTCACATAAGGTGCACACAAGGCAATGTACATGCAGTCAATGGCATTCTGCACCATGGGGAAGCCTGCAATCCATGCAAAACCTCATGCTCAATTGTCTATTTGTCTCTGGCAAGAGGGAATGAGAGGAAAGTGATTCTCAGTGTATAGAGAGCCTCAGTGACCTCCCTTATAGAGCAGTGCACTGCAAACAGTGCAATATTGCTAAAATCCAAACCATCGTCAACACCTTCACCAAAGCATATGAGAGCATGGGCCTTACACTAAACATCTGTAAAACAAAGGTCCTCTACCAACCTGCCCCCGCTACACAGTACTGCCCCCCGATTATCAAAATCCATGACAAGGCCTTGGACAACGTGGACCACTTTCCATACCTCAGGGGCCTACTGTCAACAAAGGCAGACATCGAAGACGAAGTCCAACACTGCCTTCAGTATGCCAGTGCAGCCTTCGGTCGCCTGAGAAAGAGAGTGTTTGAAGACCGGGACCTCAAACCCGGCACCAAGCTTATGGTCTATAGAGCAGCAGTGATACCTGCCCTCCTGTATGCCTCAGAGACATGGACCATGTACAGCAGGCACCTCAAAGCACTGGAGAGATACCACTAACGCTGCCCCCGTAAGATCCTGCAAATCCATTGGCAGGATAGGTGCACCAACGTCAGTGTTCTCGCTAAGGCCAACATCACCAGCATCGAAGCTTTGACCATGCTCAATCAGCTCCGATGGACGGGTCACATCGTCCGCATGCCCGATACGAGACTCCCAAAACAAGCGCTCTACTTGGAGCTGCAACACGGCAAGAGAGCCCCAGGTGGGCAGAGGAAGCGCTTCAAGGACACCCTCAAAGCCTCCTTGAAAAAGTGCAACATCCCCACCGACACCTGGGAATCCCTGGCCCAAGACCACACAAAGTGGAGGAGAAGCATCCGGGAAGACACCGAACACCTCGAGTCTCTTCGCCGGGAGCAAGCGCAAGCCAAGTGCAAGCAGCGCACGTCAACCCAAGCACCCCACCCACTCGCCCCTTCAACCACCGTCTGTCCACTTCTGACAGAGACTGTACATCCCGCATTGGACTCATCAGTCATCTGAGAACTCATTTTTAATGTGGAAGCAAGTCATCCTCGGTTTCAAGGGACTGCCTAAGAGAGAGAAGAGATTGCTTATATCTCTAGCAGCAGTCTGGAAGGACCCAGACACATAAACGTTAAGAGCCATGGTCACCTTGACAGCGTCTTCACCTGAGGAAGGAGCGATAGTTCCGAAAGCTTGTGATTTCAAATAAAACTGTTGGACTATAACCTGGTGTTGTGCGACCTCTCAATTTTGTCCACCTTGACAGCCACATTTTTAGTTCTCAGAGGAAGACCTACCAGGCCGCCTATGACTGGACACAAATTATTTCAGCATAAGTTTTTAAATGATCAAAACATTACTTCAGAACCAGCCTGAATTTTGTGCTCATCACAGACCAATGTTTGAACCTGGTGGGGTGGGGGGCAGGCAGGTCATGTTCTGGATGGCTCAGCATCACACTGGGTAGCCTTTAACATCAGCTTTTATTGCTGATTTGAAAGCCTGAGTTTATTCAGGTGTCTTTCCCGTTTTATTTTTAGCATCAAAATTGGAAGAAAATCTGGGGGGAAAAAACCCCATAAACAAGGGTGAATTTAAAGAAAATCAATGAAAGCTCAAATGGTTACCTGATGCTGTTCAGTGAAATCATCCTGCCACCCCTACTGTAGAATTCGCAATTATCGCGATTTCATTTTAATAAGGAGAAAACACAAAGTTTCGTTCAAAACAGCTTTTATTTCAGCGGAATGCTGTCAGGTTTAAATTGGACACAAGCAGCCTGTAAAATGGCCGCCGCACCTCGTGACAGAACATTCGAGACTTTTCAACAGGCAGACAAGATGGCGTTCCAATAAACATTTTTTGCAGGATCGATAACGATTCAGCACAGTGAAGACAATACACAGGACATTATGGGTTTACAGGATAAACATCGATACTGGAATCGGTCTCCCAGGTACAAAGGAAAGCCATCAAGGGCCCATCCAAAGGACATTAATATGTAAACTCCCAACGGCTCTACGATGAGAGAGCCGTTAGCAGGTAGTTATACAGGACACTTGGAAGCCCCAAACCCCTCCAGGGGGAACACCGACCGATTTAACAATGGGAGAAGTATTAACAGGTACTCAAACATTCATGAGTAGCCCCGAAACCCATTAAGGACGGAGATCACCCATACAGGACATTCTGGGCGCCAAACCTTAAACAAAAGAATGGACATTGTAGTTGGGCGGGAAACGGAAGAACTGTGCACTATAATTGCAGGCCCAAACCGTCCATTTGCTCTCTTGACTCTTGCCTCTTGCTGCTTGCCTCGTGTTCATGACTCCTGCCTCGTGTTCTTGACTCTTGCCGCTTGCTGCTGTTATCATCGTGGCTGCTCCTGTGTAAAAGACTGTTGCAAAGACCTATGTTGGTAGCTGGCAGCGGAACCAAAGGCCCGAGATGAGATGAGATGAGAGGAGAAGAGAAGAAGACCTTATCCATCGCCACGGTCAGTAAATCCCGACCGCGCCTGTAGGTCGATCAGCCAAGTCTTCTTGACAACGGTGCTCCACCATACCTTGTATCCAACCAACAGAGGTCTTCACTACAGCGGACGGTCCAGCCGACTGACCGAGCAGCAGAAGCAGTAAACAAGTGGGACCAGGAGATCTCCTGACCAACACGTGGGTGCTGCGGTGAAAAACATCCGATCAGCTATTCGGGATTTCTCCGAGTTATTACGAGTGGTGAGCATGAGTCTCGGGATCCTACGAAGCTAGTTTAGGATAGACATTGATAGGGGAGGGTTTAAAGATTAAGGATATTTGTAATGTGTGCCCTATTTACGTTGTGCCGTTCGTTCCTCGTTTCCCTAAGAGTGATTATAACTGTTTGTAAGATTGTACTGTCATTAATCTGTGCATATGACATGTATTTCATAATTTTAAGTATCATGCAATAAAGATTTTCCATTTCGTACCGTTCAAACCAAGTCTACATGAGTTTTATCTCCATTACTGCTCTCACATCTAAGTCCAGTGTCTAGAACCGTAAGGGAGAGTGATTCGAACCACTCACAGGGGTGTCTAGTGTTCCCAGACTGGCTGGAGACCAGGCCTAGACCCGCACTGACATACAGGCTGCACAGAGCCGCGTGAATCTCACAGGCTACGAGACACGCAGGGTCAGGAGAGAATCCCTTACAGAAAATGGTGACCGCGGCAGGACACTGGCAGCGAGAGGGTAGTGTGTTAGATTTTGGAATGACTGTACGAAATGTGATGCAGGAAAAGATAGCGGATTACGTATTTGGAAAGGTTAATCTAACGAAAAAGTGGATAAGCGAATTGTTAGCGGATAAGAGCCCACTAGAGGCAGCTGAAAGGTGGACTGATAGTAAGGAGCATAAAAAGGCAGTTGAGAAAGCAGTCTGGCTTATGTGCTACAAAAGGCAGGTTCAGATTTCAAACCAGACCAATACAGCGCTAACCGCTCGAATCAAGCAGTTAGAGGAGGAAATGGAGGAGAAGGTTTCTGGAGGGGAGGCGCTCATTAAGAGTTTAAATGAGTTACGCCAGGAAAGCCAGGAAGTCTCCAGTTACCTTAAAACAAGGGTAGAGTATCTCGAGTGCCAGATCACTGAAGCAAAATTAAACGAGAGTAGGATGAAGGAAAGATGTAACCGTCAAGCTGCCCAGATAAGAACTCAAGAAGAGAGCTTAATGGGGGTTAGGTCGGCGTATAAGTTGGCCCTTGAGGATAAGTTTCAGGGAGCCGACCATAGCGCCTGCGAAAAAGAGATAGAGAGCCTCAAAAAGGCCGTGAATAATGCGAACGGCATGGTGTGCCTTATTAATCCGTCGGCACGCCAGCCGCTAGTAAATGAGAGATTTAGAAATTCCCCACCAAGTAAAGCAGAAGAAGTAGTAGCCACTGCGCCCTCCGCGCCACCCAGCTATTCAGAAACCTGGGTTAGGGAGGAAGCAACGGAAGAAACAAAAGAGCCCGTTGAAAAGGAGGTAGAAAAGGGATCGTTGTATCCAGTAACGGGGATTAAAAGGGGCCCAAGCAGGAACGGTGGGGAAGAACCGGGGGATCTCCTCGGACAGCTGGTGTTGCCTCACAGTTCACATCAGCTGAGGGCCATGATAAACCACGTAAGGAAGCTGACCGAGATAGACGACCCTTCCGTACATTTTAGGGAAGTTGAGCAAGCCGCAGCCATCAACGGCTGCGATGATGGGGAGACAGCAAAAATGCTGCTGTTCTCGTTAGATAGCTCGGTCCTTCAGTGTCTCTCAGGCGATAGCAAGAGGGGTAATAAAAGTTATGAGGAATTGAAAAATGAGGTCCTAGAAGTAGTGGGAGCGAACGACGGAGGTCCGTTTGCTAGAGTGGGACAGACAGTGCAGATGGAGGGAGAACCCCCGAAGGTTTTTGCCGACAGGCTGTGGCCAGTATATGAGCGCAACTGTCTAGGTGCGCCCGAGCGCGAAGATGTGGAAGGCGCCGCTTTAATTCATTGGCTTAGGTGCATAATAGCCAACAGTTTACCAGCCGTTAGAGAGCAGGCAAAAGCCTGGTTCGATCCCAATGACCTCAACCTTACGGAAGAGTCGGTCTTGAATCGACTCACGTTAGGTTACCGTAACATAAGGGGTATGACGACACGTCCCTTTAAGGGAAGAGTACATGAGGTACGACCCGCAGCCCCGACTCAAAGAGAGTGGCATCAGGAGGGTAATCGCGCCCCACAGGCAAGTAATGCCTGTTACGGGTGTGGGAAGACAGGGCACTGGCGCAAGCACTGCAGGAACCCTTGGAAGGATTCCAAGGATAAAAATCCCGCGGTCCGAGCCCAGACGCCTGTCCCGCCTAAGGAAGCAAAGGCACCCACCTCTCCCGAAGACCTCGAAGCAGTGTTAGGAGTCATGCGCAAGATGGTTTTGAATGCGCGTGGACAGGTGGCGGTCGCAACCGGCCCCGTAGGTGCCGCAGGACCGTCTAATAGTGCCCCATGACGAGAACCAGCACAGCCCGTCTACCTGTGTCCGCTCAGCTATGATGCGTGGAGGCGACCTGTGGTGGAGATGGAGGTAGAGAAACAAAAGGGCAGTTATTTGTTGGACACGGGAGCTTCTTGCACCATAATCCATACAGATGACCCTTTTGACTCGCCGCTATCTACCAAGGTCCCATTCACGCTAGCAGGGTTCACAGGGAAAGAACAGGCTGGCACGTTTTCCCTCCCGCTATCCATTCGTTTCGGGACACTTCGCCTTAAGTGGAAGTGTATACTGATGGCATGGCAAAAGGGGGGTGGAAGAGGTATTCTCGGGTCCGATCTGCTAGCGGGACACGGGATCCTCGTGGACCTCAGAAATCACTGTCTCTGGGGGGCTAAAGGTGAAAAAGGCGAGGTAATGGTGATTCAAGGGGAGGAAGAAACAGGGGTCCTGTGTACCGTACAGCCATCCGGAGGCTACGACCTCAGGCTTATGGTCGCAGATGTCCCAACGGACATGCAAACGTACGTGACAGATAATATGCACGCGTTTGCAACCCACAAGCACGATTGTGGGAGGGTGGTCGGGTTTGAGGTCAGCGTAGATGGGGACCCCATGACCCGACCCCAAAAGCAGTATAACTTCCCCAAAGAAGCAGAACCCGATATGGAGGCAGCAATGTCTTCCTTGGTGCAGCAGGGCGTGTTGAGGCCGATAGCCACACACGTGAACTCCCCATTATGGCCGGTTAGGAAGCCGGATAATTCGTGGAGAGCCACGGTGGACTACAGAGTCCTTAACAGTAACATCCCCGCCTGCGCGCCCACAGTAGCAGCAGTTGCTGACCTAATAGGGAGCATCCCAGCGTCCGCGACCACGTTCACGGTGCTGGATATCTCGAACGGTTTTTGGTCCATCCCGCTGCGGCGAGAGGACCAGTACAAGTTTGCCTTTACGTTTAAAGGGCAACAGTACACATGGAACTGCTTGCCACAGGGTTTCCACAATAGCCCCAGTATTTTTCACCAGTGTATGGCAGGAAGTTTAAAGGAGTTTAGTCAGCCCAATCAGATAGTACAGTATGTGGATGATTTGCTCCTATTTACGGACTCAAGGGAGGAGCACGGACCACTACTGGACGAGTTATTGGAGCTGTTAGCGAGAAAGGGTTTTAAAGTAAACCCAAAGAAAGCACGTATCGGTCAGCAGGAAGTAAAATTCCTGGGACTGACCCTACGCGCTGGGGAAAGAGCCATAGACAAAGCAAGGAGGGAGTCGGTGCAAGAATTACCGATTCCCAACAACGTAAGGGGTGTGAGGTCCTTCTTGGGACTGACCGGTTACTGCAGGGATTTTATCGAGGATTATGCGGCCACAGCGGCGCCGCTCCTCCGACTCCTCCATAAGGGGGTAGAGTGGCTTTGGGACGAGGGCTGCCAAGCAGCCTTCGAGAAGTTAAAAAGGGATCTGCAGACCGCGCCAGCCTTAGGGGCCATAGATGGGGGGAAGGAGTTTTTCCTGGAGGTAGCTGCCAGCGGAGACAGCTTAAGCGCCGTGCTGCTCCAAGAGCGTCACGGCAAGCTGAGGCCAGTTGTCTATTCATCCAGGGTATTAACGGATGTGGAGAGAAGTTTTTCCAATTGCGAAAGGCACCTTTTAGCCACGCATTGGGCTGTGAAAAGATCAGCGATCTTCACAGGGCTCTCTCCCATCACTCTCCTCACACATCACACACCAACTAAGATGCTTCTGGATGGGAGGATTAAAGACGGGACCGTAAGCAGCGCACGCATTGCGCGTTGGACCCTTCTTCTCTCCCAGTTGGATATCAGAGTAAAAGGTCTTTGCGAGCCCAGGCGTTCGGTGGAAGGGGTGTGGGACGTCAACATAGGTTTACGGGCCGGGATACATCCCACTGGGCGCGAGATTTATGTTGATGGGTCTAGCACAGTGTCTGCTGGCGAGCGACTCACAGGGTGTGGAGTTTATGACCCTGCGGCAGACCTTGCCCTGGCGATCAAGCTCCCTAGCACCATGAGCGCGCAGCAAGCTGAGCTGTCTGCCGTGGTGTACGTGGTAACCCACCCAGACATTTTCCCAACCCCATACACGATTTGCTCGGACAGTATGTTCACCTGCAATTCGTGTACGGAATACCTGGCCATTTGGTCCCGCCGTGGATACACCTCCGCGGACGGGCGACCTTTAACGGTAAAGCCCTTGCTGGAAAAGATCTTAGCAGCAGCAGTAGGGGAGGAAGGGGAGATTTTCATCCATAAGGTGAAAGCTCACTCCTCCACAGAGCCCCGTGGGGAGGGCAACCGGCAGGCGGATGCGCTAGCCAGGGAGGGTGCCCGCGACGGTACTTTCTGGAACCCCTATAGAACCGGACCCATAGCAGCGGTCCGAGGTGGGGACGGGAATACCGGGAACACCAGGGTAGCATTGCCCCTAGACCTTAAGACCGTCCAAGCCCAGGATCCCGCCCTAAAAGCAGTCCTAAAAACGATTGCTGAGGGGAGGCAGGTAGAAGGTCCGTACAGTACGGCAACCCTCTCAGTTAAGGAAGGCATGCTGTTCCGCGAGGAGCAGTGGGTTGTGCCGCAGCAGCACAGGAGGGAATTCCTCCAGTTGGCTCACGAGGGACCAGGGGCAGGGCACCCCGGGCCCGAGGTTACCTGGCAACGGGTAGAGCAAGCGGGATGGTGGCCAGGGCTCAGGGAACAAGTCCGCGAGTTCTGTGCAAACTGTCTTGTGTGCGCTGCAAACAACCCAGACCCCCAGAAAAGGAAGGTGCCCATGGGACACGTAAGAAGGGTAGAGGGACCATGGCAGTCGATACAGATCGACTATATAGGACCCCTGCCCACCACCCAGGGAGGTTATAAGTACTGCCTCGTCCTGGTGGATGTGTTTTCCAAGTGGGTGGAAGCCTTCCCTTGTCGAACAGCTACGGCACTGGGTACAGCAAAAATCTTGGTCCGGGAAGTGTTCTCGCGGTGGGGACTCCCCCGTTTCGTGGAGTCAGACCAAGGGAGTCATTTCACCGGCCAGGTGATGCAGAACACCCTCATGCTTTTGGGCATTGAAGGGAAGTGGCACGTAGCACACAATCCCCAGTCATCCGGGATTGTTGAGCGTATGAACCGGACCCTGAAGGAGAAATTGAGGAAAGAGACTAGGAACTCGCCCCAAAAATGGGCGGAAGTTCTGCCTTTAGTCCTCATGGGGGTCCGGGCCAGTCAGTCAAAAAGTACGGGGTACTCCCCGCACGAGGTAATGACCGGCAGGCTCATGCGAACCCCCACCCATGTGCTAGCCCCGGTGCTCACTGAGGGTCAGCTTCAAGAGATCAGCAGGGACAAGTTCGCCCAAACTCTCTTGGAGCGCCTGAAGCAAGTTTATGAGCAGGCGGCTGGGAACATGGGAAGGCAGCACCAGGGCAATCGCTTGTTGCTGGAACCCCGCAAAACGCGGGAGTGGGAAGTAGGAGACCAGGTCATGGTCAGAAACTACGCCAGAGTAGGGAGTCTGGAACCACTGTATATGGGACCCTACAACATTGTAGACAAGGCAAGTCCCATGGTTTACGCCGTAAAAGTACCTCGGCGCACTAAGTGGTTCCACATAAACCAATGTAAACTGTACCAGCCGGGTGCGCAAGGGAAAACTACAGGGGTAAATCCCGCCAATGGGAAAACACAGCCCCAGGTAGGACCACAAGGCACACAGGCAGGCGTAGCAGCTTGCATCAGGGGAAGGGACATCCCGGACGATCATGCAGCGTTTTTCTGGAGTTGGGGGTTAGATGACGAGGACCCCAGGGTACCCTGGTCAGATGAGGATAGTGCAGATGAGCATAGTGATGATGACGGGTGGTTCCTGAGGAACGGTCTGGGAGGATTGGGGCCGCTAGGTAGAGATCCATACGGGGTGGACACACAAGCTGCAGGTCCCGACAACAGGAGGGAGGAGCTACAGGAGGCCGGGCCAGCCGCTATGTGGTTCCCAGAGGTGTGGCCGCCCGCTTTGAACGTCCAGTCCTCAGGGGAGGCAGAGTTCACGAGTGAAGGGCCGCCTGCTGGGCCGAGCAGGGCGGGGCCACGAACTGCCAGCCCCGAGGTTAGGGAGGCGGAGTCAGCGGAGGCGGAGCTGGCGCCTGTGATGGAACCCCAGGTCATCCCGTTGGAGGTCTCGGAACCCGGTCCGTCCGTCACGGAGCCCCCGCCCATAGCAACTCCCCGTAGGTCAAGCAGATTACCCCAGCCCAGGAGGATGTGGTCAGGTCCACAGACTGCCCCAAGGCGTAAGTTTCAGGTTAAGATAACCCGGGTAGAGACAGGCCACATCGAAGCAGTAACAGGCTGCGGCAGATCAGAGGAAAGGGTCACCGCAGCAACAGGCTGCGGCAGATCAGAGGGAAGGGTCAGTGCCCTCCCACCGTCGGGAAGAGCTCGCAGCAGCCTTCTCAGGATTTAAAGGGGCCGCCCTGAGAACGGGCGGCAATGTAAAGTATTAGTTTAAGGTTTTAAGTTTATAGGAACAAGGTTAAGTTTTAAGTTTATAGTTCAAGGTTAAGTTTTAAGTTTATAGTTCAAGGTTAAGTTTAAGTTTTAATAAGGTTAAGTTTGTAGTGTTTTTAACAGATAACGACGAAATGATGGGAGTTTTAAGGCTAGGTTTAGAGGAAGTCTATATAGCAAACGTTGAAGTTTACGTGAGGCGAGGTCAGGGGACCCGCTCACCCTTCACAAAAGCCAGAGACTTTTTGCGAGGCTGGCTACCTCATTCTATCTGATCACAGGAACCAAGGAAGGATGGAACGACTTATAGTATTGCTCGCGGCAATCGGATGTGGATTGGCCTATCGGGGCCTCACCAAGGATGTCGTGGTGTTTGGATGTTCCAGGGACACGGCCCCCATCGCGGTGGATGGGACCGGGAGACGGAAGGCAGAAGGGACCAGCACCTATTTCCACAAGGGAAGGTGGCCAGGATGGCTGGGAACGAACTCAACGGAGTATTCCAGCACATCGGGGTTCGCCTACAAAGAGACTTCTTTAATGTGCCCCAAAGTACGGATCATCGCACCCAGGATCAGCGTCACCGTCGGCAAACGGATTTGTTTGACCTGCAGTGGGGATGTCCCATTGAGCCGATGGTGGTGGCTGCGAAAGCTGAGCAAAACTATGAGGAACTCTTCGGTTGAATGGGAGCGACTGGGTAATAATACCCATCGGACAATTACGGGGACAGACGGACAAGTGAAAGTCTGTTGGGACAAATGGTGGGAACCAGATGAGGGGATTTATGTTTGTATGTGGGGGTCAAAGTACGTTTGCCCCAAAGGCATCTCCATATTCTTTATTAACCAGTGGCAGGATAACGGACAGGGGATGAGGTGGGATGCGAGCACCAGGGGGTGCGGAGCCCCATACTCTCCGATCCCAGTAAATGCCACTGAGCTCATTACGCGCCCACGCAAAGCCCCGCCCACGATTCCGGTAGTTCTAACTGAGGAAGAAGGGTGCCCTAAAACTAGTAAGGGACCCGGGAACGGTTTGGTACTGGTCCCCACAGACCAGATACTATTTCAGGGGGTACATTACGCGGTGGCCTCGGTGATTTTAAATCTCACTGAGGTACGGTTACCAGAGTGGTGCCCCAAAAAGACGGAACAGTTGTACCAGGTCCTGTTGACCAAGATGTTCAGGCAATTTTACGAGTTTGATTTTGCAGAAATTGATAAGACAAGTTTATACACCGCACCGCAGGAAGTTTTGGACCAAGTAGGGAGGCAAAGAAGGGGTTTGGTGAACGATGCGTTCACTGCTTTTAATACAGGGACATCTGTGGTCAACGCTCTAGACAGTGTGGAGCTGCAGACCCAGATTAATGGTTTAAAAACACAGTTAAAGGACATCCTAACAGATGAGAATAAAGTGGTAGGGTCGGGTCTGCACGAGGACCAAGCCATGACACTACACTTAAAAGAGATTGTAGCAGAGCTGGAGAAACATGCGCGTACGGTAAATGCCCTGATCAGGGAAGATCGGAATGCATCCGATCAAGCTGCGCAGAACGAGGTGTGCGTGCTTTACGGGGCGTGGTTACTGGGCGAGGGCCGCAGTAATTTGGAGGATTTAAAACAAGGTTTGGTTCCGTCCTGGATAAGTAACAAACACCTGCGGGCGCTCCACCCTTTTCAGAACGCATTAAGTCCGTGCCAGCTCAGGCTAGCTTCAGAAGCTTACCCAGTCCCCGTGGACTGCGGACGTTCAAACCATACTATTATGGGAATAGTATTACGCATGCCGGTTTTGGGCAACACAGCAAAGCCCGCCCCGGTGTATCGGGTAGAGAACATTGGTGTCATTCAGGGGGGAGCCCACATTCGTTATGCAGCGGTTCCACCTTACGTCATCCGCTGGGAGCAAACGATGACAGGTACAGATCTCTCTGGTTGTCGTGGCAGGGGAGCACACATAATACTGTGCCCCCAGCACTTGAATGCCTTTTTAACACCACAGTGCGGGTTCAGAACGGCTGGCGCCAAGTCCATGAATTGCACCATGGAGGCAATGGCACAAGATCATGTGCCTCCGCAGGTAGCATACATCGGGGGTGGAACATATTGTGTTACCACTGCAGCGCAACACTACCAGCATGGAAACCGTAGCCGGTGTCCGGTGAGTGACAGCAGTTTCTGTTTTAAACCCAGGGCTGAAGTTCAAGTAGCACAACAGCGAATTATCCCAATCCCTGAACCATCCACTGTTCATCTCACAGTAAAAGAGAATTTCACCGACTTGCAGCGATTTGTCGCGCATTTTGGATACCTCATTCCCCCTCTCCCTGAGCATTTAACCAAACTTCTGAAAGCCGTCGCGGTGTCACAAAAGCATTTCTATACATTAGAACAGAAAACCGTCGAGATAGGTACAGACATTTTGGACATAGTGGTTCCACCGTGGTGGAATCTGTTCACGAATATTGAAGTGCCCTCATGGGTCAGAATAGCCTCCCACATTTTAGTCGTCTGTCAAGTGTTTATTGTAGTATACCTATTGTTCATACATTGTAAAAGAGACAAGCGCCTCACCAAGCATGAGAACACGGGAGAGTGGCGAGAACGTTACGTGCGCGTGCACGATGAGAGCGCAGTGTAATGGGAAAATGGCGTCACTCCCGCTCGCCACGTGCGCCGCGGAAGTTTGTACTCATTGTAAATACGTTGGAAACTCGACATGTTTAAGAGTTGGGATTTGTTTATTTTGGTGATGGTGTTGATTGTTTGGTTTTTGGGTTTTGTTTTTCCTTTCCCTGAATAAAAGACAAATATACAGGTGATGCGTGAGGTATCGGCCTGGTTACGCCGGGAAGGAAAACAAGTGGTGTAAGTTTAAGGGCGAATGATGCCTATGGTGATATAAAATGTGATTTTCTTGGGAAATGAGGACGACACAGAGACCCTAGTTAAGTTAAAATTTATGGGATTAATTTACTGGATTCGGAGTGAAATCGAGATAAGATTGCTCACCACTGAGATTTTTGATACGATAAGCGGAGTTATTCGCATCAACAGGAGGGACTGTAGAATTCGCAATTATCGCGATTTCATTTTAATAAGGAGAAAACACAAAGTTTCGTTCAAAACAGCTTTTATTTCAGCGGAATGCTGTCAGGTTTAAATTGGACACAAGCAGCCTGTAAAATGGCCGCCGCACCTCGTGACAGAACATTCGAGACTTTTCAACAGGCAGACAAGATGGCGTTCCAATAAACATTTTTTGCAGGATCGATAACGATTCAGCACAGTGAAGACAATACACAGGACATTATGGGTTTACAGGATAAACATCGATACTGGAATCGGTCTCCCAGGTACAAAGGAAAGCCATCAAGGGCCCATCCAAAGGACATTAATATGTAAACTCCCAACGGCTCTACGATGAGAGAGCCGTTAGCAGGTAGTTATACAGGACACTTGGAAGCCCCAAACCCCTCCAGGGGGAACACCGACCGATTTAACAATGGGAGAAGTATTAACAGGTACTCAAACATTCATGAGTAGCCCCGAAACCCATTAAGGACGGAGATCACCCATACAGGACATTCTGGGCGCCAAACCTTAAACAAAAGAATGGACATTGTAGTTGGGCGGGAAACGGAAGAACTGTGCACTATAATTGCAGGCCCAAACCGTCCATTTGCTCTCTTGACTCTTGCCTCTTGCTGCTTGCCTCGTGTTCATGACTCCTGCCTCGTGTTCTTGACTCTTGCCGCTTGCTGCTGTTATCATCGTGGCTGCTCCTGTGTAAAAGACTGTTGCAAAGACCTATGTTGGTAGCTGGCAGCGGAACCAAAGGCCCGAGATGAGATGAGATGAGAGGAGAAGAGAAGAAGACCTTATCCATCGCCACGGTCAGTAAATCCCGACCGCGCCTGTAGGTCGATCAGCCAAGTCTTCTTGACAACGGTGCTCCACCATACCTTGTATCCAACCAACAGAGGTCTTCACTACAGCGGACGGTCCAGCCGACTGACCGAGCAGCAGAAGCAGTAAACAAGTGGGACCAGGAGATCTCCTGACCAACACGTGGGTGCTGCGGTGAAAAACATCCGATCAGCTATTCGGGATTTCTCCGAGTTATTACGAGTGGTGAGCATGAGTCTCGGGATCCTACGAAGCTAGTTTAGGATAGACATTGATAGGGGAGGGTTTAAAGATTAAGGATATTTGTAATGTGTGCCCTATTTACGTTGTGCCGTTCGTTCCTCGTTTCCCTAAGAGTGATTATAACTGTTTGTAAGATTGTACTGTCATTAATCTGTGCATATGACATGTATTTCATAATTTTAAGTATCATGCAATAAAGATTTTCCATTTCGTACCGTTCAAACCAAGTCTACATGAGTTTTATCTCCATTACTGCTCTCACATCTAAGTCCAGTGTCTAGAACCGTAAGGGAGAGTGATTCGAACCACTCACAGGGGTGTCTAGTGTTCCCAGACTGGCTGGAGACCAGGCCTAGACCCGCACTGACATACAGGCTGCACAGAGCCGCGTGAATCTCACAGGCTACGAGACACGCAGGGTCAGGAGAGAATCCCTTACACTACCCAGTCTGGCCTACATGTAAATTCAGTCTCACAGTAGGTCTTTGACTCGATGCCCTGATCTAGCAAGCCACCTGTTTGTAAACAATCACTAATGATTGCATTAAGAACAAATCCGACAGAGCTACTGGCAATGACCAAAGCATCATATCAGATTAAGACTAAGGCAAATTCAGGCCAGTTAACACTACAAATTTCTCCTTACTAACATCTTAGGGCTGGTGCCCAAGTTGGGAGAGCTGTCCCACAGACTAGCCAGGCAGCATAAGAACATAAGAAATAGGAGGAGTAGGCCAATCGGCCCCTCGAGCCTGCTCCGCCATTCAATAAGATCATGGCTGATCTGATCCTAACCTCAAATCTAAAGAACACAAGAAGTAGGAGCAGGACCCGGCCACTCAGCCCCTGGGCCCACTCCGCCACCCACAGGGCCTTGACCGATCCGAACTCAGCCTCATGTCCAATTTCCTGCCCGCTCCCCGTAACCCCTAATTCCCTTTACTTCTAGGAAACTGTCTATTTCTGTTTTAAATTTATTTAATGATGTAGCTTCCACAGCTTCCTGGGGCAGCAAATTCCACAGACCTACTACCCTCTGAGTGAAGAAGTTTCTCCTCATCTCAGTTTTGAAAGAGCAGCCCCTTATTCTAAGATTATGCCCCCTAGTTCTAGTTTCACCCATCCTTGGGAACATCCTTACCGCATCCACCCGATCAAGCCCCTTCACAATCTTATATGTTTCAATAAGATCGCCTCTCATTCTTCTGAACTCCAATGAGTAGAGTCCCAATCTACTCAACCTCTCCTCATATGTCCACCACCTCATCCCCGGAATTAACCGAGTGAACCTTCTTTGTACTGCCTCGAGAGCAAGTATGTCTTTTCTTAAGTATGGACACCAAAACTGTATGCAGTATTCCAGGTGCGGTCTCACCAATACCTTATATAACTGCAGCAATACCTCCCTGTTTTTATAATCTATCCCCCTAGCAATAAAAGCCAACATTCCGTTGGCCTTCTTGATCACCCGGCCAGACATAGTCATACTCACAGAATCATATCCAGCAGCCAACATCTCAGCCTCTACCATCATCATCATCCTGTGATGTCCTGTCCCAGCAGCAGGAAAGACCCAGCAGAGGTGGGGGCAGTGGTATACAGTCAGGTGGGAGTGGACCTGGGAGTCCTCAGCATTGACTCTTGGCCCCATGAGGTCTCAAACTTGGAAATACAACTCTCTATTCCCTATCTAATTCATTGCTGTATGTGGTGAAAAGCTGAGGCCCCAGCACAGATCCCTGGAGAACATTACATTTCACATCCAGCCAATCAGAGTACATTCTCTTTATCCCAGCTCTCTGCCTCCTACCTCCCAACCAATTGCCAATCCATGCCACAAGGTTACCTCCAATTCCATGCGCTTTCATTTCTGCTGATTTCTTGTGCGGTTCCTTATCAAATGGCATTTGAAAGTCCATATAGGCAACATCCATAGACACCTCCCTATCCACCATGGCAGTGAACTCCTCAATAAATTCAATTAGATTAGTTAGTGTTGACTTCCCCTTTACAAATCCGTACTGTTTCTCATTAATCAGTTTATACTTGTCCAAGTGTTCAGCAATGTTCCCTCTATTTTTTTCGTACACAGTCCCTTTAAGTGGCTGCATGGCCCATTCAAATTTTCATGCATACATGCTTTCTTCAATGTAACAGCTGGTGAGCGGCCTGCGCAGGATCTCCAGACAGCTGCGCGGCCTTGCAGCTTAGCGGGAAGAGTGGTGCTCAGCCCTTCTGTCCCTGGTGATAGATTCCTGTAACTTCCCCACAACTGATGTTAAACTGACAGGTCTGCAGTTTTCTGGTTTCTACAGCCCTCCCTTCTTAAACAATGCAGTGACATTTGCAAATTTCCAATTCAAAGGGAAATTCCCATATCTAGAGAGCTTTGGAAATTTATAACTAACGCATCTGTAATTTCCTCACCTACTTCTTTTATTAATCTACAGTGGAAACCATTCAGTCCTGATGATTTGTCTATGTTAAGTGACTATTTTCTCCATTACCAATAATAACTTATATTAAATCCAATAAGTTCCTACCCATGACATTTTTATGTTACCTTGCATTGCTGGTATTTTGTCCTCTTCCTCTACTGTGAAAATGAATACAAAGTATTCAATTAACAAATCTACTCTTTCCTTATTGTCCATTGTAGTCTTGCTTGCACATCTATCTTGAAGAGGTCCACATTTTCTCTTACCACTCTTTCTCTTAATATATTTATAAAATCTTTTATTATTAGCCTAGATATCCCTTGCAAGCTTTTTCTTATTCCTTTTTATGCCTCTTATTACTTTCTTTGTATTCGTTTGTTGTTTTTTATAACTCCCAGTCTGCTGGATTTCCAGTTTTCCTTGCATTTGTTTAAGCCTTTTCTTTTAGATTGTGTCTGTCTCTCAGCTCCATTGTCGATGGATGCTTAACTGCACAAGTGGAGCTTTTGCCTGTTAGAGTTATGTCCTTGTTTTGTATTATATCATATCAAATACTTCTTTGACTACTTCCCACTGTTGGCCTGTAGGTTTACCCATTAACAATTCAGACCAGTTTACTGTGACCAATTTATTTCTCATAGTTTCAAAGTTTGCCTTACTTAAATTTAAAACTATGTGAACTTGTAAGATAGGAGATGGCTAGTTGTGCGGTGACCAAAGATTTATACAAGTTGTCTCCTTATCTTCACCCAATCATAGTGAATAGGACGCAAACGGTGCTATGAGACATGAGGTAAGCCTTCACAATAATGCATCCCCACCTGGTATAGGATCACCATTATGTGGAGTGCAAAATAGCTTGCATTTGGGGACATTCAGGAACCACACAGATAGCCGTGGCCAAAGTTTGGCTGGTTATATCTCAATTATGCAGGTGTGAGAGAATTGGGAATCTTTTTATTCATTCAATTCAAGGCGTTAATTGGGAATGATGTAGATGCCCAAGGGGACATGGCCAAACAGCTTAAGGAAATAGAGGCGAGAGCTAGGCAAAGAAAAGCAGACTTTTCTATAGTCCTGCACAGGCAGCTGCAGAACTTGTAGCACAAGGTCCTGGGCTACTCCCACCTGACCAGAGTCAGTGAGCCAGTTCCAAGCACAGCAGAGGCATGCAAAGCAACAAGTTGCACACCACATGATTTCAGCAATTTGCCTATGTATTATAGCACCTCACTATCTGAACAGGATGTCCTACAGTAGCCACTTTATTCTGACTAAAATACTGAGAGGTCTGAAAAGGTGCATGGAGGTATCTATTGGTCACATCTGCACAGACATACAGAATGGCTTTCCTGCTACTGCAGTCTGCTTGGGCACAAGACAATTCCAGGACATCTCTAGTAGAATTCCCAGTGATACTGGTCCTGAGCCCAGTTGGAGACTCTCTTGTGAATGTTTAGACTGCTGCTGTGGAGGCCTTGTCTTGACTATACAAGTGGCTCTTTTGTCTGGCTTAAAAATGCCAGAGTACCAGATGGAGAGAGCCATGCAGACACCTCTTAGCTGCCTCAGGACTGTGTTCACATAGATCAGTATCTGCCAGAAAGTGGGCTCGGTTAAATCTGAGTCAGAAGGTTAGAGATTCAAGCCCCACTCCTCCAGAAATTGAGTCTATAATCTAGGTTGACACTTCAATCAATCAGGACGTAGTGCATTGTCAGAAGTACTGTCTTTCAGATGAGACATTAAATCGAGGCCCAGTCTGCCTGTCCAGGAGGAAGCAAGATATCCCATGGCACTGTTCAAAGAGCATGGAAATCTGCCTGTGTCCTGGCCAACATCCCCTCCTCTCAATCAATACCACCAAAAAAGAGTGACTGCTCATTCAGCTTATTTATTGCTCATAGGAAGTTGCTGTACACAAATTAACTGCTGCGCTGCCTACATAACAACAGTGACTACACTTCATAAGAGAACTTATTGAATGCGAGGTGCTTTGTGACATCCGGAGCATGTGCAAAGCACTATATAAATGTGGGTTAAACAGCCACAGCAGCGGCAGACATAGTTCAGAGATAGAACAAGGGTTCCTTAAAGGGAGTGGCTCTTGCATGTAGCTGAATGTTTCTTGGATGTGCAATTTTTGACTGCAATGGTGTTTCCACAGCAAAATCTTCTTGGTCAGTGCCTTTGTTCTTCCCAGTCATCTCCAGGCGTGGTTGACGGTGGAATTCCCCAATCATCTCCATTCTGGCCAGGAATAGTGCTGTCACTCTATGCAGCCAAGGTTAGCACCGTTAACATAAGAAAACAAACATTTGTAGCTACAAAAGGAAAAATACTGCAGATGCTGGAAATCTGAAATATAAACCGAAAATGCTGGAAATACTAAGCAGGTCAGCTTTTATAAGTATATCAAGAGGAAAAGACTGGTGAAAACCAAAGTTGGTCCATTGCAGTCAGATACGGGGGAATATATAATGGGAAATAAGGAAATGGCAGACCAACTAAATGCATACTTTGGGTCAGTCTTTACGAAGGAAGACACAAAAAACCTCCCTGGGATATCGGGAAAAATAGGGACATTGGCAAAGGAGGAACTGACGCAAATCAATATCTCTAAGGATATGGTGTTAAGGAAGCTAAAGGGATTGAAGGCGGACAAATCCCCAGGGCCTGATAACATGCATCCTAGGGTACTGAAGGAGGTGGCCCTAGAGATAGCGGATGCACTAAGCATGATTTTTCAGAATTCATTAGACTCGGGAACAGTGCCCATGGATTGGAGGGTAGCTAACGTTACCCCACTATTCAAAAAGGGGGGTAGGGAAAAAGCAGGTAATTACAGACCTGTAAGCCTTACATCAGTTGTGGGCAAAATGCTGGAGTCCATCATTAAGGATGAAATAGCCGAGCACTTAGCAAATGGGGACAGGATAGGACAGAGTCAACATGGATTTACAAAGGGTAAATCGTGCTTGACTAATCTATTGGAATTTTTTGAGGGAGTAACTGGTAAAATAGATGGGGGAGAGCCAGTAGATGTGGTGTACCTGGACTTCCAAAAGGCCTTCGATAAGGTCCCACATAAAAGATTAGCATGGAAAATTGAAGCTCATGGGATAAAGGGGAAAGTATTGACGTGGATAGAGAACTGGCTGTCAGATAGAAAACAGAGAGTTGGAATAAACGGCTCATTTTCTGAATGGCAGGCAGTAACAAGTGGGGTACCACAGGGATCTGTCCTGGGTCCCCAGCTGTTCACAATTTATATTAATGACCTGGATCAGGGAGTCGAATGCAGCATTTCCAAATTTGCAGACGACACTAAACTAGGAGGGGGGGTGGGCTCAGAGGAGGAGACCAGGAAGCTCCAGAGCGATTTGGACAGACTGGGTGATTGGGCGGATAAATGGCAGATGCACTATAATGTGGACAAGTGCGAAGTTATCCACCTTGGGTGCAGGAACGGGAGGGCAAATTATTATTTAAATGGCAATAAATTGGGAGAGGGGGAAGTACAGAGAGACCTGGGTGTTCTTGTACACCAGTCACTGAAGGCGAGCATGCAGGTGCAACAGGCGGTCAAGAAGGCAAACGGTATGCTGGCCTTCATAGCAAAAGGGTTGGAATACAGGAACAGGGATACCTTGCTGCAGCTGTACAGGGCACTGGTGAGACCACACCTCGAGTACTGTGTACAGTTTTGGTCGCCTCATCTGAGGAAAGATGTTCTTGCCATGGAGGGGGTGCAGCGGCGATTCACCAGGCTGATACCAGGAATGGCGGGATTGACCTATGAGGAGAGACTATGTAGTTTAGGGATGTACACACTGGAGTTTAGAAGATTGAGAGGGGACCTCATAGAAGTGTATAAAATTCTGACAGGTCTAGACAGATTAGATGCAGAAGGAATGTTTCCCTTGGCGGGTGAGAACAGAACTAGAGGACATAATTTAAGGATAAGGGCTAAACCATTTAGGACAGAAATGAGGGGGAATTTCTTCACTCAGAGAGTGGTGAACCTGTGGAACTCATTGCCACAGAGGGCAGTGTACGCCAGCTCATTAAATATATTTAAGAGGGAATTAGATATATTTCTACAGGCAAAAGGGGTTAAGGGTTACGGAGAGAAGGCGGGGACGGGATACTGAATTGAAGGATCAGCCATGATCTCATTAAATGGCGGAGCAGGCTCGAAGGGCCGGATGGCCTACTCCTGCTCCTATCTTCTATGTATCTATGTATCTATGTCAGGCAGCATCTGTGGAGAGAGATACAGAGTTAACGTTTTAGTTCTGTGACCTTTCGTCAGAACTGGAAAATGTTACAGATGTAACAGGTTGTAAGCAAGTACAGGTACAGGGAATTTCCTGTTTATATTAACCATTTATAGCTGATCAACTAAGATTTTTCACTCCATTGTTCCTGATGTACGCAGTAGGAGGTTGGAAATTTCCACAACCCTGCTCTTCTTTTCCAACTAAAATTCACAAGCTGAGGAGTGCAGAATGTACCCATATCTGGGCCATCAAAATTAAAATAGTTACAGCTTTTTCAAAGCAGGCAATATTATTTTTGGTCATTTCGTTAAGGCAGAGCAAGGGATTGCAAAGGATGAATCTGTTGTACTTCATAAGTTGTGCTGAAATATTTTGACATATTCATTTAAGTTGTGAATTTCCTGTTGGTTCCATGCATTCTGGCCACTTGTGTCGTGTTTCTCAAAAACAAATATTTTATCGCAGCATTTGCTTGTTGTTGGATGCTGTGCTTCAATTTCTTCCTTTGCTTTTTCACCATTTTTCTCGTCATCAACAATAAAGACCAGGGACAATTTTCCTAAGAATAAATCCATCATCAGAAATATTAGCGGCAGAATTTTCTGAAACTCCATGGCCACCAATGGGTCCTGGCACACAGCTGGCAGCTTATTGGAAAATGGGGGGTACATTGCCCCAATCTGCTGTGCATTGATTTGAAGGAATGGAAAATAGTGTGCGATTCACCCATGATTTTCCAATGAGCTGTATGCGAGACCCACCAGTGCCACGGGACCGTAACAAATTCAGCTCAACATTCATACAACAGCTTGCATTTAATTAACGCTTTTAGCAAAACAGGAGGGTAATCCGACAAAAACTGACACCGAGCCAAAGAAGGCGACATTCGGACAGGTGACCAAAGGCTTGGTCAAAGAGACAGGTTTTAAGGAGGGTCTTTAAGTGAGAGGAAGGCGGAGAGGTTAAAGGAGGGAATTCCAGAGCTTAGAGCCAAGTCGGGTGAAGACACGACCGGCCAGAATTGGAGGAGTGCAGAGTTCTCGGAGAGGTTGAAGGATTGCAAGTGTTCAGAATAAGGAATTGTGAGGTTAATACTGAGGTTATTACATTTTTAGAATAAAGTTCTCTGGTTACTACTGCTACACACTCACACTTACCAAATTTCAGTGACATGTACTTTAAAATGTTGTCATATAAAGAATCACGCACGTCTGTAAGGTTCCTTCTTCCACACAGAACCGTGTGGTAGGTGACGTACAGACTCCGGTACCGCCAGCACGGAAAACAATGCGGGAGACGGTGGACACAGTGGCGGTATCTCCAGGACAAGGGGCAACGGTCACTGCACCCCCCGAGAAGACAACACCAGCCGCACAGGCAGCAGATTGGCCAGCAGAGCAAGCGGCAGAGGATCTGAATCCCTCGCCAGATGCCCCACAAGAAGCGCCACAGCAGGTAGGACTGCTCCAACTCAGCCGCTCTGAACGGCGAGTACTGGACCTCCCAATCGCCCAGATCCAGCTCATCGATTATCTGCCGAGGCTTCTCATCGGGACACAGCGAGCGGACAATTAAACGACAGCGACGCGGAAGCAGCGGCAAAACTTCGTCCTCAGCGTCGCTTCGCATTTTACTTCTTAGCAGGCATCTTCGCTCCAGACTCGCTCTCCCCGCCAGCTCCGTCTGGTGGAAAAGCTGCCAGTCTGACATGTGCTTGATCCTCAAGCTCGTTTTTTGAAGGGGAGGTTCCCGCGCCGTCTAACGCTGCCTGCTCGTCTGCCCCGCCCGCCAGAGACCTGGAAATATCCGCGACAAAGCAAGAAGAAAACATAATCCACCAAAAATGCTGTTTCACACCTTTCCTAAACTCAGCAATCAATTAAGAGACCAGCATTAGCACCCGTCCACCTTTGAACAATAAGAGTGGAATTGGAGGGATGAACATCATCTCCCCGCTCTCACTGCATTGAGTGATGATAGGACAGAAGGATGAGGTAAAGTTTAAATCCAATAATTACTAGCCTCCTGTTAAATGGAAAACAAAGTGCTTCTATTAGTGGTTGTTTGGAATGCTCGCTCCCTGAAAATGCATTCATTTATAATTTATTTAAAATTCATCTATAATTATAATTTTATATTCACACACAACAAATAAATGGCTTTCTTAGTAACTCCTAAAGAAAAGAGGAGCACCTTCCCTAGTCAGAATATTTGCCCTGTGGAGAGAGATATGGCTGGGTGTACAGCTGGACCAAGTCCCACCCCAGATTGCACCCAGCCTGCTGTACATCCCAGGACTGCCCTCCCAGGCCCAGGAGTTTGGAGACAAATTATTTTTGTGTATTGGGTACATCACCTGCTTCAGTGCTGCTAACATACTTTACAAGGGACCTACGCTTGACTTCACCAATCTTTTTCTCTTCACATATCTATAGAAGCTTTTACAGTCAGTTTTTATGTTCCCTGAAAGCTTACTCTCATATTCTATTTTCCCCCTCTTAATTAATCCCTTTGTCCTCCTTTGCTGAATCCTAAACTGCTCCCAGTCCTCAGGTTTGCTGCTTTTTCTGGCCAATTTATATGTCCTCTCCTTGGATCTTATGCTATCTCTAATTTCCCTTATTAGCCACGGGTGAGTCACCATTTTTGTTTTATTTTTGTGGCAAACAGGGATGAACAAATTCTGTAGTTCATCCATGTGATCTTTAAATGTTTGCCATTGCCTATGCACCGTCAACACTTTAAGTAATGCTCCCCAATCCATCCTAGCCAACTCGCGCCTCATACTATCGTAGTTTCCTTTATTTAAATTCAGGACCCTAGTCTCTGAGTCAACTACTTCACTCTCCATCTTAATGACGAATTCTATCATATTATGATCGCTCCTCCCCAAGGGGCCTCGCACAACAAGATTGCTAATCAATCCTTTCTCATTACATAATACCCAGTCTAAGATGGCCTGATCTCTAGTTGGTTCCTCGACATATTGGTCCAGGAAACCATCCCGTATACACTCTAGGAATTCCTCCTCCACAGTATTGTTACTAATTTGGTTAGCCCAATCTATATGTAGATTAAAGTCACCCATGATAACTGCTGTGCCCTTATTGCACGCATCTCTAATTTCCCATTTAATGCCATCCCCAACCTCAGCATTACTCTTTGGGGGTCTGTATAAAACACCCACTAACATTTTCTGCCCCTTGGTATTTCTCAGCTCTACCCATACAGATTCCACATCATCAGAGCTAATATCCTTCCTTACTACTGTGTTCATCTCCTCTTTAACCAGCAATGCTACCCCACCTCCTTTTCCTTTTTGTTTGTCATTCCTGAATATTGAATAACCCTGGATGTTGAATTCCCAGCCTTGGTCACCCTGGAGCCATGTCTCCGTAATCCCAATTATATCATATCCGTTTACATCTATTTGCACAGCTAATTCATCCACCTTATTACGAATGCTCCTTGCATTAAGACACAAAGCCTTCAGGCTTGTTTTTTTAACACTCTTAGTCCTTTTTAAATTATTATTCACCGTAGCCCTGTTTGATTTACACCCTTGATTTCTCTGCCTTCCACTTTTGCTTTTCTCCTTCCTGTCTTTTGCTTCTATCCTTGCTTCCCTGTCCTCTGTTTCCCTGCACAGGTTCCCAACTCCCTGTCATTTTAGTTTAAACCCTCCCCAACAGCACTCCCCCTAGGACATTGGTCCCGGTCCTGCCCAGATGCAAACCGTCCAGTTTGTACTGGTCCCACCTCCCCCAGAACAGGTTCCAATGTCCCAGGAATTTGAATCCCTCCGTCTTGCACCATTCCTCTAGCCATGTATTCATCTGAAATATCCTTCTATTTCTACACTGACTAGCACATGGAACCGGTAACAATCCTGAGATCACTACCTTTGAGGTCCTATTTTTTAATTTACCTCCTAACTCCCTATATTCAGCTTTTAGGACCTCATCCCGTTTTTTTACCTATATCGTTGGTACCTATATGCACCATGACAACTGGCTGTTCACCCTCCCCCTCAAAAATGCCCTGCAGCCGCTCCGAGACATCCTTGATCCTTGCACCAGGGAGGCAACATACCATCCTGGAGTCTCGTTTGCGGCTGCAGAAACGCCTATCTATTCCCGTTACAATAGAATCCCCTATCACTATAGCTCTCCCGCTCTTTTTCCTCCCATCCGGTGCACCAGAACCACCCATGGTGCCTGGAAGTTGGCTGCTGCTGCCTTCCCCCGATAAGCCATCTCCCTCAACAATATCCAAAGTGGTATATCTGTTTGAGAGGGGGATGTCCACAGGGGACCCCTGCACTACCTGCCTGCGCCTACTACTCTGCCTGGTGGTCACCCATTCCACCCTGCCTGTGCAGCCTTTACCTGCGGTGTGACCAACTCCCTAAATGTGCTATCCACGATGTCCTCAGCATCGCGAATGCTCCAGTATGCATCCATTCGCAGCTCCAGTGCCGCAATGCGGTCTGCCAGTAGCTGCAGCTGGATACACTTCCTGCACACATGGTCAACAGGGACACAGGAAGTGTCCCTGATTTCCCACACAGTGCAGGAGGAGCATGCCACGGGGCCGAGCTGTGCTGCCATGACTTACCCGCTAATTAATTTAAATTAACTCAAGTCAATACCACAAATTACACTACAATTAAATGATATACTCAAGGGCCCTTGTATACTAGCACTCCCTGTTACATGACAGAGACCTTAGAAACTATAACCACAAAAATTAGGTCCTTCTAAACTTTATAAACTATTACCCTTAACTTTCAAACAACGGAGTAGTATAAATACTCACCCGGCTGTACTCACCCAATCAGCTGCTTCCTCTTGTCCGCGTCACTTTTTGAATTGTGACGTGGTTCTGGAACGTGGTTCTAGATCGTACTGAATTTTAAACCTAAGTACTTTTAAAATGATTTTGCAACAAGCACATTTTAATGCAAGGAATGTTATCACTTTACCTTCACATCCCGGTGCTTGCAACACCCAAATATCAACAACTTGTATTTATATAGCACCTTTAATGTAGTAAAACGTCCCAAGGCGCTTCACAGGAGCATTATCAAACAAAATTTGACACCGAGTCGCATAAGGAGATATTAGGACAGGTGACCAAAAGCTTGGTTAAAGAGGTAGGTTTTAATGAGTGTCTTAAAGGAGGAAAGAGAGGTGGAGAGGTTTAGGAAGGGAATTCCAGAGCTTAGGTCCTAGGCAGCTGAAGGCACGGCTGCCAATGATGGAGTGATTAAAATCGGGGATGGCTCTGGGCAGTTTATTATGTAATGAGATTCTGAGTTACCTTATGATTCTTAGTTCCCTTACGATGCAATAATACATCAAACTTATCGGTGGTCATTTTCACCTCAAACCAGGTGGGCCCTAGAAAGGATGTGTGATCCACCCAGCTAGATTACCCCACCACAACCAGTGAAGTGGGAAATCTACCCACCAAATCTGAAGACTTTGCTTCACGGAACATGTGAAAACTCTAATCATATCCCATAACTGCAACATCCGATATTGGTTAAATATATTGGGCCTGAAGTTGCTGGAGCAGGGAATCTTGCATCATTCCCCGTTAGTTAGACATTTTCCCTCACCCTTCAGCTCAGAAATGTTTTGTGCCATAACTTGCTGGAAGTGCGAGCTGATAACAGTGCAGTGAGGGCAACGGGGCATCTGGGATCTTAGTGAACAATGGGACCACCAGTCTATCTCCTTAAGCAATGAGATGTAAGAATTGAGAATGAAACAGAGCAATGCTGGAGAAGGAGAGTGAATTGGAGTTAAATCAGGTACAGAAAGAGAAATAGAGAGGGAAAGAGAGATTGGATTAAGAGAAAGGAAAAGTTAAAAACAAAATTTTTTTAAGTCTCTAAGAAGAATTTACTACCTGTAGGAATGAGACTCAGTTTCAATTGTTCCCTTTCTGGGTTCGGGAGGTTGAGTGGCATTGCAGCAACATAAATCTCCTCATTAAAAGAGTACTTATGCTGTTAAGTACCAGCCCTGAATTTCTGTGGCGAGTTTAATGGGTAATTAATGTGCAAATGCAGCAATTTCTTGAAACTCATGGGGAGATTGAGATTGAGCACTTTTACAAGGCTAAGGGTAGAGCAGCGCAAATCATCCAGCAACCTGTGGCGATTCACAATTCACAGGGGTATCTATTCCTTGCTATAAGTTGCTGGTCAATTTACACGTTAATAATGGTGAGCGCCATTAAACTCACTATTATTCTACCAGGAAATTCTGGGCCAGTGAGACATAGGGGTAGAATTTTACGGGCGGGGGCGGTCCTGGTCGCAGTTACTTTGGTGGAAGATCCACAGAAACCCGGGAGAAGCGACGTAAGCACCGTTTACACTGTTTCTCCACGGTTTACGTGGATCTTCCACTGAAGTTACAACGGACGATCGGGAAAACTCCCCACGGTAATTCAACCCCATAGTTTCTTTAGGTCTTTAAAACAGAGATAACATCTTTGACAAAAGGAAAATACTGCAGATGCTGGAAATCTGAAATAAAAACATTGAGTTCAACAATTTCAGACTATAACCTCGGCCCCCATGTTTTCTTTTCTCTCTCACATGGCAACTGTTGATGATTCTGCCAGTGTCATTTACACATCATCTAGACTCATCTTTTGTTTCTTAACTTGTCCCATTGCCATCTCCTTTTGTCTTGCATCATCATCCCTTTTGTCATTTAATCTCTCCTGCCTTCCATCCTATCACAGACCTTCCCTTTTGTTCTTTCCTCCCCTCCCCCCTTTCCCTGCCCTGCACTTGCTTAAAAATCTGTTACATCTCCAACTTTTTCCAGTTCTGAGGAAGGTCCATCGACCTGAAACATTAACACTGTTTCTCTCTCCACAGATGCTGCCTGACCTGCTGAGTATTTCCAGCATTTTCGGTTTCTTAAGATCTTTGGGGGGAGAAATTCAGTATCGCCCCATTTGGGGCGCAATTATCGGCCGGGCGCAAAGATTAGTGCCTGGCGCTAATAATCGCCACCGACTGCAAACTTGACTTTTATCGCCCCTGGAGGTGATTGGAGCGCTAAATCAGGCGCTTCACACCTGTCTTAAGGCACAAAGGCCGAGGAGCGAGGCGCTACCTCAGAGCGCTGGCAAAGCTCATGTGATGTCAGTCAGCAATGGAACACACACACAATGGCACGGGCCAGTTCTTAAAGGGGAGGGTTGATCTTGCTTTCCATCCACATCCTGCTCATTGCAGCCTTGAATCTCGGCCTGGAGAGACCTGCACATCAAATCTGCTGGAAAGAACAATGGACATTACCAGGGAAAGAGCTCAGAGTGCAGCCCCCACAGCCTCTTCTAAATCGATACAAGGAAGGGCAAATCAAAATGAACCTGCACAGTGCTGTTCAGTACCCAAAACTCCTTCACACAGCGTTGAATTGCTCCAGAAGTCTCTCTCCCTCTCTCTCAGAATGCGTGGTTCAAAAATGGCACCAACAATAAAAGGCAGGCAGCGGTCACCTTTAAATAGCGCTCCCTCAGTCCCTTCATGACTGCAAAACGCTCCCCTCAACCTGTCCTTGCTAACGTCAGGCGGTAAGGCATGGGGCGCCACTCAATATTCGCTCCGGGGCGATACCGGGGCGTTGCGCACTCGACTGACGTCACGATCTGCCGGCGCAGGTGATCGTGGCGGTAGTGTTTAGCGTCGCCGCAAAATGTCTATTTAATTTCGCGAGCGGCGCAAACATCGCCGCGCCAGGGCGCTAGATGATTTGCGCCCCATTAGCGCCCTCTTAAGGCGCTAACGGGAGGCGCAACCAACTGAATTTTTCCCCCTTGAACTCGCTGCTGACGTGGGCCCAGATCTTCCCTCCGCTGGGAGCGCAGCGACACGCACCGTGAAGCTCGCAGTCTGGCCGCTGATCAGTGAAGTGTCTGTGGAGACTCCCTCAGTGGTGAAGTCCGGAGCTTGTGTCCTCACAGCTATGGCTTCCAGTTCAAATCAGAGGCTCAGGCAACAATTTCAAAACTACAATCCGGGACAAACTGGCCCTTCCCGTGGCGGGTACCGACCCCGAGAAATAAGCATTCGGCTCTTCGGCACACTGGGACACGGGAAATCCTCATTTATTAACAACTGTCTGAGCGTGGTCTATGACACGGAGTATCACAACCAAGCTGGAGAAGGTGATGTGTCGGGAGGTTGTACAATTGAACTAAAGCCTTACAAACTCAGTGATTGTGTCAATATTGTCGACAACCGAGGGGCAAAATTGTTTAATTCCAATGAACTTTACGAATTCTCTGCGCAAATGGGTATGTGTTTTATTTTTGTTCCGGATTTGTTGCTGCGAGGTGATAGCGGCTGTGAGTTCAGCAGATCACAGCACCGTTAGAGCGAGGCGAAACCGCGCCACAGCTAATGTTTCAGAAAATGGGTAATTTGTGCTTTTATTATTTCGCACACGTTCATTTTCTTTCTGTTCTTGTAGATGGAAAACGGTCGGAGGGGCAACGAGTTGCATTTGGGGGTTGGTGGACTTATTTTATGGATTTCTTCACACGACGAGTTGAGGTGTGGAAAAGCACAGTGATTGTTCCAGTTATTGTTTACAGGTAATGGTCAGACGTGTAGGCAACAGGGTTGGAACTGTACATTTTTAAAAATTCGTTTATGGGACGTGGGCATTGCTGGCAAGCCCAGCATTTACTGCCCATCCCTAATTGCCCTTGAGAAGGTGGTGGTGGTGAGCTGCCTTCCTGAACAGCTGCATAGATAGGATGTTCCTCTAGAATCCAGCCACTGGAAGCTCAACATTAAAATCCTACATTCTGATTAGTTTTAAACACTTTCTTGCTTCACAATTGATATATATTTAATCCTAATATGTAAGTAATCTTTGGGTTGATCCACATTCAAACAGGGAAACCTAACCATTGCTTTTCAAAAGCTACCTGACAGTAACTCTTCCCCTTCTTCGAGGCATTCCCATTCCCCTTCCGCACTCTCCCTCTCTAAACTACCTGTTCAGATACACTCTTCACCTCAACCCCAGTTCACAGAGAACAAAAGCGTCAAATAAGGTAAGACATTTTTATTTGTTCTATGGATTTGGGCATCGCTGGAATGAACTCATTTATTGTTCATCCTTAGCTGAGCTTGAGAAAGTGGTGAAGAGCCTTCTTGAACTGCTGTAATCTTTGTGGCGATGGTGCTCCCACAATGTTGTTAGGTCAGGAATTCCATGATTTTGACCCATCAAGGATGAAGCAATGTTGGTGTATGTCCAAGTCAGGATGGTGTGTGACTTGGAACTTGCAGGTGATGGCATAAAGAACATAAGAAATAGGAGCAGGAGTGGGCCATTTGGCCCTTCGAGCCTGCTCTGCCATTCAATAAGATCTTCAACCTCATTTCTACTTTCCTGCACTATCCCCATATCTCCTGATTCCCTTAATATTCAAAAATCAATCGATCTCTGTCTTGAATATACTCAATGACTGAGCCTCCACAGCCCTCTGGGGTAGAGAATTCCAAAGATTCACCACCCTCTGAGTGAAGAAATTTCTCCTCATCTCAGTCCTAAATGGCCGACCCCTTATTCTGAGACTGTGACTCCTGGTTCTAGACTCCCCAGCCAGGGGAAACATCCTCCCTGCATCTACCCTGTCAAGCCAAGTAAGAATTTTGTATGCTAGGCAGCATCCGTGGAGAGAGAAAGAGAGTTAACGTTTCAGGTCGATGACCTTTCATCAGAACTGGGAAGAGCCGGAAATCAAATAGATTTAAGGCCAGGGTAAAGCTGGGAAAAGGGGGAGGGGATAAAGGAACAAAGGGGGAGATGAAGAGACATTAAGAGATATGCAAGGCTAGAGGTGGTGTTAATGTGACAGATTAAGGCTGAATGAAGTGTGAAATCCACTGGCAGAATGAAGGACAGCTGCCAGCTTCTAGGAGAAAAAAAAAAAGGTGGGGGGGGACAAATAAAAGGGTGGAAAAAATAAAATATAAATGTGATTGGAGCTGAGGTTATGATCTAAAATTGTTGAACTCGATATTGAGTCCAGAGGGCTGTAGCGTGCCTAAACGAAAGATGAGGTGCTGTTCCTCGAGCTTACGCTGAGCTTCCGTGGAACAGTGTAATAGGCCGAGGACGGTGAGGTCAGAGTGGGAGTGAAGCGGTGAATTAAAGTGACAGGCCACCGGGAGCTCGGGGTCCCCCTTACGGACTGAACGGAGGTGTTCCGCAAAGCAGTCACCCAATCTGCGTTTGGTCTCCCCAATGTAGAGGAGTCCACATCGTGAGCAGCGAATACAGTATACTAAATTGCAGGAAGTACAAGTAAATCGCTGTTTCACCTGGAAGGGGTGTTTGGGGCCCTGGACAGTGGGAAGAGGGGAGGTATAAGGGCATGTGTTGCATCTCCTGCGCGTGCACGGGAAGGTGCCGGGCGAAGGGGAAGGGGTGCTGGGGGTGGTAGAGGAGTGGACTAGGGTGTCGCGGAGGAAGCGGTCCCTACGGAATGCTGAAAGGGGAGGTGAGGGGAAGATGTGTTTGGTGGTGGGATCACGCTGGAGGTGGTGGAAATGGCGGAGGATGATCCGTTGAATGTGGAGGCTGGTGGGGTGAAAGGTGAGGACAAGGGGAACCCTATCGTGGTTCCGGGAGGGAGGGGCAGGGGTGAGGGCAGATGTGCGGGAGATAGAACGGACACGGTCGAGGGCCGTGTCGACCACGGTAGAGGGGAATCCTCGGTTGAGGAAAAAGGAAGACATGTCGGAAGCACTGGTATGGAAGGTGGCATCATCAGAGCAGATGCGGCGGAGACGGAGAAACTGGGAGAATGGAATAGAGTCCTTACAGGAGGCGGGGTGGGAGGAAGTGTAGTCCAGGTAGCTGTGGGAGTCGGTGGGCTTGTAGTGAATGTTAGTCAATAACCTATCCCCAGAGATGGAGATGGAGAAGTCGAGGAAGGGAAGGGAAGAGTCGGAGATGGACCATGTGAAGGTGAGGGAAGGGTGGAAATTGGAAGCATAGTGAATGAAATGTTCCAGTTCAGGGCCAGAGCAGGAGACGGCACCGATACAGTCATCAATGTACCGGAAAAAGAGGCGAGGGAGGGGACCCGAGTAGGACTGGAACAAAGAGTGTTCCACATATCCCACGAAAAGGCAGGCATAGCTAGGACCCATGCGGGTACCCATAGCAACACCTTTAATTTGGAGGAAATGGGTAGAGTCAAAGGAGAAGTTGTTCAATGTGAGAACAAGTTCAGCCAGGCGGAGGAGGGTGGTGGTGGATGGGGACTGGTTGGGCCTCTGTTCAAGGAAGAAGCGGAGCGCCCTCAGGCCATCCTGGTGGGGAATGGAGGTGTAGAGGGATTGTACGTCCATAGTGAAGAGGAGACGGTTGGGGCCGGGAAACTGGAAACTGTTAAAATGGCGGAGGGCATCGGAAGAGTCGCGGATGTAGGTGGGAAGAGACTGGACAAGGGGAGAAAAAATAGAGTCGAGATAGGAAGAGATAAGTTCCGTGGGGCAAGAACAGGCTGAAATGATGGGTCTACCGGGGCAGTCCTGTTTGTGGATCTTGGGAAGGAGGTAGAAGCGGGCTGTGCGGGGTTGGGGAACTATGAGGTTGGCGGACGTGGGGGGAAGATCTCCAGAGGAGATGAGGTCAGTGACAGTCTTGGACACGGTGGCTTGATGTTCGGTAGTGGGGTCATGGTCCAGGTGGAGGTAGGAGGAGGTGTCAGAGAGTTGGCGTTGCAGCGTTTTCTGTTGTTATTTCGGATTTCCAGCATCCGCAGTATTTTGCTATCGTAAGAATTTTGTATGTTTAAATGAGAGCACCTCTCATTCTTCTAAACTCCAGAGAATATAAGCCTAGTCGACTCAATCTCTCCTCATAGGACAATTCCCCCATCCCAGGAACCAGTCTGGTGAACCTTCGTTGCACTCCCACTATGGCAAGTATATCCTTCCTTAGGTAAGGAGACCAAAACTGTACACAATACTCCAGGTGTGGTCTCACCAGGGCCCTTTAGAATTGCAGTAATACGTCCTTACTCTTATATTCAAATCCTCTTGTAATAAAGGCCAAAATATCATTTGCTTTCCTAATTGTTTGCTGTACCTGCATGTTAACTTTCAGTGATTCGTGTACAAGGACACCCAGGTCCCTCTGAACACCAACATTTCCCAATCTCTCACCATTTAAAAAATACTCTGCTTTTCTATTTTTCCTACCAAAGGGGATAACTTCACATTTCTCCACATTATATTCCTTTTGCCATGTTCTTGCCCACTCACTAAGCCCCTTGAACCCTCCTTGCACCCTCCACACAACTTACATTCTCACCCAGCTTTGTATCATCAGCAAACTTGGATATAATACTTTTGGTCCCCTCATCCAAATCATTGATGTAGATTGTGAATAACTGAGGCCCAAGCACTGATCCTTGCGGTACCCCACTAGTTACAGCCTGCCAACCCGAAAATGACCCGTTTATTCCTACTCTCTGTTTTCTGTCCGTTAACCAATCCTCAATCCATGCTAGTATATTACCCCCAATCCCATGAGCCATAATTTTGTTTAATAACCACTTGTGTGGCACCTTATCGAATGCCTTCTGAAAATCCAAATACACCACATCCCCTGGTACCCCCTTATCTATTCTGCGAGTTATAACCTCAAAAACTCTTAACAGATTTGTCAAACACGATTTCCCTTTCATAAATCCATGTTGACTCTGCCTAATCCTATTATTATTTTCTAAGTGCCCTGTTACCATGTCCTTATTTATAGACTCTAACATTTTCCCTACTACTGATGTCAGGCTAACTGGTCTGTAGTTCCCCGTTTTCTCTCTCCCTCCTTTCTTAAATAGTGGGGTTACATTTGCTACCTTCCAATCTACGGGAACCGTTCTAGAATCTATGGAATTTGGGAAAATGACAACCAATGCATCCACTATCTCTATAGCAACCTCTTTCAAAACCCTAGGATGTAGGCCATCAAGTCCAGGGAATTTTTCGACTTTCAGTCCCATGAATTTCTCTAGTATTTTTTTATTAATACTAATATCATTCAGTTTCTCATTCTCGCTAGACCTTGGTTCTCCACTATTTCCGGGAAGTTTTTTGCATTTTCTTTCATGAAGACAGACGCATAGAAACATAGAAGATAGGAGCAGGAGTTGGCCATTCGGCCCCTCGAGCCTGCTCCGCCATTCAATGCGATCATGGCTGATCATCCAAATTCAGTACCCTGTCCCTGCTTTCTCCCCATATCCCTTGATCCCCTTAGCCTTAAGAAATATATCTAACTCCTTCTTGAATATATTTAATTAATTGGCCTCAACTGCCTTCTGTGGTAGAGAATTCCACAGGTTCACCACTCTCTGGGTGAAGAAATTCCTCCTCATCTCAGTCCTGAATGGCTTACCCCTTACCCTTAGACTGTGACCCCTGGTTCTGGACTCCCCCGCCATCGGGAACAGCCTTCCTGCATCTAGTCTGTCTAGCCCTGTTAGAATTTTATAAGTTTCAATGAGATCCCTTCTCATTCTTCTAAACTCTAGCGAATATAAGCCTAATCGACCCAATCTCTCTTCATACGTCATTCCTGCCATCCCAGGTATCAGTCTGGTGAATCTTCGCTGCACTCCCTCCATGGCAAGAACATCCTTCCTCAGTTAAGGTGACCAAAACTGCACACAATACTCAAGGTGTAGTCTCACCAAGGCCCTGTACAACTGCAGCAAGACATCCTTGCTCCTGTACTCGAATCCTCTCGCTATGAAAGCCAACATACCATTTGCCTTCTTAACCGCCTACTGCACCTGCATGCTTACCTTCAGCGACTGGTGCACAAGGACACCCAGGTCTCGTTGCACTTCCCCTTTTCCCAATCTTTTGCCATTCAGATAATAATCTGCCTTCCTATTTTTGCCACCAAAGTGGATAACCTCGCATTTACCCACATTATACTGCATCTGCCATGCATCTGCCCAATCACCCAACCTGTCCAAATCATACTGGAGTTTCTCTGCATCCTCCTCACAGCACACACGCCCACCCAGCTTTGTGTCGTCTGCAAACTTGGAGATATTACATCTAGTTCCCTCGTCCAGATCATTAATATATATTGTGATTAACTGGGGTCCTAGCACCGATTCCTGCGGTACCCCACTAGTCACTGCCTGCCACTCGGAAAAAGACCCGTTTATTCCAACTCTTTGCTTCCTGTCTGCCAACCAGTTCTCTATCCAAATCAGTACCTTACCCCCAATCCCATGTGCTTTAACTTTGCATGTTAATCTCTTATGCGGGACCTTATCGAAAGCCTTCTGAAAGTCCAAATACACCACATCCACTGGTTCTCCCTTATCTATTCTACCAGTTACATCCTCAAAAAATTCCAGTTGATTAGTCAAGCATGATTTACCTTTTGTAAATCCATGTTGACTTTGTCCGATCCTGTCACTGTTTTCCAAGTGCTCTGCTATTACATCTTTTATAATGGACTCTAGCATTTTCCCCACTACTGATGTCAGGCTTATTTATAATTCCCCGTTTTCTCTCTACCACCTTTTTTAAATAGTGAGGTTACATTAGCTACCCTCCAATCCATGGGAACTGTTCCAGAGTCTATAGAATTTTGGAAGATGACCAGCAATGCATCTACTATTTATAGGGCCACTTCCTTAAGTAGCCTAGGATGTAGATTATCAGGCCCTGGGGATTTATCGGCCTTCAATCCCATCAATTTCCCTAACACCATTTCCCTACAAATACTGATTTCATTCAGTTCCTCCCTCTCATTAGAACTATGTTCCCCGACATCTCTGGGAGGTTATTTGTGTCCTCCTTTGTGAAGACAGAACCAAAGTATGTATTTAATTGGTCTGCCATTTCTTTGTTCCCCATTATAAATTCCCCTGATTCTGACTGCAAGGGACCTACGCTTGACTTCACCAATCTTTTTCTCTTCACATATCTATAGAAGTTTTTACAGTCAGTTTTTATGTTCCCTGCAAGCTTACTCTCATCCTCTATTTTCCCCCTCTTAATTAATCCCTTTGTCCTCCTTTGCTGAATCCTAAACTGCTCCCAGACCTCAGGTTTGCTGCTTTTTCTGGCCAATTTATATGTCCTCTTCTTGGATCTTATGCTATCCCTAATTTCCCTTGTTAGCCACGGTTGAGTCAGCTTTTTTGTTTTATTTTTATGCCAAACAGGGATGAAAAAATTCTGTAGTTCATCCATGCGATCTTTAAATGTTTGCCATTGCCTATTCACCGTCAACCCTTTAAGTAACATTTCCCAATCCATCCTAGCCAATGCGCACCTCATACCATCATAGTTTCCTTTATTTAAATTCATGACCCTAGTCTCTGAGTCAACTACTACTTCACTCTCCATCTTAATGAAGCATTCTATCATATTATGATCGCTCCTCCCCAAGGGGCCTCGCACAACAAGATTGCTAATTAATCCTTTCTCATTACATAATACCCAGTCTAAGATGGCCTGATCTCTAGTTGGTTCCTCGACATATTGGTCCAGGAAACCATCCCGTATACACTCTAGGAATTCCTCTTCCACAGTATTGTTACTAATTTGGTTAGCCCAATCTATATGTAGATTAAAGTCACCCATGATAACTGCTGCACCCTTATTTCACACATCTCTAATTTCCCATTTAATGCCATCCCCAACCTCAGCATTACTGTTTGGGGGTCTGTATACAACTCCCACTAACGTTTTCTGCCCCTTGGTATTTCTCAGCTCTACCTATACAGATTCCACATCATCAGAGCTAATATCCTTCCTTACTATTGTGTTCATCTCCTCTTTAACCAGCAATGCTACCCCACCTCCTTTTCTTTTTTGCCTGTCCTTCCTAAATATTGAATACCCCTGGATGTTGAATTCCCAGCCTTGGTCACCCTGGAGCCACGTCTCCGTAATCCCAATTATATCACAAAGTATTTGTTTAATTTCTCTGCCATTTCCTTATTACCCATTATAATTTCTCCTGTCTCAGTCTGTAAGGGGCCCACATTTACTTTTGCTAATCTTTTCCTTTTTACATACCTATAGAAGCTTTTATGGTCAGTTTTTATGTCTCTCGCTAGTTTACGCTCATATTCTATTTTCCCTTTCTTTATCAATTTCTTGGTCCTCCTTTGCTGAATTCTGAAATCCTCCCAATCCTCAGGCTTACTACTCTTTTTGGCAACATTATAAACCTCTTCCTTTTATCTAATACTATCTTTAACTTCTCTTGTTATCCATGGTTGGACCATTTTCCTGTGGTGTTTTTGTGCCTTAAAGGAATGTATATTTGTTGTAAATTATGTATTAATTCTTTAAATGCTAGCCATTGCTTGACAACCATCATACCTTTTAATGTAGTTTCCCAATCTACCTTAGCCAACTCGCCCCTCATACCTACGTAGTTTGCTTTGTTTAGATTTAAAACCCTAGTTTGGGATTTAACTAAATCACTTTCAAACTCAATATAAAATTCTATTATATTATGGTCACTCTTCCCTAAAGGCCCCTTTACTACAAGGTTATTAATGACCCATTCTCCTTGCACAATACTAGATCTAAAATAGCCTGTTCCCTAGTCGGTTCCTCAACATACTTATATAGAAAGTTATCTTGCATACATTCCATGAATTCATCCGGCACACTATTACTGCAAATTTGGTTTGCCCAGTCTGTATGTAGATTAAAGTCACCCATGATTACTGTATTACCCTTGTTACATGCACCTCTCATTTCCTGATTTATACTCTGCCCTACATTACAACTATTGTTTGGACGCCTATAAACAACTCCCACCAATGTTTTCTGCCCCTTGCTGTTTTTTAGCTCCACCCAAACTGATTCTATTTCTTAATTTTCCGAGATAAGATCCTTTCTCTCTGCTGTCTTTATCCCATCCTTTATTATCAGGGCTACCCCTCCTCCTTTTCCATTTTGCCTATCTCTTCTCAAAGTTAAGTATCCTGGAATATTTAGTTCCTAAACTTGGCCACTTGGCAACCATGTCTCCATTATGGCTATTAGATCAAACCTGTTCATTTCTATCTGCGCTATTAATTCATCCATTTTGTTGCGAATGCTTCGCGCATTCAGATATAGTGCCTTTAGCTGTGACTTATATCTATTTTTCCCTGATGTCACCTTTCTCACTGATGCCTTATTACCTTTGTTACTCTCTTTCTCCCTACCTGACCCAATCTGCTTATTTTCACCCAAAACTCTGCTCTGCTTTAGAGCCTTGACATTTCTCTCTCTGCTTTTAAATTTACTCTTTCCTGAATCCTCCCACCCCCCTTCATTAGTTCCCATGGTCTTGCTGCTGTCAATCTTCTCAGTGGTAGAGAGGTGTTGTTACAATTACCTCAGTGAGTTGCTGTGGTGCATCTGTAGATAGTATATACTGCAGCAGTGCACAGTAGTGGAGGGATGGGATATTGAGCTCAGTGACTGCCTTGTCCTGGATGTTGTTGAGCTTCTTGGGTGTTGAGTGATTATTCCATCACATTCCTGACTTTTGCCTTTGATGCGATGGATAGGCTTTGAGAGGTCAGGAGGTAAGCTGCTTCTGGCAGGGTACCCAGCCTCTTGTTACCACCCTGTTAATGTGGCTGGTCCAATCGAGTGGCTGGTTATTGGTGATCCAAAAATTAGATGGTGCGGGTGCAGTTGAATGTTAGTGAAGGTGGTTGGGTCTTTTCTTATTGGAGATGGTCATTGCCGGGCATCTATGTAACATGATTATTACTTGTCACATGTCAGCCCAAACCTGGGTGTTATCCAGGTCCTTGCTGTAGGCGGCCTTGGGCTGCTTCATTTTTGGAGAAGTTCTGAATGGAATTAAACACTGTGGAATCATCAGCAACTGCAATAGGTTGGCTAGGAGGGTGGCTAGTTTGCGTAGGTCTTTAGCACAGCAAGTGGGATGCTGGCAGGACCCCTCACCTTCACTGTGTCCAGTGCAGTCATCCACTTTTTAATTTCACGTAGAATTAATCGCATTGGCTGGACACGGGCACCTATAGTGAGGACCTCGGGAGAAGGCTGAGTAGGATCATCCACATGGCAGTTTTAGTTGAAGACACTTCAGCTTTGTCTCTTGCACTCATGGACTGGGTTTTGCCGAGGATGGGGATGTTCATCTGTCCTCCTCTCCTGTTAGTTGCCTGGTTGGCATTACCATTCTTGACTAGAAGTGGCAGGAATACAGAGCTTTGCTCTGGTCTGTTGGTTGTGTGGTCACTTACTGTTGTCTTAAAACAGACTTCTGTTGTTCACTTGAGTAGTAATGAATTCAGTCTTCTGGTTGTAATCATTTTATTCTTTAACTACTCCATAAAAAGCAATTTACAAACGGAGTATAGTCACAGATAGAGCGCATGAACCTAGGCATGGCCTTTTCGTGCTGCTTGAACAAAGGAAAAAGCTTATATTTATACATTGTTTTCCTATCAAACTGGAGCTGGAATTGCCTAAGATGGTCGTCTCTGGCTACTGCATAGTCCAGAGTCACATGGCTACATTTTCTTCAACATACATCAACAACATTAGAAGCACATAAAAATGCTGTGGCCTTGCTGTGGTAAGCATAAACCTTCTAGTCTCTCGACATTCTTATAACATAACATTTCTAATCTAAACATTCGATTATGAAAATATTCGAGGCTGGTTGGTTGTGAACACCGGCTGTTGCAAAGTGAAATCTGCATCTCTCTGTCTCTCTCTCGAATGATACCAACCACATTTGTTCCCTATATCGAATGAACACCTTTCAGAAGCTGAATTAACTGAGTTCCACATGCCAACACGTACCTCTGTCATTAACCTGCTGTTTCTGGAATTTCACATCCAGGTTAGCCATGTGTTGTAGCTTCACTAGGTTGAGACATCTTTCTAAAGTATGCCTGGTACTGGTCCTAGGATGGTCTTCTACTTACCACATTGAACCATGGTTGAACATAAGAACATAAGAACATAAGAAATAGGAGCAGGAGTAGGCCAATCGGCCCCTCGAGCCTGCTCCGCCATTCAATAAGATCATGGCTGATCTGATCCTAACCGCCAATCTACTATCTATCACAGAACCATCTCCTGCATCTAACAGAATTGCACACACGAAATAGGAGCAGAATCAGGCTACACGGTCCCTGGGCCCGCTCCACTACCCACAGGGCCATGACCGATCCGAACCTAGACTCATGTCCAAATTCCTGCCCACTCCCCGTAACCCTTAATGCCCTTTACTTCTAGGAAACTGTCTATTTCTGTTTTAAATTTATTTAATGATGTAGCTTCTACAGCTTTTTGTGGCAGCATATTCCATGGACCTACCACCCTCTGAGTGAAGTAGTTCCTCCTCATCTCAGTTTTGAAAGAGCAGCCCCTTATTCTAAGACTATGTCCCCTAGTTCTAGTCTCACCCGTCATCGGGAACATCCTCCCCGCATCCACCCGATCCAACCCCTTCACAATCTTATATGTTTCAATAAGATCGCCTCTCATTCTTCTGAACTCCAATGAGTAGAGTCCCAATCTACACAACCTCTCCTCATATGACCACCCCCTCATCCCCGGGATTAACTGAGTGCACCTTTTTTGCACTGCCTCGAGAGCAAGGATGTCTTTCCTGAAGTAAGGACACCAAAACTGTATGCAGTATTCCAGGTGCGGTCTCACCAATACCTTGTACAACTGAAGCAATACCTTCCTATTTTTATATTCTATCCCCCTAGCAATGAAAGCCAACATTCCATTTGCCTTCTTAATCACTTGCTGCACCTGCATACTAACCTTTTGAGTTTCATGCACCAGGACCCCCAGATCCCTTTGCACTTCAGTACTCTCCAGTTTCTTGCCATTAAGATAATAAATTGCTCTAGGATTTTTCCTGCCAAAGTGCATCACCTCACACTTTCCAGTGTTGTATTCCATCTGCCAAATCTCTGCCCACTTACTTAGCCTGTCTATGTCCCCTTGCAGGTTTTTTATGTCCTCCTAACTCACTACTTTCCCTCCCATCTTTGTATCATCTGCAAATTTTGATATGTTACACTTGGTCCCTTCCTCCAAATCGTTAATATAGATTGTGAAGAGTTGGGGACCCAGCACTGACCCCTGTGGAACACCACTAGTTACTGATTGCCAGTCTGAGAATGAACCATTTATCCCAACTCTTTGCTTTCTGTTAGATAGCCAATCCTCTATCCATGCCAGAATATTACCCCCAATCCCGTGATTTTTTACCTTAAGCAATAATCTTTTGTGTGGCACCTTGTCAAATGCCTTTTGGAAGTCTAAATACACTACGTCCACTGGTTCCCCTTTATCCACTCTATATGTTACTTCCTCAAAGAACTCCAGCAAATTTGTCAAACATGACTTCCCCTTCGTAAAACCATGCTGACTTTGTCCTATTAAATTATGATTATCCAAATGTGCTGTTACTGTTTCCCTAATAATGGACTCCAAAATTTTACCTACCACAGATGTTAGGCTAACCGGTCTATAGTTACCAGCCTTCTGTCTACTGCCCTTTTTAAATAAGGGTGTTACATTAGCAGTTTTCCAGTCTGCCGGGACCTTAGCGGAATCCAGGGAGTTTTGAAAAATTATTACCAATGCATCTACAATCCCTACCGCCACTTCCTTCAAGACTCTAGGATGTAAGCCATCAGGTCCAGGTGATTTATCCGCCTTGAGTCCCATTATTTTACCGAGTACCACTTCCTTAGTGATTTTGATCGTGTTTAGCTCCTCTCCCCCTATAGCCCCCTGTTTGTCCAGTGTTGGGATATTCTTAGTGTCCTCTACTGTAAAGACTGATACAAAATATTCATTCAGTGTTTTTGCCATCTCCATATTTCCCACCATTAATTTCCCGGTCTCATCCTCTAAGGGACCAACATTTACTTTAGCCACCCTTTTTCTTTTTATATAACTATAAAAACTCTTACTATCTGTTTTTATATTTTTTGCTAATTTACTTTCATAATCTATCTTCCCTTTCTTAATCAATCTTTTTGTTATTTTTTGCTGCCTTTTAAAGTTTTCCCAATCCTCTGTCCTCCCACTAGATTTCGCTACCTTATATGCCCTTGTTTTTAGTCGAATACTATCCTTAATTTCTTTACTTAGCCACGGATGACTGTCCTTTCTTTTACACCCTTTTCTTTTCAGTGGAATATATTTTTTTTGGAAGTTGTAAAATAACTCCTTGAATGTACACCACTGATCATGTGTCGTCTTACCCTTTAATCTATTTTCCCAATCCACTCTACTCAATTCCGCTCGCATACCTTCATAGTCTCCTGGATTGATGGTGACTGGGTAGTGAAGAATGTGCTGAGCCATGAGGTTACAGCTTATGATGGTATACAGGTCTGCTGCCGATGGCCCACAGTGCCTCACGGATGCTTAGTTTTGGGTGCTAGATCATCCTTTAGTCTGTCTCACTTAGCACAGTGGTAGTGCCACACTGCAGTGGAGGTTGTATCTCCAGTGTGGAGGGTCATTTGCCCGCTCCAGAGATGCCACCTGCCCTATATTTCTGGGCCCAGGAACATTTGCATGCAGGAGACAGGATCTCAACCTCCACAGGGGAGCCATGTTGGACTGCACTTGCTGCACAGCGCCTCGGGGAACCTGCTCTAATGGATGGAAGAGGCAGATGCTGAACCACACATAAAATTACAATTTTGTTTTAAAATGTTGCCAGATGCCAACAGAACTTGTGCAGGAATGAGCTCAGAGTGTTCGCACAGGCCCCTTTTCATTGGAACCCCGAGGCCCTCTTTGCCAACTAACAGGTGGCACCGGCATTCAGTCTGGGAAACAGGAAACTTGGACATCCTCAAGCAAGTCTTCATCCATACCCGCTCCTAGAAACAGGAAACTTGCACATCCTCAAGCAAGTCTTCATCCATGCCCGCTCCTAGAAACAGGAAACTTGCACATCCTCAAGCAAGTCTTCATCCATGCCCACTCCTGGAAACAGGAAACTTGCACATCCTCAAGCAAGTCTTCATCCATGTCTTCTCCTGATGCTAAAAAAACCCAGCATGAGTGGGCAGAAAGTCTGGTATTTTAAAAATGGAAACTTTCATTGAGGCATTGATAATTACAAATGTGATATTCAAATGACTGGTTAATAATTTCCATTCTCCATTCTTTTTCACTTCTCCCCAGTTTTCTTGTCTTCTCTCCTCTGTATATTCCTTTCTCTGTCCAATGAACATCAACACCATTTCTTGCATCCTCAGCACTAACCCTGCTAAAATCAACTAGGTCTGCAGTGACCATAGATTGAACCACAGGACCTAGCTGGCTCCTGAGAGTCGGTGCCGCGCACACCAAGGGGCCACACAGCTGCTTTGGTTAATCTGAGGAGAAGAAATTGTTGTTAAAACAATCTAGTTCTGTTAAAGTATTCCAAATCCTTGTTACTGGCACTGAAAGGATAACAGTATATTGTAACTTATTATCTTTTGTAGAGCTGATTTCCCATCGCTTGAACAGGATAAAGCAAGATTACAGAGCTTCATTGATGCTGCACGCAATAAAACTGGTATGTTTATTATGATTACATTTGCAGATGACACCACATTAGGGGGTACAGTCAATACTGAGGAGGACTGCAACAAATTACAAGAAGACATTAATAAACTGGCAGAATGGGCATATAATTGGTAAATGAAAATCAACACAGATAAATGTGAGATATTATATTTTGGTAAGAAAAATAGGGAGGTCACATATTACTTGGAAAATAAGATTCTAAATGAGGTAGAGGAGTAAAGGGATCTCGGAGTACAAATACATAAATCACTAAAAGTAGCGACACAGCTTAACAAGGCCATTAAAAAAAGCAAACCAAGTACTCGGGTCTATTTCTAGGGGGATAGAATTGAAAAGGAGTGAAGTTATGCTAAACTTGTATCGAACCTTGGTTAGACCACACTTGGAGTACTGCGTACAATTCTGGTCGCCATATTATAAAAAGGATATAGAGGCACTGGAGAGGGTGCAGAGAAGATTTACATTGATGATACCAGAAATGCAAGGTTATACATATCAGGAAAGGATGAACAGGCTGGGTTTCCTTTCTCTTGAAAAGAGAAGACTAAGTGGTGACCTAATAGAGGTCTTTAAAACCATGAAAGGTTTTGATAGAGTAGACACAGAGAGAGTGTTTCCACTTGTGGGGAAGATCATAAGTAGAGGCCTTACTTTTTTCATTCATCAATATAAGTCACCAAGAAATCAAATAGGGAATTCAGAAGAAACTTCTTTACCCAAAGAGTGGTGAGAATGTAGAACTCACTACCACAGGGAGTGGTTGAAGTGAATAGTATGGATGTATTTAATGGGCGGTTAGATAAGCATATGAGGGAGAAGGTAATAGAGGGTTATGCTGATAGATTTACAGAATCACAGAATCCCCACAGTGCAGATAGAGGCCATTTCGGCCCATCGAGCCTGCACCGACACATATCCCACCCTATCCCCGTAACCCCACGTATTTAATCCCCCTAACACTAAGGGTCAATTTATCATAGCCAAATCAACCTAACCCGCACATCTTTGGACTGTGGGAGGAAACCGGAGCACCCGGAGGAAACCCACGCAGACACGACACGGGGAGAATGTGCAAACTCCACACAGACAGTCACCCGAGGCCGGATTCGAACCCGGGTCCCTGGCGCTGTGAGATAACAGTGCTAACCACTATGCCACCGTGTTGCCCATAGATGAGGAAAGACGGGAGGAGGCTCGAGTGGAGCATAAACGCCGGCATGGACTGGTTGGGCTGAATAGCCTGTTTCTGTGCTTCATGTAATACTGTGTACTTCACTCCAACAGTTAGTAAAATATTCTGACCTTGACATCCTGCAGGGATTCTCCCAGTCCCCTGTCAAAATGTCTGTTTATGCAATTTCCCTGGGGTTCCATTGGTCTCCCGCTGAAAAACCCCTGGATTTCACGGGGGCCTATGTATGTCTGATCCGATCAAAAGATTATCCTGTTCCGGATCACTTTCCACTTTTGTAACCTTGTGTTCCTGATCCAATCATAAAGACTTCTCAATTGTCGAGTTTTAATGCTCAGCAAGGCGAATGTGGTTAACCAATGGCCAATTGCCACTTAGAAAAGCATATTCAAGGACATTAATAACTTGAGCTATTCTCATTAGAACACAGGCTACCCAAGAACTCAAAAACATGTTTGTGTTGACGTGATTTGCCCGCTATATGTGTTTGGCAGTTTAAAGGGGTAGCACTATTAAATTCTCTACTATTGAACAAGAATAGTAGATCATTATTGAATAAGCTTCTGCAGTTAGTGCTTAGTGAAAATTGTAACCTCACTACACTTAAAGGGGGTAAGTACACAAGATACAAAAGGTAATTGGATTTAATGAGGTGCTATTTACGTATGTTAATAACAAACTTATGTTTGTTCTTGCATTCAGTGCACCATAATGAGGTGTGAACTAATGAGTTAGCACAGTCATTTCTGCCCGAAATCCTCTTCGACCAAGCTTTTGGTCATTTGCAATAACATCGTACAGGGAACCCCCAGCTTCTGTCGCGACACTACAGACTTCTTGCAGAAACTCAGCACCCATGGACCAGTTGAACCAGGAACACTCCTCGTCACGATGGACGTATCGGCACTCTACACCAATATCCCCCACAATGACGGCATCGCTGCGACAGCCTCAGTACTCAACACCAACAACAGCCAATCTCCGGACGCCATCCTACAACTCATCCGCTTCATCCTTGACCACAATGTCTTCACCTTCGACAACCATTTTTTTACCCAAACACACGGAACAGCCATGGGGACCAAATTCGCACCCCAATACGCCAACATCTTCATGCACAAGTTTGAGCAAGACTTCTTCGCTGCACAGGACCTCCAACCAACGCTGTACACCAGATACATCGACAACATCTTCTTCCTTTGGACCCACGACGAAGGATCACTGAAAGGACTACACGATAGCATCAACAGGTTCCATCCCACCATCAAACTCACCATGGACTACTCCTCAGAATCGGTTTCATTCTTGGACACACGAATCTCCATCAAAGACGGACGCCTCAGCACTTCACTCTACCGCAAGCCCACGGACAACCTCACGATGCTCCACTTCTCCAGCTTCCACCCTAACCACGTTAAAGAAGCCATCCCCTATGGACAAGCCCTGCGAATACACAGGATCTGCTCAGACGAGGAGGAACGCGATGGACACCTACGGACACTGAAAGACGCCCTCGTAAGAACGGGATATGACGCTCGACTCATCGATCGACAGTTCCGACGGGCCACAGCGAAAAACCGCATAGACCTCCTCAGAAGACGAACACGGGACACAACCAACAGAGTACCCTACGTCGTCCAGTACTTCCCCGGAGCGAAAAAACTACGCCATGTTCTTCGCAGCCTTCAACATGTCATCGATGACGACGAACACCTTGCTAAGGCCATCCCCACGCCTCCACTACTCGCCTTCAAGCAGCCACCTAACCTCAAAAGTACCATCGTTCGCAGCAGATTACCCATCTTTCAGGAGAACAGCAACCAAGACACCACACAACCCTGCCACGGCAACCTCTGCAAGACATGCCAAATCATGGACACAGATACCATCATCACACGTGAGGACACTACCCACCAGGTACACGGTACATACTCATGTGACTCGGCCAACGTTGTCTACCTGATACGTTGCAGTAAAGGATGCTCCAGAGCATGGTACATCGGCGAGACCATGCAGACACTGAGACAACGTATGAACGGACACCGCGCAACAATCGCCAGGCAGGAGGGTTGCCTCCCAGTCGGGGAACACTTCAGCAGCCAGGGGCATTCAGCCTCGGATCTGCGGGTAAGCGTCCTCCAAGGTGGCCTTCGGGATACACGACAGCGCAAAATCATAGAGCAGAAACTGATAGCCAAGTTCCGCACTCATGAGGATGGCCTCAATCGCGATATCGGGTTCATGTCACGATACAGAATGTGACTTGACATCATGGCCGGTCTTCCCAGGTGTTTTTTTTTTAAAAGACTAACACAAGAAACCAACACAAATTGACAGGATATGCAGCCAGCAGGTAGTTTGACACGTTGGACCCCCTGGGACACATCTCATTGTCTTGGCTGTGCTCTTAGTGTGTCTTTGATGTAGGGAAATATTTGAATAGATTTTGTCTGGGTTTAAATTGTGAATTCTGGGAGATTCTCTCACTGCTAACTTACCTGAGGAAGGAGCGACAGCTCCGAAAGCTTGTAAAATTAAATAAATCTGTTGGACTATAACCTGGTGTTGTGCGACTTCTCATTTTTATCTCCTAAAATGACTCAGTGTCAAATTTTGTTTTATTTTTATAACGCTCCTGTGAAGTGCCTTGGGCCGTTTTATTACGTTAAAGGCGCTATATAAATATAAGTTGTTGTTACTGAAATACAAGCAGCAACTGTGAAATTTCGCCAAATCTTCCTGGAAAAATAACTATGTAAACAACACCAGAACGTTATTAATGCACAAATCAGCCAGCAAGTTCAGGGGATGAAGAGATACAGCATAAGTTGTGAATCTCCAGAACGTGCTGGTCGATATGCATCTCGTCCTTCGCCTCCCCACTATTTTTAAGAACTTGCTGGATTTGCACAATAATGCCCAGTAAACGCACCGCAGTAAATTCGGACTTGTGATTAAGAGCATAAGTACCCTTTTAACAATGTGATAATTGTTAATGGAACGACAATCACCCTCTCTGGCCCAGAAAGAGAACAATTTAAACCGTTGTGTCTCATTCCTGCATGGTGTAAATTGTTGTTAGATATTTAACAAATATCAATTTTTTTTTTCCTTTTCCATTCTCTTTTCTCTTTCTCTTAAGCCACCTCTTTATTTCTCTTTCTGTACTGGATTTGACATTGAATTCACTCTATTTCCTTCCGTGGTTCCTCTGTTTGTTTCTCAATTCTTAAATCTCATTGCTTAAGAACATAAGAAATAGAAGCTGGAGTCGGCCATTTGGCCATTCAAGCCTGCTCTGCCATTCAACAAGATCATGGCTGATCTTCTACCTCAACTCCACCTTCCTGCACTATCCCCATATCCCTTAAATCCTTAGTTCCCAAAAATGTATCGACCTCTGTCTTGAATATACTCAACGACTGAGCATCCACAGCTCTCTGGGGTAGAGAATTCCAAAGATTCACCACCCTTTGAGTGAAGAAATTCCTCCTCATCTCAGTCCTAAATGGCCGACCCCTTATTCTGAGACTGTGACCCCTGGTTCTAGACTGCCCAGCCAGGGGAAACATTTTCTCAGCATTAACCCTGTCAAGCCAAGTAAGAATTTTATCTTCTTCTTCTTCTTAGGCAGTCCCTCGGAACCGAGGATGACTTGCTTCCACATTAAAAATGAGTTCTCAGGTGACTGATGAGTCCAATGCGGGACCTACAGTCTCTGTCACAGGTGGGGCAAACGGTGGTTGAACGGGCGGGTGGGTGGGGTACTTGGATGACGTGCGCTGCTTGTGCTTGACTTCCGCTTGCTCCTGGTGAAGAGACTCGAGGTGTTCGGCACCCTCTCGGATATAAGCTTCAATGAGATCACCTCTCATTCTTCTAAACTCTAGGGATTATAGGCTTAGTCTACTCAATCTCTCCTCATAGGGCAATCCCCTCATCCCAGGACCCAGTCTAGTGAACCTTTGTTGCACTCTCTCTAAGGCAAGTATGTCTTTCCTTAGGTAAGAAGACCAGAACTGTACCAGGGGTAATATATTAGCATGGATTGAAAATTGGCTAACTAACAGAAAGCAGAGAGTCGGGATAAATGGGTCATTTTCCGGTTGGCAAACGGTAACTAGTGGGGTGCCACAGGGATCGGTGCTGGGGCCTCAACTATTTACAATCTAAATTAATGACTTGGATGAAGGGACTGAGTGTAATGTAGCCAAGTTCGCGGATGATACAAAGATGGGTGGGAAAGTAAGTTGTGCAGAGGACTCAAAGAATCTGCAAAGGGATATGGACAGGCTAAGTGAGTGGGCAAATATTTGGCAGATGGAGTATAATGTGGGAAATTGCGAGGTTATCCACTTTGGCAGGAAAAATAAAAAAGCAAATTATTATTTAAATGGAGAGAGATTACAAAATGCTACAGTTCAGAGGGACCTGGGGGTCCTTGTGCATGAAACACAAAGTTAGCATGCAGGTACAGCAAGTAATCAAAAAGGCAAATGGAATGTTGGCCTTTATTTCAAGGGGGTTGGAGTATAAAAGCAGGAAAGTCGTGCTACAACTGTACAGCATATTGGTGAGACCACACCTTGAGTACTGCATACAGTTTTGGTCTCCTTATTTAAGGAAGGACATATTTGCATTGGAGGCAGTTCAGAGACGATTCACTAGGTTAATTCCAGAGATGAGGGGGTTGACTTATGAAGAAAGGTTGAGCAGGTTGGGCCTATACTCATTGGAATTTAGAAGAATGGAAGTGATCTTATTGAAATATATAAGATACTGAGGGAGCTCGACAAGGTAGATGCAGAGAGGATGTTTCCCCTCGTGGGGAAATCTAGAACTCGGGGGCATAGTTTCTGAATAAAGGGTCGCCCTTTTAGAACTGAGATGAGGAATTTCTTCTCTCAGAGGGTCGTAAATCTGTGGCATTCTCTGCCCCAGAGAGCTGTGGAGGCTGGGTCATTAAATACATTTAAGGTGGAGTTAGACAGATTTTTTCAAGATAAGGGAGTGAAGGGTTATGGGGAGCGGGCAGGGAAGTGGCTTTGAGCCCAAGATCAGCCATGATCTTATTGAATGGCGGAGCAGGCTCGAGGGGCCAAATGGCCTATTTCTGCTCCTATTTCTTATGTTCTTATGTACACAGTACTCCAGGTGTGGCCTCATCAATGCCCTGTATAATTGTAGTAAGACTTCTTTACTCTTATACTCTAATCCCTTTGTAACAAAAGCTAACATACCATTTGCTTTCCTAATTGCTTGCTGTACCTGCATGTTAACTTTCTGTGTTTCATGTACAAGGACACCCAGGTCCCTCTGAATGCAAACATTTCCCAGTCTCTCACCGTTCAAAAAATATTCTGATTTTTTGTTTTCCCAAGCAAAGTGGTTAACTTCACACTTCCCCACATTGTATTCCATTTGCCATGTTCTTGCCCACTCAGTCACCCTGTTTATATCTCTCTGCAGCCTCTTTGCGTCCTCCTCACAGCTTACTTTCCCACCTAACTTTGTATCATCAGCAAACTTGGATATGTTACACTCAGTCCCTTCATCTAAGTCATTAAGAAAGATTGTAAATAGCTGAGGCACAAGCACTGATCCTTGCAGTATCCTGCTAGTTACAGCCTGCCAACCCGAAAAAGTCCCGTTTATTCCTACTCTCTGTTTTCTGTCCATTAACCAATCCTCAATCCATGCTAATATATTACCCCCATCCCATGAGTCCTAATTTTGTGTAATAACCTCTTGTGTGGCACCTGATCAAATTCTTTTTAAAAATGCAAATGCACTACATCCACTGGTTCTGCCTTATCCACCCTACTACTTTGTAAGGGTTTCCTTGACCGACTCTCAGCCTGTGAGATTCGTGTGGCTCTGTGCAGCCTGTATGCTAGTGCGGGTTTAGGCCTTGTTGCCTGTTCTGGTCTCCAGCCAGTCTGGGAGCACTATACACACCTGTGAGTGGTTCGAATCACTCGCCCTTACGGTTCTAGACACTGGACTTAGATGCGAGAGCAGTAATGGAGATGAAACTCAGGTAGACTCGGTTGAATGGTACGAAATGGAAAATCTTTATTGCATAATACTTAAGATTACGAAATACATGTCATAAGCACAGATTAATGACAGTACAATCTTACACGCAGTTATATAACTAATTTCAGGGAAACGAGGAACGAACGACACATCGTAAATGGGGGCACACATTACAATTATCCTTAATACTTGAAACCCTCCCCTATCAATATCTGTCCTAGCTAGATTCGTAGGATTCGAGACTCATGCTCACCACTCGTGATAACTCGGAGAAATTCCGAATAGCTGATCGGATGTTTTTCACCGCAGCACCCACGTGTCGATCAGGGGGTCTCCTGGCCCCACTTGTTTACTTGTTTCTGCTCCGGCTAGCAGGCTGGAGCGTCTGCTGTCATGAAGATCTGTGTTGGTGGCTTTCAGAGTCCAGTCAATACTCAAAAAAAGAATCTTCCTGTGCCCTCGCACAGGTTCTATAAATTCAAAGAAGAGTCTTCCTGTGTCAGTTCTGTAGAACTCAAAGAAGTCTTCCTGGCAAGGAAAATGTCTATACGACCTACAGGCGCGGTCGGGGCTTACTGACCGTGGCGATAAGTATGGTCTTCGTCTCTTCCCATCTCATCTCATCTCATCTCATCTCTTCTCGGGCCTTTGGTTCCGATACCGTTTATCAACACAGGTCTTCGCGACACGACACGAGGTAGATCCGAGCGGATCACAAAGTTCAACAGTCTTTTAAAAGAGACACGAGGCAAGCAGGAACAAGACGGCGAGTCAAGAGCACAGGAGCAGCCACGAGGATGAACACCAGCAAGATACGAAGATAAGAGAGAGATGGACGGTTGGAGCTTGTAATTATAGTACAAAATCTTCTGTTTCCCGCCCAACCTTAATGTCTTTTCTTTTGTTAGGGTTTGGCGCTCAAATGTCTTGTATAGGTGATCTCCGTCTTTAATGGGTTTCGGGGCTACTCGTAAATGTCTGAGTACCTGTTAATATTTCTCCTATTGTTTAATCGGTCGGTGTTCTCCCTGGAGGGGTTTTGGGGCTTCCAAGTGTTTTCTGTAACTACCCGCTAACGGCTCTCTCATCGTAGAGTCGTTGGGATTTTACATATTAATGTCTTTGGATGGGCTCTTGATTACTTGGTACAATAGCTTTTATTCGTACCCGGGAGACCGATTTCAGTATTTATGTGTATACTGTAAACCCATGATGTCTCGTGTATTATCTTCAATGTGCTGAATCTTAATCGATCTTGCACAAATGTTTATTGGAACGCCATCTTGTCTGCCTGTCGAAAAGTCTAGAATGTTCCGCCACGAGGTGCGGCGGCCATTTTACAAGCTGCTTGTGTCCACTTTGAAACCTGACAGCATTCTGCTGAAATAAAAGCTGTTTGAACGAAACTATGTGTTTTCTCCTTATTAATAAAATCGCGATATATTGCAAATTCTACAGTCCCTCCTGTTGATGCGAATAACTCCGCTTATCGTATCAAAAATATTGTGGTGAGCAATATTATCTCGATTTTCTCCGAATCCAGAAAATTTAATCCCATAACTTAAACTATCTAGGGTCTTTGTGTCGTCCTTGTTTCCCAAAAAAATTACACTTTATAGCACCGTAGGCATCATTTGCCTTTAAACTTACACCACTTGTTTTCCTTCCCGGCGTAACCAGGCCGACGCCTCTCGTATCACCTGTATATTCACATTTTTTATTCAGGGAAAGGAAAAACAAAAACCCAAAACCAAACAATCATTTTTAACTACAACACCATCACCAAAATAATCAACACCAACTCTTAAAACATGTCGAGTTCCAAACGTATTTACAGTCTTTGAAAATCATGATCGAGTACAAACTTCCGCGGCGCACGTGGCGAGCGGGAGTGACGCCATTTTCCGATCACACGGTGCTTTCATCGTGCACGCGCACGTAACGTTCTCGCCACTCTCCCGTGTTTTCATGCTTGGTGAGGCGTTTGTCTCTTTTACAATGTATGACCAACAGGTACACTACAATAAAAACTTGGCATATGACTAAAATGTGGGAGGCTATCCTGATCCATGAAGGCACTTCAATATTGGTGAACAGATTCCACCACGGTGGAATTACTATATCCAGAATGTCTGTTCCTATTTCGACAGTTTTCTGCTCTAGTGTGTAAAAATGTTTTTGTGACACCGCGACGGCTTTTAAAAGCTTGGTGAGGTGTTCAGGGAGAGGGGGAATGAGGTATCCGAAATGCGCGACGAATCGCTGCAAGTCGGTGAAATTCTCTTTTACCGTTAGATGAACAGTGGATAGTTCAGGGATTGGGACAATTCGCTGTTGTGCTACTTGAACTTCCGCCCTGGGTTTGAAACAGAAACTGCTGTCACTCACCGGACACCGGCTACGGTTTCCATGCTGGTAGTGTTGCGCTGCAGTGGTAACACAATATGTTCCACCCCCGATGTATGCTACCTGCGGAGGCACATGATCTTGTGCCATTGCCTCCATGGTGCAATTCATGGACTTGGCGCCAGCCGTTCTGAACCCGCACTGTGGTGTTAAAAAGGCATTCAAGTGCTGGGGACACAGTATTATGTGTGCTCCCCTGCCACGACAACCAGAGAGATCTGTACCTGTCATCGTTTGCTCCCAGCGGATGACGTAGGGTGGAACCGCTGCATAGCGAATGTGGGCTCCCCCCTGAATGACACCAATGTTCTCTACCCGATACACCGGGGCGGGCTTTGCTGTGTCGCCCAAAACCGGCATACGTAATACAATACCCATGATAGTATGGTTTGATCGTCCGCAGTCCACGGGGACTGGGTATGCTTCTGAAGCTAGCCTGAGCTGGCACGGACTTAATGCGTTCTGAAAAGGGTGGAGCGCCCGCAGGTGTTTGTTACTTATCCAGGACGGAACCAAACCTTGTTTTAAATCCTCCAAATTACTGCGGCCCTCGCCCAGTAACCACGCCCCGTAAAGCACGCACACCTCGTTCTGCGCAGCTTGATCGGATGCATTCCGATCTTCCCTAATCAGGGCATTTACCGTCTTTGCATGTTTCTCTAACTCTGCTATAATTTCCTTTAAATGGAGAGTCATGGCTTGGTCCTCGTGTAAACCCGACCCAACCACTTTATTTTCATCTGTGAGAATGTCTTTTAATTGCGTCTTTAAACCATTAATCTGGGTCTGCAGCTCCACACTGTCTGGAGCGTTGACCACAGATGTACCCGTGTTAAAAGCAGTGAACGCGTCGTTCACTACACCCCTTCTTTGCCTCCCTACTTGATCCAAAACTTCATGTGGTGCGGTGTACAAACTTGTTTTATCAATTTCCGCGAAATCGAATTCGTAAAATTGTCTGAACATCTTGGTCAACAGGACCTGATACAACTGTTCCGTCTTTTTGGGGCACCACTCTGGTAACCGCACCTCGGTGAGATTTAAAATCACCGAGGCCACCGCGTAATGTACCCCCTGGAATAGTATCTGGTCTGTGGGGACCAGTACCAAACCATTCCCGGGTCCCTTACTAGTTTTAGGGCACCCTTCCTCCTCAGCTAGAACCACCGGAATCGTGGGCGGGGCTTTGCGTGGGCGCGTAATGAGTTCAGTGGCATTTACCGGGATCGAAGAGTATGGGGCTCCGCACCCCCTGGTGCTCGCATCCCACCTCATCCCCTGTCCGTTATCCTGCCATTGATTAATGAAAAATATGGAGATGCCTTTGGGGCAAGCGTACTTTGACCCCCACATGCATACATAAATTCCCTCATCCGGTTCCCACCATTTGTCCCAACAGACTCTCACTTGTCCGTTTGTCCCCGTAATTGTCCGATGGGTATTATTACCCAGTCGTTCCCACTCGACCGAAGAGTTCCTCATAGTTTTGCTCAGCTTTCGCAGCCACCACCATCGGCTCAATGGGACATTCCCACTACAAGTCAAACAAATCCGTTTGCCGACGGTGACGCTGATCCTGGGTGCGATGATCCTTACTTTGGGGCACATTAAAGAAGTCTCTTGGTAGGCAAACCCCGATGTGCTGGAATACTCCGTTGAGTTCGTTCCCAGCCATCCTGGCAACCTTCCCTTGTGGAAATAGGTGGTGGTCTCCTCAGCCTCCCGTCTTCCGGTCCCATCCACCGCGATGGGGGCCGTGTCCCCGGAGCATCCAAATACCACGACATCCTTGGTGCGGCCTCGATAGGCCAATCCACATCCGATTGCCGCGAGCAATACTAGAATTCGTTCCATCCTTCCTTGGTTCCTGTGATCAGATAGAATGAGGTAGCCAGCCTCGCAAGAGTCTCTGGCTTTTGTGAAGGGTGAGCGGGTCCCCTGACCTCGCCTCACGTAAACTTCAATGTTCGCTGAATAAACTTTAACTAAACCTATCTCTAAAGCTCCCATCATTTTATCATTTTCTGTTAAAATTAAACTACTAACTTAACCTTATTCAAAACTATAAACTTATAACCTTTTCTAAAACTTATAAACCTATCCTAAACTTATTACTGTACAGCGCCGCCCGTACTCAGGGCGGCCCCCTTTAAATTCTGAGAAGGCTGCTGCGAGCTCTTCCCGACGGTGGGAGGGCTCTGACCCTTTCCTCTGATCTGCCGCAGCCTGTTGCTGCACTGACCCCTTCCTCTGATCTGCCGCAGCCTGTTGCTGCTGCGATGGGACCGGGCTTTATCTGGGCTGCCTTAACCTTGAGTCTACGCCTTGGGACAGTCTGGGGCCATACCCACATCTTCCTGGGCTGGGGTTCTCTACTTGACCTACGAGGAGTTGTCGGGGGCAGGAATCCCAGGGCCGACGGACCGGGTTCCGAGACTTCCACCGGGACGACCTGTGGTTCCACCACAGTCGCTGGCTCCGCCTCCGCTGACTCCGCCTCCCTGACCTCGGGACTTGCAGCTTGTGGCCCCGCCCTGCTCGGCCCAGCAGGCGGCCCTTCACTCGCGATCCCTGCCTCCCCCGAGGGCAGGACGTTCAAGGTGGGCGGCTCGGGCTCTGAGGTTTTCACCGTCACGCCCTGTGGTCCCACAGTGGCTGGCTCCGCCTCCGCTAGCTCCTCCCTCCTGTGTTCGGGACCTGCAGCCTCTGTGTCCACCCTGTGTGGATCTCTATCTGCAGCCCCTGTCCTCCCTATACCTGAATTGGGGGCGACCCTTGCGTTCCCCAATTCCCCCTCGTCCTCATCACTATCCTCATCTGATTCGAGTTCCGAGAACTCTCCCTCGTTGGACTCCCAACCCCACAAAAATGTTTCACAATTTTCCAGGATGTCTCCTCCCCTGATGCAAGCTGCTTTGCCTGCCTGTGTGCCTTGTGGTCCTACCTGGGGCTGCGCGTCCCCACTCGCGGGGTTTACGCTGTGGTTTTCCCTTGCGCACCTGGCTTGTACAGTTTGCACTGGTTTACATGGAACCACTTAGTGCGCCGAGGTACCTTTACGGCGTATACCATGGGACTCGCCTTATCTACAATGTTGTAGGGTCCCATATACAGTGGTTCCAGACTCCCTACTCTGGCGTAGTTTCTGACCATAACCTGGTCTCCTACTTCCCATTCCCGCATTTTGCGGGGCTCCAGCAACAGGCGATTGCCCTGATGCTGCCTTCCCATGTTCCCAGCCGCCTGCTCATAAACCTGCTTCAGGCGCTCCAAGAGGGTCTGGGCGAACTTGTCCCTGCTTATCTCTTGGAGCTGACCCTCAGTGAGCACCGGCGCTAGCACATGGGTGGGGGTTCGCATGAGCCTCCCAGTCATCACCTCGTGCGGGGAATACCCCGTACTTTTTGACTGACTGGCCCGGACCCCCATGAGGACTAAAGGCAGAACTTCCGCCCATTTTTGGGGCGAGTTCCTAGTCTCTTTCCTCAATTTCTCCTTCAGGGTCCGGTTCATGCGTTCAACAATCCCGGATGACTGGGGATTGTGTGCTACGTGCCACTTCCCTTCAATGCCCAAAAGCATGAGGGTGTTCTGCATCACCTGGCCGGTGAAATGACTCCCTTGGTCTGACTCCACAAAACGGGGGAGTCCCCACCGCGAGAACACTTCCCGGACCAAGATTTTTGCAGTACCCAGTGCCGTAGCTGTTCGACAGGGGAAGGCTTCCACCCACTTGGAAACACATCCACCAAGACGAGGCAGTATTTATAGCCTCCCTGGGTGGTGGGCAGGGGTCCTATATAGTCGATCTGTATCGACTGCCATGGTCCCTCTACCCTTCTTATGTGCCCCATGGGCACTTTCCTTTTCTGGGGGTCTGGGTTGTTTGCAGCGCACACAAGACAGTTTGCACAGAACTCGCGGACCTGTTCCCTGAGCCCTGGCCACCATCCCGCTTGCTCTACCCGTTGCCAGGTAACCTCGGGCCCGGGGTGCCTTGCCCCTGGTCCCTCGTGAGCCAACTGGAGGAATTCCCTCCTGTGCTGCTGCGGCACAACCCACTGCTCCTCGCGGAACAGCATGCCTTCCTTAACTGAGAGGGTTGCCGTACTGTACGGACCCTCTACCTGCTTCCCCTCAGCAATGGTTTTGAGGACTGCTTTTAGGGCGGGATCCTGGTTCTGGACGGTCTTAAGGTCTAGGGGCAATGCTACCCTGGAGTTCCCGGGATTCCCGTCCCTGCCTTGGATCGCTGCCATGGGTCTGGTCCCATAGGGGTCCCAGAAAATGCCGTTGCGGGCACCTTCCCTGGCTAGCGCATCCGCCTGTTGGTTGCCCTCCCCACGGGGCTCTATGGAGGAGTGAGCTTTCACCTTATGGATGCAAATCTCTCCTTCCTCCCCTACTGCTGCTAGGATCTTTTTCAGCAAGGGCTTCACCGTTAAGGGTCGCCCGTCCGCGGAGGTGTATCCGCGGCGGGACCAAATGGCCAGGTATTCTGTACACGAATTGCATGTGAACATACTGTCCGAGCAAAAATCGTGTATGGGGTTGGGAAAATGTCTGGGTGGGTAACAACGTACACCACAGCAGACAGCTCAGCCTGCTGCGCGCTCATGGTGCTAGGGAGCTTGATCGCCAGGGCAAGGTTTGCCGCAGGGTCATAAACTCCACACCCTGTGAGTCGTTCGCCAGCAGATACTGTGCTAGAACCGTCAACATAAATCTCGCGCCCAGTGGGATGTATCCCGGCCCGCAAACCTATGTTGACGTCCCACACCCCTTCCACCGAACATCGGTGGGCTGTACCGGGGTATACCAAATTGGCCGCAAGCCTGGGCTCGCAAAGACCTTTAACTCTAAGATCCATCTGGGAAAGAAGAAGGGTCCAGCGCGCAATACGCACGCTGCTTACGGTCCCATCTTTAATCCTCCCATCTAGAAGCATCTTAGTTGGTGTGTGATGGGTGAGGAGAGTGATGGGAGAGAGCCCTGTGAAGATCGCTGATCTTTTCACAGCCCAATGCGTGGCTAAAAGGTGCCTTTCGCAATTGGAGAAACTTCTCTCCACATCCGTTAACACTCTGGACGAATAGACGACCGGCCTCAGCTTGCCGTGACGCTCTTGGAGCAGCACAGCGCTCAAGCTGTCCCCGCTGGCAGCTACCTCCAGGAAAAACTCCTTCCCCCCATCTATGGCCCCTAAAGCTGGCGCGGTCTGCAGATCCCTTTTTAACTTCTCGAAGGCTGCTTGGCAGCCCTCGTCCCAAGACCACTCCACTCCCTTATGGAGGAGTCGGAGGAGCGGCGCTGCTGTGGCCGCATAGTCTTCGATAAAATCCCTGCAGTAACCGGTCAGTCCCAAGAAGGACCTCACACCCCGTATGGTGTTGGGAATCGGTAACTCTTGCACCGACTCCCTCCTAGCTTTATCTATGGCTCTTTCCCCAGCGCGAATGGTCAGTCCCAGGAATCTTACTTCCTGCTGACCGATACGTGCTTTCTTAGGGTTTACTTTAAAACCCTTTCTTGCTAGCAGCTCCAATAACTCGTCCAGCAGTGGTCCATGCTCCTCCCTTGAATCCGTAAATAGGAGCAAATCATCCACGTACTGCACTATCTGATTGGGCTGACTAAACTCCTTTAAACTTCCTGCCATACACTGATGGAAAATACTGGGGCTATTGTGGAAACCCTGTGGCAGACAGTTCCATGTGTACTGTTGTCCTTTGAAAGTAAAGGCAAACTTGTACTGGTCCTCTCGCCGCAGCGGGATGGACCAAAAACCGTTCGAGATATCCAGCACCGTGAACGTGGTCGCGGACGCTGGGATACACCCTATTAGGTCAGCAACTGCTGCTACCGTGGGCGCGCAGGCGGGAATGTTACTGTTAAGGACTCTGTAGTCCACCGTGGCCCTCCACGAATTATCCGGCTTCCTAACCGGCCATAATGGGGAGTTCACGTGTGTGGCTATCGGCCTCAACACGCCCTGCTGCACCAAGGAGGACATTGCTGTCTCCATATCGGGTTCTGCTTCTTTGGGGAAGTTATACTGCTTTTGGGGCCGGTTCATGGGGTCCCCATCTACGCTGACCTCAAACCCGGTAACCCTCCCACAATCGTGCTTGTGGGTTGCAAACGCGTGCATATTATCCGACACGTATGTTTGCATGTCCGTTGGGACATCTGCGACCATAAGCCCGAGGTCGTAGCCTCCGGATGGCTGCATGGTACACAGGACCCCTGTTTCTTCCTCCCCCGGAATTACCACTACCTCGCCTTTTTCACTCTTAGCCCCCCAGAGACAGTGATTTCTGAGGTCCACGAGGATCCCGTGTCCTGATAGAAGATCGGACCCGAGGATACCTCTTCCACCCCCCTCCTGCCATTCCATCAATATGCACTTCCACTTGACGTGAAGTGCCCCCAAACGAATGGATAGCGGAAAAGAGAACGCGCCAGCCTGTTCTTTTCCCGTGAACCCCGCTAATGTGAATGGGACCTTGGTAGATAGCGGTGAGTCAAAAGGGCTATCTGTATGAATCACGGTGCAAGAAGCTCCCGTGTCCAACAAATAACTACCCTTCTGTTTCTCTACCTCCATCTCCACCAAGGGTCTCTTCCACGCATCATAGCTGAGCGGACACAGGTAGACGGGCTGCGCGGGCTCTAGTCATTGGGTATGGTTAGCCGGTCCTGCGGCACCTACGGGGCCGGTAGCAACCGCCACCTTTCCATGTGCACTCATGAAGTTGCGCATGGCTCCCAACACTGATTCGAGGTCGTTGGAAGGGGTGGGTGCACTAGCTTCCCTAGCAGAGACAGGCATCTGGGCTCGGGCTGCGGGATTTTTATCCCTGGAATCCTTCCAAGGGTTCCTGCAGTTCTTGCGCCAGTGCCCTGTCCTCCCACACCCGTAACAAGCATTATTTGCCTGCGGGGCGCGGTTACCCTCCTGATGCCACTCCCTTTGAGCCCGGGCTGCGGGTCGTACCTCATGTACTTTTCCCTTAAGGGGACGTGTTCCCATACCCCTTATATTGCGATATCCTATCGTGAGTCGATTCAAGACCGACTCTTCCGTAATGTTGGGGTCATTGGGATCAAACCACGCTTTTGCCTGCTCTCTGACGGCTGGTAAACTGTTGGCTACTATGCACCTAAGCCAATGATTTAAAACGGCGCCGTCCACATCGTCGCGCTCTAGCGTACCTGGACAGCTGCGCTGATATACTGGCCACAGCCTGTCGGCAAAAACCTTCGGGGGTTCTCCCTCCATCTGCACTGTCTGTCCCACTCTAGCAAACGGACCTTCATCGTCCGCCCCCAACACTTCTAGGACCTCATTTTTCAATGCCTCATAAGTCTTGGTTCCCCTCTTGCTCTCGTCCGAGAGACACTGAAGGATTGAACTGCCTAACGAAAACAACAGCATTTTTGCTGTTTCCCCATCATCGCAGCCATTGATGGCTGCGGTTTGCTCAATTTCTCGGAAATGTACGGAAGGGTCGTCTGACTCGGTCAGCTTCCGTACGTGATTTATCATAACTCTCAGCTGGTGTGAGCTGTGAGGCAACACAAGCTGGTTGAGGAGATCCCCTGGTTCCTCCCCACCGTTTCTGTTTGGGCCCCTTTTTATACCCGTAACTGGATACAACGGTCCCTTTTGCACTTCTTTCTCAGTGGGCTCTTTCGTTTCTTCCACTACTTCCTCCCTTACCCAGGTTTCCGAATAGCTGGGTGGCGCGGAGGGCGCAGTGGCTAATACTTCCTCTGCTTTACTTGGTGGGGATTTCTGAAACTCCTCATTTACTTGCGGCTGGTGTGCTGACGGACTGATAAGGCACACCATGCCGTGCGCTTTGTTCACGGCCTTTTTGAGGTGCTCTATCTCCTGTTGGCAGGCGCTATGATCGGCCCCCTGAAACTTATCCTCAAGGGCCAACTTATATGCCGCCCTAACCCCCGTTAAGCTTTCTTCCTGGGTTCTTATCTGGGCAGCTTGGCGGGCACATCGTTCCTTTAGTCTGCCCTCACTTATCTTTGCCTCAGTGACCTGGCACTCGAGGTAATCTATCCTTGTTTTATGGTGACTGGTGATTTCCTGGCGTTCTTGGTGCAGCACACTTAAATTCCTAATGAGCAATTCCCCTCCAGAGACCTTCTCATCCATTTCCCCCTCTAAATGCCTGATCCGAGCTGTTTGCGCTGTAATGACCTGGTTTGAAATCTGGACCTGCCTTTTTTAACACATTAGCCAGACTGCTTTCTTGACGGTCTTTTTATGTTCCTTACTATCTGTCCACCTCTCGGCTGCCTCTAGTGGACTCTTATCCGCTAACAATTCACTTATCCATTTCTTAGTTAGATTTACCTTTCCGAACACATAATCTGCTATCTTTTCCTGCATGACATTTCGTACATTCACACCAAAGTCTAACACACTACCCTCTCGCTGCCAGTGTCCTGCCACGGTCGCCATTTTCTGTAAGGGTTTCCTTGACCGACTCTCAGCCTGTGAGATTCGTGTGGCTCTGTGCAGCCTGTATGTCAGTGCGGGTTTAGGCCTTGTTGCCTGTTCTGGTCTCCAGCCAGTCTGGGAGCACTATACACACCTGTGAGTGATTCGAATCACTCGCCCTTACGGTTCTAGACACTGGACTTAGATGCGAGAGCAGTAATGGAGATGAAACTCAGGTAGACTCGGTTGAATGGTACGAAATGGAAAATCTTTATTGCATAATACTTAAGATTACGAAATACATGTCATAAGCACAGATTAATGACAGTACAATCTTACACGCAGTTATATAACTAATTTCAGGGAAACGAGGAACAAACGACACATCGTAAATGGGGGCACACATTACAATTATCCTTAATACTTGAAACCCTCCCCTATCAATATCTGTCCTAGCTAGATTCGTAGGATTCGAGACGCATGCTCACCACTCGTGATAACTCGGAGAATTCCGAATAGCTGATCGGATGTTTTTCACCGCAGCACCCACGTGTCGATCAGGGGGTCTCCTGGCCCCACTTGTTTACTTGTTTCTGCTCCGGCTAGCAGGCTGGAGCGTCTGCTGTCATGAAGATCTGTGTTGGTGGCTTTCAGAGTCCAGTCAATATCAAAAAAAGAATCTTCCTGTGCCCTTGCACAGGTTCTATAAATTCAAAGAAGAGTCTTCCTGTGTCAGTTCTGTAGAACTCAAAGAAGTCTTCCTGGCAAGGAAAATGTCTATACGACCTACAGGCGCGGTCGGGGCTTACTGACCGTGGCGATAAGTATGGTCTTCGTCTCTTCCCATCTCATCTCATCTCATCTCATCTCTTCTCGGGCCTTTGGTTCCGATACCGTTTATCAACACAGGTCTTCGCGACACGACACGAGGTAGATCCGAGCGGATCACAAAGTTCAACAGTCTTTTAAAAGAGACACGAGGCAAGCAGGAACAAGACGGCGAGTCAAGAGCACAGGAGCAGCCACGAGGATGAACACCAGCAAGATACGAAGATAAGAGAGAGATGGACGGTTGGAGCTTGTAATTATAGTACAAAATCTTCCATTTCCCGCCCAACCTTAATGTCTTTTCTTTTGTTAGGGTTTGGCGCTCAAATGTCTCGTATAGGTGATCTCCGTTTTTAATGGGTTTCGGGGCTACTCGTAAATGTCTGAGTACCTGTTAATATTTCTCCTATTGTTTAATTGGTCGGTGTTCTCCCTGGAGGGGTTTTGGGGCTTCCAAGTGTTTTCTGTAACTACCCGCTAACGGCTCTCTCATCGTAGAATCGTTGGGATTTTACATATTAATGTCTTTGGATGGGCTCTTGATTACTTGGTACAATAGCTTTTATTCGTACCCGGGAGACCGATTTCAGTATTTATGTGTATACTGTAAACCCATGATGTCTCGTGTATTATCTTCAATGTGCTGAATCTTAATCGATCTTGCACAAATGTTTATTGGAACGCCATCTTGTCTGCCTGTCGAAAAGTCTAGAATGTTCCGCCACGAGGTGCGGCGGCCATTTTACAAGCTGCTTGTGTCCACTTTGAAACCTGACAGCATTCTGCTGAAATAAAAGCTGTTTGAACGAAACTATGTGTTTTCTCCTTATTAATAAAATCGCGATATATTGCGAATTCTACAACTTACATCTTCAAAAAACTCTAATAGATTTGTCCAACACAAATTCCCTTTCATAAAACCATGTTGACTCTGCCTAATCAGATTACCATTTTCTAAGTGCCCTGTTACCACGTTCCTAATGATAGATTCTAGCATTTTGCCTGCTGATGTCAGGCTAACTGGCCTATAGTTTCCCATTTTTTCTCTTCCTCCTTTCTTAAATAGCAGGGTAATGCTTGCTACCTTCCAATCCAGGGAGACTGTTCTAGAATCTAGGGAATGCTGGAAGATTAATACCAATGCATCCACTATTTTTGCAGCTACCTGTTTTAAAACTCAAGGATGGAGCTCGTCAGGTCCAGGGGATTTGCTGCCACTTAATCCCATTAATTTCTCCAGTACTATGTCTTTACTTACACTGATTTCTTTAAGTTCCTCATTCTCTCTAGATCCTTGGTTCCCCATTATTTCCAGAATGTTTTTGTGTCTTCTCCCGTGCAGACAGATACGAAGTATCTGTTTAATGTCTTTGCCATTTCCTTATTGCCCATTATCATTTCTCCTGTCTCTGCCTCTAATGGGCCCATGTTTACTTTCACTAATCTCTTCCTATTTACATACCTATAGAAATGTTTACAATCTGTTTTTATGTCTCTTGCTAATTGACCCTCATTTTTTTTTCTTTTTCCTAATCAATTTCTTGGTCTTCCTTTGCTGAATTCTAAAATCCTCCCAATCCTTAGACTTACTACTCTTTTTGGCAACATTATTAGCCTCTTCCTTTGATCTAATACTATCTTTAACTTCTCTTGTTAGCCACGGTTGGACCACTTTTTGCTGTGGGATTTTTGTGCCTTAAAGGAATGTATATTTGTTGTAAATAATGTATTAATTCTTTAAATGCTAGCCATTGCTTGACAACCATCATACCTTTTAATGTAGTTTCCCAATCTACCTTAGCCAACTCGCCCGTCATACCTACGTAGTTTGCTTTGTTCAGAACTAAGACCTTAGTTTCGGACTTAAATAAATCACTCTCAAACTCAACATAAAATTCTATCATACGATAGTCAGTCTTCCCTAAAGGCCCCTTTACTACAAGGTTATCAATTAATGTTAATTAATTAATGTTAATGCTTGCGTCTGCGCTCACTCGGAGGTCGAACTCCAAACCATCGTCAACATCTTCACCGAAGCGTACGAGAGCATGGGCCTTACACGAATCATCCGTAAGACAAAGGTCCTCTACCAACCTGCCCCCGCCACACAGTACTGCCTCCTGATTATCAAAATCCACGACAAGGCCTTGGACAACGTGGACCACTTTCCATACCTCGGGAGCCTACTGTCAACAAGGGCAGACATCGATGATGAAGTGCAACACCGCCTTCAGTGTGCCAGTGCAGCCTTCGGTCGCCTGAGGAAGAGAGTGTTTGAAGACCAGGACCTCAAACCCGGCACTAACCTCAGAGTCTACAGAGCAGCAGTGATACCCGCCCTGCTGTATGCCTCAGAGATATGGACCATGTACAGCAGGCACCTCAAAGCACTGGAGAGGTACCACCGACGCTGCCTCCGCAAGATCCTGCAAATCCATTGGCAGGATAGGCACAACAACTTCAGTGTTCTTGCTCAGGCCAACATCCCCAGCATCGAAGCTTTGACCACGCTCGATCAGCTCTGATGGATGGGTCACATTGTCCGCATGCCCGATATGAGATTCCCAAAACAAGCGCTCTACTCGGAGCTCCGGCACGGCAAGAGAGCCCCAGGTGGGCAGAGGAAACGTTTCAAGGACACCCTCAAAGCCGCCTTGAAAAAGTGCAGCATTCCCACTGACACCTGGGAATCCCTGGCCCAAGACCGCACAAAGTGGAGGAGAAGCATCCGGGAAGCTGCCGAACACCTCGAGTCTCTTCGCCGGGAGCAAGCGGAAGCCAAGCGCAGGCAGCGCAAGGAGCGCACGTCAACCCAAGCACCCCACCCACCCGCCCCTTCAACCACCGTCTGCCCCACCTGTGACAGAGACTGTAGGTCCCGCATTGGAATCATCAGTCACCTGAGAACTCATTTTTAATGTGGAAGCAAGTCATCCTCGGTTCCGAGGGACTGCCTAAGAAGAAGAATTCATTAACCCTTTCCCATTGCACAATACTAGATCTAAAATAGCCTGTTCCCTAGTTGGTTCCTCAACATACTGATCTAGAAAACTACCTTGTATACATTCCATGAACTCGTCCTCCACACTATTACTGCAAATTTGGTTTGTCCAGTCTATATTTAGACTAAAGTCCCCCATGATCACTGTATTACCCTTGTTACAGGCACCTCTAATTTCCTGATTTATACTCAGCCCTACATTACAACTACTGTTTGGGGCCCTATAAATAATTCCCACCAATGTTTTTTGCCCCTTGCTGTTTCTTAGCTCCACCCAAACTGATTCTACTTCTTGATTTTCGGAGCTAAGATTCTTTCTCTCTACTGTCTTCGTCCCATCCTTTATTATCAGGGCTACCCCTCCTCCTTTTCCATTTTGCCTATCTCTTCTAAAAGTTAAGTATCCTGGAATATGTCGTTCCCAACCTTGGCCACTTTGAAACCATGCCTCCATAATGGCTATTAGATCAAACCTATTAATTTCTATCTGCGCTATTAATTCATATATTTTGTTGCGAATAAGAACATAAGAACATAAGAAATAGGAGCAGGAGTAGGCCAATCGGCCCTTCGAGCCTGCTCCGCCATTCAATGAGATCATGGCTGATCTGATCCTCACCTCAAATCTAAGGAACACAAGAAGTAGGAGCAGGACCTGGCCACTCAGCCCCTGGGCCCGCTACGCCACCCACAGGGCCTCGACCGATCCGAACTCAGCCTCATGTCCAATTTCCTGCCCGCTCCCCGTAACCCCTAATTCCCTTTACTTCTAGGAAACTGTCTATTTCTGTTTTAAATTTATTTAATGATGTAGCTTCCACAGCTTCCTGGGGCAGCAAATTCCACAGACCTACTACCCTCCTGAGTGAAGAAGTTTCTCCTCATCTCAGTTTTGAAAGAGCAGCCCTTTATTCTAAGATTATGCCCCCTAGTTCTAGTTTCACCCATCCTTGGGAACATCCTTACCGCATCCACCCGATCAAGCCCTTTCACAATCTTATATGTTTCAATAAGATCGCCTCTCACTCTTCTGAACTCCAATGAGTAGAGTCCCAATCTACTCAACCTCTCCTCATATGTCAACCCCCTCATTCCGGGGACCAACCGAGTGAACCTTTTTTGCACTGCCTTGAGAGCAAGTATGTCTTTTCTTAAGTATGGACACCAAAACTGTATGCAGTATTCCAGATGTGGTCTCACCAATACCTTATATAACTGCAGCAATACCTCCCTGTTTTATTAATCTATGCCCCTAGCAATAAAAGCCAACATTCCGTTGGCCTTCTTGATCACCTGCTGCACCTGCATACTAACTTTTTGATTTTCTTGCACTAGGACCCCCAGATCCCTTTGTACTGCAGTACTTTCTAGTTTCTCGCCATTAAGATAATAACTTGCTCTCTGATTTTTCCTGCCAAAGTGCATAACCTCACATTTTCCAATATTGTATTGCATCTGCCAAATCGCCGCCCACTCACCCAGCTTGTCTATATCCCCTTGTAGGTTTTTTATGTCCTCCTCACTTTCTACTTTCCCTCCCATCTTTGTATCATCTGCAAACTTTGATATGTTACACTTGGTCCCCTCCTCCAAATCGTTAATATAGATTGTGAAGAGTTGGGGACCCAGCACCGACCCCTGCGGAACACCACTGGCTACTGGTTGCTAGTCCGAGAATGAACCATTTATCCCTTCGCGCATTCAGATATAGTGCCTTTAGCTTTGACTTTTTTCTGTTTTTCCCTGATGTCACCTTAGTCACTGATGCCCTATTACCTTTGTTACTCTCCCTGTCCCTTCCTGACCCACTCTGCTTATTTTTACCCAAAACTCTGCTCTGCTCTAGAACCTTGACATTTCTCTTGCTACTTTAAAATGTACTCATTCCTGAATCCACCCCCCCCCACCCCTTCATTAGTTTAAAGCCATGTCTACTATCCTAGTTATTTGATTTGCCAGGACCCGGTTTACATAGTACACAGGACAAACGACACAGAAACAGGCCATTCGGTCCAACCAGTCCATGCCAGCGTTTATGCTCCACTTGAGCCTCCTCCCGTCTTTCCTCATCTAAATCTATCAGCATAACCCTCTCTTCCCTTCTCCCTCATATGCTTGTCTAGCCTCCCCTTAAATGCATCTATATTATTTGCTTCAACCACTCCCTGTGGTAGCGAGTTCCACATTCTCACCACTCTTTGGGAAAAGAAGTTTCTTCTGAGTTCCATATTTGATTTCTTGGTGACTATCTTATATTGATGGCCTCCAGTTATGCTCTTCCCCACAAGTGGAAACATTCTCTCTGTATCCACTCCATCAAAACCTTTCATAATTTTAAAGACCTCTATTAGGTCACCCCTCAGCCTTTTTTCAAGAGTGAGAAGTCGCACAACACCAGGTTATAGTCCAACAGTTTTATTTGAAATCACAAGCTTTCGGAGCGGCTGCTCCTTCGTCGGGTGAAGTAAAGTTCACAGTGTCCCTGGGATCACGTGGGCCATGGGGAGCCAATCCGAGCAGGGAATCTCCATTCATAGATTTGACAGGAAGACCTGTCAAATCTATGAATAGAGATCAGTCCCAAAACATAAGTAAAACTTCAAAGAATTTTTTTTTAAAAATCACATTTTTAAAATGACTGTAAGTTACATAAATTAACTATTTTAAACAAAAATTTAAATTTTTTGATAAAATTATTAAAGTTTTTAACAGGGCTAAAAATAAATTTACCTTTCTTTAAAGTATTTTAAAATGATAAATTAGTGGAAAAAAATGTTTTTTTTTACTTTCTTAAACTATTAGCCTGCTAAAAGCAGGCCTTGCGCCTGCTTTTCTAGGCGCAGCTGTTCCCGACTTACCTGGACTCAAGCCAGTGTGGAAAAAAACGGAATTTTCTGCCGTACGCGCTGCCTATCCGGCGCAGGTGTTTGACCTGTGAAGCCCTTTCTGCAGAGAACGGAAGTTTCGGTTTCCAGTGCATGCGCAGTGCATGCGTAAAACCGTCACTGCCGTTGGCCACCGGGTGAGGACACAGCGCTTACACACCCGTAGGGAACGGAATTTCTGGGCCATAACCTCACATTTATCTGTGTTGAATTTCATTTGACAATTATTTGCCCATTCTGCAACTTTATTAATGTCCTCATGTAATTTGTTGCAGTCCTCCTCAGTATTGACTATCCCCCACAATTTGATATCATCCGCAAATTTAAAAATTGTGTTTTTGATTCCAAAGTCTAAATCGTTAATTTAAATTGTGAACAGCAGTGGTCCCAGCACTGATCCTTGTGGAACACCACTACCCACCTTCTGCCACTGTGAATAGCTACCTTTTACTCCTATTGTCTGCTTTCTGTCTTGAAGCCAGCTAGCAATCCATTCTGCTACTTGTCCCCTGACTCCGCATTCTCTGACCTTATTCATTAGTCTATTATGTGATACCTTATCGAAGGCCTTTTGAAAATCTAGATAAATTACATATACTGCATTACCCTTGTCTACTCTCTCTGCTACCTCTTCAAAAAATTCAATGAGGTTGGTCAAGCAAAACTTTCCCTTTTGAAATCCATGCTGACTATGTGTTATTATAGCAGGGATTCCATTATTTTTCCTACCACCGATGTCAGGCTGACTGGTCTATAATTCCCTGGACATGTTCTATCTCCCTTCTTAAATATAGGTATTACACTAACTATCCACCAGTCCTCTGCCACTACACCTTTTTTGAATGAATTATTAAATATGTGTAGTGATGCCTCTTCTATCTCTTCCCTAGATTCTTTTAAAATGCGTGGATGCAATCCATCCGGACCAGGGGTTAAACTCTTTGAGTTTGATTCGTTTATTTAATATATCCCCTTTTTTATTTTAAATGCACTTATCTCATTACTAATCTCATCATCCAATGTCATGTCCACCTGTTCTATCTCCCTGGTAAATACTGAAGCAAAATAATGATTTAATATTTCTGCCATCTCTCTATCATTACTTGTGGTATTGTCCTGTCTATACTGAATGGCCCTATTCCCATCCCAACCTTCCTTTTTTTATTGATGTGCCTGTAAAATATTTTACTATTTTGTTTTATGTTCCTTGATAATTTATAGTTCCTCTTTGCCTTCCTAATTGTTTTTTTGACTTCTCTCCTAATCCCTTCGTATTCTCTCTTATCATGCACTCCCCTGCTGTCTATGTACTTAATGTAATGCCTCTTGCCTTACCCTCAATTGTTTCCTTATGTCTTTATTCATCCATGGAGTCTCATTAGTGTCTAGTTTGTTCTTTCCTTTTAGTGGAATATATTTTTCCTGCACTCTGCTGAACACCGTTTTAATTGTTTCCCATTGTCGTTCTACATCGTTGTTTGCCAATGTTGTTGCCCATTTTATTTTCCTAAGTTTTATTCTCAGCCCCTCAAAATTAGCTTTTCTCCAATCTATTACCCTGGTTTTCGTCATACTAATATCCTTCTCTATCATCATCTTAAAGCGTATTATATTATTGTCACTATTTCCTAGATGTTCCCCTACTTTTACTTCTCTTATCTGCTCTGGCTCATTCCCCATAACTAGATCCAATAGCAAATCCTCCTTTGTTGGGCTTTTTACATTAAAGTAGAGCCCGTCCCAACACAACAGCTCCCTCTTTCCCGAGTACTGGTGCCAGTGGCCCATGACACAAAACCCCTACCTCCCGCACCACTCTTTCAGCTACGCATTTAACCTTTTAATCTGCTTATCCCTATGCCAATTGCTTTTTAATTTGGACCCCAGCTCCTCAAACTCTCTCAGCAGAACCTCATTCCTAGTTCTACCTATGTCGTTGGTTCTTACGTGGATCATGACAACTGGATCCTCCCATTCCCACTCCCCAGCCGTGAGGAGATGTCTTTAACCCTGGCACTGGGCTGGCAACACAGCCTTCAGTACTCCCTGTTGCGGCTGCAGAAAACAATATCCCCCTGACTATATTGTCGCCTACCACTACCACATTCCTTTAAATCCCCCCACTTGAATGGCCTCCTGTACCATGGTGCCGTGGTCAGTTTGCCCATCCTCCCTGCAGTCCTTGTTCTCATCCATACAGGCAGCAAGTACTTCATACCTGTTGGACAAGGTCCAGGGCTGAGGCTCCTCCATCACTATATCCTGGGTCCCCATACCTTCCTGACTCGCAGTCACACCCTCCTGTCCCTGGCCATTGGCTAACTCTAAAGTACTACTTAACCTAAGGGGTGTGACTGCCTCCTGGAACAAAGTGTCCAGGTAACTGTCCCCTTCCCTGATGCACCACAATGCCAGCAGCTCGGACTCCAGCTCAACAACTCTGAGCGGAAATTCCTCGAGCTGCAGACACTTACCGCAGATGTGGTTGCTCGGAATCTCGCTGGTCTCCAGCAACTCCCACATGCTGCAGTTACGATATTCCACCTGCCCTGCCATCTCTACCTGACCTTATTTTATTTATATCATTAGTTACAGGTTTTTATTCAAACGGTTATTTTTAGTTTTAATTAGTTAATTTAGTTTGTTATTAATTTAATAAAGTTATAGTAGTTAATATTCTCCTAGTTCTGAATTTAATCCATTTACCTAACCGAGAGAGCAAAAGAGCTGTAATACTCACTAACCAATCATTTACCTGCTGTCCTGTGACGTCGCTTTTTGTGTTTAAGTCGCCGCTCAGCTCCCTTTATGCCTCTGCTTCTGCCGCTCCCGCTCGGGTCCGCGCTGTGTCCTGGGCCTTCTCCGCTTCTGCCGCTCCTGCTCGGGTCCGCGCTGTGTCCTGGGCCTTCTCCACTGTCGCTGCTCCCGCTCGGGTCCGCGCTGTGTCCTGGGCCTTCTCCACTGTCACCGCTCCCGCTCGGGTCCGCGCTGTGTCCTGGGTCTTCTCCGCTGTCGCCGCTCCCGCTCGGGTCCGCGCTGTGTCCTGGGCCTTCTCCACTATCACCGCTCCCGCTCGGGTCCGCGCTGTGTCCTGGGCCTTCTCCGCTGTCACCGCTCCCGCTCGGGTCCGCGCTGTGTCCTGGGCCTTCTCCACTATCACCGCTCCCGCTCGGGTCCGCGCTGTGTCCTGGGCCTTCTCCACTGTCGCTGCTCCCGCTCGGGTCCGCGCTGTGTCCTGGGCCTTCTCCACTATCACCGCTCCCGCTCGGGTCCGCGCTGTGTCCTGGGCCTTCTCCACTGTCGCTGCTCACGCTCGGGTCCGCGCTGTAACCTGGGCCTTCTCCGCTGTCGCTGCTCCCGCTCGGGTCCGCGCTGTGTCCTGGGCCTTCTCCACTGTCTCCGCTCCCGCTCGGGTCCGCGCTGTGTCCTGGGTCTTCTCCGCTGTCGCTGCTCCCGCTCGGGTCCGCGCTGTGTCCTGGGCCTTCTCCACTGTCTCCGCTCCCGCTCGGGTCCGCGCTGTGTCCTGGGCCTTCTCCGCTGTCGCTGCTCCCGCTCGGGTCCGCGCTGTGTCCTGGGCCTTCTCCACTGTCTCCGCTCCCGCTCGGGTCCGCGCTGTGTCCTGGGTCTTCTCCACTGTCTCCGCTCCCGCTCGGGTCCGCGCTGTGTCCTGGGCCTTCTCCGCTGTCGCTGCTCCCGCTCGGGTCCGCGCTGTGTCCTGGGCCTTCTCCGGTGTCACCACTCCCGCTCGGGTCCGCGCTGTGTCCTGGGCCTTCTCCACTGTCTCCGCTCCCGCTCGGGTCCGCGCTGTGTCCTGGGTCTTCTCCGCTGTCGCTGCTCCCGCTCTGGTCCGCGCTGTGTCCTGGGCCTTCTCCACTGTCTCCGCTCCCGCTCGGGTCCGCGCTGTGTCCTGGGTCTTCTCCGCTGTCGCTGCTCCCGCTCGGGTCCGCGCTGTGTCCTGGGCCTTCTCCACTGTCTCCGCTCCCGCTCGGGTCCGCGCTGTGTCCTGGGCCTTCTCCGCTGTCGCTGCTCCCGCTCGGGTCCGCGCTGTGTCCTGGGCCTTCTCCACTGTCACCGCTCCCGCTCGGGTCCGCGCTGTGTCCTGGGCCTTCTCCACTGTCACCGCTCCTGCTCGGGTCTGCGCTGTGTCCTGGGCCTTCTCCGGTGTCACCACTCCCGCTCTGGTCCGCGCTGTGTCCTGGGCCTTCTCCACTGTCACCGCTCCCGCTCGGGTCTGCGCTGTGTCCTGGGCCTTCTCCGGTGTCACCACTCCCGCTCTGGTCCGCGCTGTGTCCTGGGCCTTCTCCACTGTCACCGCTCCCGCTCGGGTCCGCGCTGTGTCCTGGGCCTTCTCCACTGTCACCGCTCCCGCTCGGGTCCGCGCTGTGTCCTGGGCCTTCTCCGCTGTCACCACTCCCGCTCGGGTCCGCATTGTATCCTGGGCCTTCTCCGGTGTCTCCACTCCCGCTCGGATCCGCGCTGTGTCCTGGGCCTTCTCCGCTGTCGCTGCTCCCGCTCGGGTCCGCGCTATGTCCTGGGCCTTCTCCGGTGTCACCGCTCCCGCTCGGGTCCACTCTGTGTCCTGGGCCTTCTCCGGTGTCACCGCTCCCGCTCGGGTCCGCGCTGTGTCCTGGGCCTTCTCCGGTATTTCCGCACCCGCTCGGGTCCGCACTGTGTCCTGGGCCTTCTCCGGTGTCACCGCTCCTGCTCGGGTCCGCACTGTGTCCTGGGCCTTCTACGGTATTTCCGCACCCGCTCGGGTCTGCGCTGTGTCCTGGACCTTCTCCACTGTCTCCGCTCCTGCTCGGGTCCGCACTGTGTCCTGGGCCTTCTCCGGTGTCACCGCTCCCGCTTGGGTCCGCACTGTGTCCTGGGCCTTCTCCGGTGTCACCGCTCCCGCTCGGGTCCGCGCTGTGTCCTGGACCTTCTCCACTGTCTCCGCTCCTGCTCGGGTCCGCGCTGTGTCCTGGGCCTTCTCCGGTGTCACCGCTCCCGCTCGGGTCTGCGCTGTGTCCTGGGCCTTCTCCGGTGTCTCCGCTCCTGCTCGGGTCTGCGCTGTGTCCTGGGCCTTCTCCACTGTCACCGCTCCCGCTCGGATCCGCGCTGTGCCCTGGGCCTTCTCCGGTGTCTCTGCTCCCGCTCGGGTCCGCATTGTATCCTGGGCCTTCTCCGGTGTCTCCGCTCCTGCTCGGGTCCATGCTGTGTCCTGGGCCTTCTCCGGTGTCACCGCTCCCGCTCGGGTCCGCGCTGTGTCCTGGGCCTTCTCCACTCTCGCCGCTCCCGCTCGGGTCCGCGCTGTGTCCTGGGCCTTCTCCGGTGTCACCGCTCCCGATCGGGTCCGCGCTGTGCCCTGGGCCTTCTCCGGTGTCTCCGCTCCTGCTCGGGTCCAGGCTGTGTCCTGGGCCTTCTCCGGTGTCTCCGCTCCTGCTCGGGTCCGCGCTGTGTCCTGGGCCTTCTCCGGTGTCTCCGCTCCTGCTCGGGTCCGCGCTGTGTCCTGGGCCTTCTCCGGTGTCTCCGCTCCTGCTCGGGTCCGCGCTGTGTCCTGGGCCTTCTCCAGGGTCTCCGCTCCCGCTCGGGTCCGCTCTGTACCCTGGGACTTCTCCGGTGTCACCGCTCCCGCTCGGGTCCGCGCTGTGTCCTGGACATTCTCCAGTGTCACCGCTCCAGCTCGGGTCCGCGCTGTGTCCTGGACATTCTCCACTGTCACCGCTCCCGCTCGGGTCCGCGCTGTGTCCTGGGCCTTCTCCGGTGTCACCGCTCCCGCTCGGGTCCGCGCTGTGTCCTGGGCCTTCTCCGGTGTCGCCGCTCCCGCTCGGGTCCGCGCTGTGTCCTGGGCCTTCTCCGGTGTCACCGCTCCCGCTCGGGTCCGCACTGTGTCCTGGGCCTTCTCCGGTGTCGCCGCTCCCGCTCGGGTCCGCACTGTGTCCTGGGCCTTCTCCACTGTCGCCGCTCCCGCTCGGGTCCGCGCTGTGTCCTGGGCCTTCTCCACTGTCGCCGCTCCCGCTCGGGTCCGCTCTGTGTCCTGGGCCTTCTCCACTGTCACCGCTCCTGCTCAGGTCCGCGCTCTGTCCTGGGCCTTCTCCACTGTCACCGCTCCCGCTCGGGTCCGCGCTGTGTCCTGGGCCTTCTCCGGTGTCACCACTCCCGCTCTGGTCCGCGCTGTGTCCTGGGCCTTCTCCACTGTCACCGCTCCCGCTCGGGTCTGCGCTGTGTCCTGGGCCTTCTCCGGTGTCACCACTCCCGCTCTGGTTCGCGCTGTGTCCTGGGCCTTCTCCACTGTCACCGCTCCCGCTCGGGTCCGCGCTGTGTCCTGGGCCTTCTCCAGTGTCACCGCTCCCGCTTGGGTGTGCGCTGTGTCCTGGGCCTTCTCCGGTGTCACCACTCCCGCTCTGGTCCGCGCTGTGTCCTGGGCCTTCTCCACTGTCACCGCTCCCGCTCGGGTCCGCGCTGTTTCCTGGGCCTTCTCCACTGTCACCGCTCCCGCTCGGGTCCGCGCTGTGTCCTGGGCCTTCTCCGCTGTCACCACTCCCGCTCGGGTCCGCATTGTATCCTGGGCCTTCTCCGGTGTCTCCACTCCCGCTCGGATCCGCGCTGTGTCCTGGGCCTTCTCCGCTGTCGCTGCTCCCGCTCGGGTCCGCGCTATGTCCTGGGCCTTCTCCGGTGTCACCGCTCCCGCTCGGGTCCACTCTGTGTCCTGGGCCTTCTCCGGTGTCACCGCTCCCGCTTGGGTCCGCGCTGTGTCCTGGGCCTTCTCCGGTTTTTCCGCACCCGCTCGGTTCCGCACTGTGTCCTGGGCCTTCTCCGGTGTCACCGCTCCTGCTCGGGTCCGCACTGTGTCCTGGGCCTTCTACGGTATTTCCGCACCCGCTCGGGTCTGCGCTGTGTCCTGGACCTTCTCCACTGTCTCCGCTCCTGCTCGGGTCCGCACTGTGTCCTGGGCCTTCTCCGGTGTCACCGCTCCCGCTCGGGTCCGCGCTGTGTCCTGGACCTTCTCCACTGTCTCCGCTCCTGCTCGGGTCCGCGCTGTGTCCTGGGCCTTCTCCGGTGTCACCGCTCCCGCTCGGGTCTGCGCTGTGTCCTGGGCCTTCTCCGGTGTCTCCGCTCCTGCTCGGGTCCGCGCTGTGTCCTGGGCCTTCTCCACTGTCACCGCTCCCGCTCGGATCCGCGCTGTGCCCTGGGCCTTCTCCGGTGTCTCTGCTCCCGCTCGGGTCCGCATTGTATCCTGGGCCTTCTCCGGTGTCTCCGCTCCTGCTCGGGTCCATGCTGTGTCCTGGGCCTTCTCCGGTGTCACCGCTCCCGCTCGGGTCCGCGCTGTGTCCTGGGCCTTCTCCACTCTCGCCGCTCCCGCTCGGGTCCGCGCTGTGTCCTGGGCCTTCTCCGGTGTCACCGCTCCCGCTCGGGTCCGCGCTGTGCCCTGGGCCTTCTCCGGTGTCTCCGCTCCTGCTCGGGTCCATGCTGTGTCCTGGGCCTTCTCCGGTGTCTCCGCTCCTGCTCGGGTCCGCGCTGTGTCCTGGGCCTTCTCCGGTGTCTCCGCTCCTGCTCGGGTCCGCGCTGTGTCCTGGGCCTTCTCCGGTGTCTCCGCTCCTGCTCGGGTCCGCGCTGTGTCCTGGGCCTTCTCCAGGGTCTCCGCTCCCGCTCGGGTCCGCTCTGTACCCTGGGACTTCTCCGGTGTCACCGCTCCCGCTCGGGTCCGCGCTGTGTCCTGGGCCTTCTCTGGTGTCACCACTCCCGCTCGGGTCCGCACTGTGTCCTGGGCCTTCTCCGGTGTCGCCGCTCCCGCTCGGGTCCGCGCTGTGTCCTGGGCCTTCTCCGGTGTCACCGCTCCCGCTCGGGTCCGCACTGTGTCCTGGGCCTTCTCCGGTGTCGCCGCTCCCGCTCGGGTCCGCACTGTGTCCTGGGCCTTCTCCACTGTCGCCGTTCCCGCTCGGGTCCGCGCTGTGTCCTGGGCCTTCTCCACTGTCGCCGCTCCCGCTCGGGTCCGCTCTGTGTCCTGGGCCTTCTCCACTGTCACCGCTCCTGCTCAGGTCCGCGCTCTGTCCTGGGCCTTCTCCACTGTCACCGCTCCCGCTCGGGTCTGCGCTGTGTCCTGGGCCTTCTCCGGTGTCACCACTCCCGCTCTGGTCCGCGCTGTGTCCTGGGCCTTCTCCACTGTCACCGCTCCCGCTCGGGTCCGCGCTGTGTCCTGGGCCTTCTCCGGTGTCACCACTCCCGCTCTGGTTCGCGCTGTGTCCTGGGCCTTCTCCACTGTCACCGCTCCCGCTCGGGTCCGCGCTGTGTCCTGGGCCTTCTCCACTGTCTCCGCTCCCGCTCGGGTCCGCGCTGTGTCCTGGGTCTTCTCCGCTGTCGCTGCTCCCGCTCGGGTCCGCGCTGTGTCCTGGGCCTTCTCCACTGTCTCCGCTCCCGCTCGGGTCCGCGCTGTGTCCTGGGCCTTCTCCGCTGTCGCTGCTCCCGCTCGGGTCCGCGCTGTGTCCTGGGCCTTCTCCACTGTCTCCGCTCCCGCTCGGGTCCGCGCTGTGTCCTGGGTCTTCTCCACTGTCTCCGCTCCCGCTCGGGTCCGCGCTGTGTCCTGGGCCTTCTCCGCTGTCGCTGCTCCCGCTCGGGTCCGCGCTGTGTCCTGGGCCTTCTCCGGTGTCACCACTCCCGCTCGGGTCCGCGCTGTGTCCTGGGCCTTCTCCACTGTCTCCGCTCCCGCTCGGGTCCGCGCTGTGTCCTGGGTCTTCTCCGCTGTCGCTGCTCCCGCTCTGGTCCGCGCTGTGTCCTGGGCCTTCTCCACTGTCTCCGCTCCCGCTCGGGTCCGCGCTGTGTCCTGGGCCTTCTCCGCTGTCGCTGCTCCCGCTCGGGTCCGCGCTGTGTCCTGGGCCTTCTCCACTGTCTCCGCTCCCGCTCGGGTCCGCGCTGTGTCCTGGGCCTTCTCCGCTGTCGCTGCTCCCGCTCGGGTCCGCGCTGTGTCCTGGGCCTTCTCCGGTGTCACCACTCCCGCTCGGGTCCGCACTGTGTCCTGGGCCTTCTCCGGTGTCGCCGCTCCCGCTCGGGTCCGCGCTGTGTCCTGGGCCTTCTCCGGTGTCACCGCTCCCGCTCGGGTCCGCACTGTGTCCTGGGCCTTCTCCGGTGTCGCCGCTCCCGCTCGGGTCCGCACTGTGTCCTGGGCCTTCTCCACTGTCGCCGTTCCCGCTCGGGTCCGCGCTGTGTCCTGGGCCTTCTCCACTGTCGCCGCTCCCGCTCGGGTCCGCTCTGTGTCCTGGGCCTTCTCCACTGTCACCGCTCCTGCTCAGGTCCGCGCTCTGTCCTGGGCCTTCTCCACTGTCACCGCTCCCGCTCGGGTCTGCGCTGTGTCCTGGGCCTTCTCCGGTGTCACCACTCCCGCTCTGGTCCGCGCTGTGTCCTGGGCCTTCTCCGGTGTCGCCGCTCCCGCTCTGGTTCGCGCTGTGTCCTGGGCCTTCTCCACTGTCACCGCTCCCGCTCGGGTCCGCGCTGTGTCCTGGGCCTTCTCCACTGTCCCCACTCCCGCTCTGGTCCGCGCTGTGTCCTGGGCCTTCTCCACTGTCACCGCTCCCGCTCGGGTCCGCGCTGTGTCCTGGGCCTTCTCCAGTGTCACCGCTCCCGCTTGGGTGTGCGCTGTGTCCTGGGCCTTCTCCGGTGTCACCACTCCCGCTCGGGTCCGCGCTGTGTCCTGGGCCTTCTCCAGTGTCACCGCTCCCGCTTGGGTGTGCGCTGTGTCCTGGGCCTTCTCCGGTGTCACCACTCCCGCTCTGGTCCGCGCTGTGTCCTGGGCCTTCTCCACTGTCACCGCTCCCGCTCGGGTCCGCGCTGTTTCCTGGGCCTTCTCCACTGTCACCGCTCCCGCTCGGGTCCGCGCTGTGTCCTGGGCCTTCTCCGCTGTCACCACTCCCGCTCGGGTCCGCATTGTATCCTGGGCCTTCTCCGGTGTCTCCACTCCCGCTCGGATCCGCGCTGTGTCCTGGGCCTTCTCCGCTGTCGCTGCTCCCGCTCGGGTCCGCGCTATGTCCTGGGCCTTCTCCGGTGTCACCGCTCCCGCTCGGGTCCACTCTGTGTCCTGGGCCTTCTCCGGTGTCACCGCTCCCGCTTGGGTCCGCGCTGTGTCCTGGGCCTTCTCCGGTTTTTCCGCACCCGCTCGGTTCCGCACTGTGTCCTGGGCCTTCTCCGGTGTCACCGCTCCTGCTCGGGTCCGCACTGTGTCCTGGGCCTTCTACGGTATTTCCGCACCCGCTCGGGTCTGCGCTGTGTCCTGGACCTTCTCCACTGTCTCCGCTCCTGCTCGGGTCCGCACTGTGTCCTGGGCCTTCTCCGGTGTCACCGCTCCCGCTCGGGTCCGCGCTGTGTCCTGGACCTTCTCCACTGTCTCCGCTCCTGCTCGGGTCCGCGCTGTGTCCTGGGCCTTCTCCGGTGTCACCGCTCCCGCTCGGGTCTGCGCTGTGTCCTGGGCCTTCTCCGGTGTCTCCGCTCCTGCTCGGGTCCGCGCTGTGTCCTGGGCCTTCTCCACTGTCACCGCTCCCGCTCGGATCCGCGCTGTGCCCTGGGCCTTCTCCGGTGTCTCTGCTCCCGCTCGGGTCCGCATTGTATCCTGGGCCTTCTCCGGTGTCTCCGCTCCTGCTCGGGTCCATGCTGTGTCCTGGGCCTTCTCCGGTGTCACCGCTCCCGCTCGGGTCCGCGCTGTGTCCTGGGCCTTCTCCACTCTCGCCGCTCCCGCTCGGGTCCGCGCTGTGTCCTGGGCCTTCTCCGGTGTCACCGCTCCCGCTCGGGTCCGCGCTGTGCCCTGGGCCTTCTCCGGTGTCTCCGCTCCTGCTCGGGTCCATGCTGTGTCCTGGGCCTTCTCCGGTGTCTCCGCTCCTGCTCGGGTCCGCGCTGTGTCCTGGGCCTTCTCCGGTGTCTCCGCTCCTGCTCGGGTCCGCGCTGTGTCCTGGGCCTTCTCCGGTGTCTCCGCTCCTGCTCGGGTCCGCGCTGTGTCCTGGGCCTTCTCCAGGGTCTCCGCTCCCGCTCGGGTCCGCTCTGTACCCTGGGACTTCTCCGGTGTCACCGCTCCCGCTCGGGTCCGCGCTGTGTCCTGGGCCTTCTCTGGTGTCACCACTCCCGCTCGGGTCCGCTCTGTGTCCTGGGCCTTCTCCGGTGTCGCCGCTCCCGCTCGGGTCCGCGCTGTGTCCTGGGCCTTCTCCGGTGTCACCGCTCCCGCTCGGGTCCGCACTGTGTCCTGGGCCTTCTCCGGTGTCGCCGCTCCCGCTCGGGTCCGCACTGTGTCCTGGGCCTTCTCCACTGTCGCCGTTCCCGCTCGGGTCCGCGCTGTGTCCTGGGCCTTCTCCACTGTCGCCGCTCCCGCTCGGGTCCGCTCTGTGTCCTGGGCCTTCTCCACTGTCACCGCTCCTGCTCAGGTCCGCGCTCTGTCCTGGGCCTTCTCCACTGTCACCGCTCCCGCTCGGGTCTGCGCTGTGTCCTGGGCCTTCTCCGGTGTCACCACTCCCGCTCTGGTCCGCGCTGTGTCCTGGGCCTTCTCCACTGTCACCGCTCCCGCTCGGGTCTGCGCTGTGTCCTGGGCCTTCTCCGGTGTCACCACTCCCGCTCGGGTCCGCGCTGTGTCCTGGGCCTTCTCCACTGTCACCGCTCCCGCTCGGGTCCGCGCTGTGTCCTGGGCCTTCTCCACTGTCGCCGCTCCCGCTCGGGTCCGCGCTGTGTCCTGGGCCTTCTCCACTGTCTCCGCTCCCGCTCGGGTCCGCGCTGTGTCCTGGGCCTTCTCCACTGTCTCCGCTCCCGCTCGGGTCCGCGCTGTGTCCTGGGTCTTCTCCGCTGTCGCTGCTCCCGCTCGGGTCCGCGCTGTGTCCTGGGCCTTCTCCACTGTCTCCGCTCCCGCTCGGGTCCGCGCTGTGTCCTGGGCCTTCTCCGCTGTCGCTGCTCCCGCTCGGGTCCGCGCTGTGTCCTGGGCCTTCTCCACTGTCTCCGCTCCCGCTCGGGTCCGCGCTGTGTCCTGGGTCTTCTCCACTGTCTCCGCTCCCGCTCGGGTCCGCGCTGTGTCCTGGGCCTTCTCCGCTGTCGCTGCTCCCGCTCGGGTCCGCGCTGTGTCCTGGGCCTTCTCCGGTGTCACCACTCCCGCTCGGGTCCGCGCTGTGTCCTGGGCCTTCTCCACTGTCTCCGCTCCCGCTCGGGTCCGCGCTGTGTCCTGGGTCTTCTCCGCTGTCGCTGCTCCCGCTCTGGTCCGCGCTGTGTCCTGGGCCTTCTCCACTGTCTCCGCTCCCGCTCGGGTCCGCGCTGTGTCCTGGGTCTTCTCCGCTGTCGCTGCTCCCGCTCGGGTCCGCGCTGTGTCCTGGGCCTTCTCCACTGTCTCCGCTCCCGCTCGGGTCCGCGCTGTGTCCTGGGCCTTCTCCGCTGTCGCTGCTCCCGCTCGGGTCCGCGCTGAGTCCTGGGCCTTCTCCACTGTCACCGCTCCCGCTCGGGTCCGCGCTGTGTCCTGGGCCTTCTCCACTGTCACCGCTCCTGCTCGGGTCTGCGCTGTGTCCTGGGCCTTCTCCGGTGTCACCACTCCCGCTCTGGTCCGCGCTGTGTCCTGGGCCTTCTCCACTGTCACCGCTCCCGCTCGGGTCTGCGCTGTGTCCTGGGCCTTCTCCGGTGTCACCACTCCCGCTCTGGTTTGCGCTGTGTCCTGGGCCTTCTCCACTGTCACCGCTCCCGCTCGGGTCCGCGCTGTGTCCTGGGCCTTCTCCAGTGTCACCGCTCCCGCTTGGGTGTGCGCTGTGTCCTGGGCCTTCTCCGGTGTCACCACTCCCGCTCTGGTCCGCGCTGTGTCCTGGGCCTTCTCCACTGTCACCGCTCCCGCTCGGGTCCGCGCTGTGTCCTGGGCCTTCTCCACTGTCACCGCTCCCGCTCGGGTCCGCGCTGTGTCCTGGGCCTTCTCCGCTGTCACCACTCCCGCTCGGGTCCGCATTGTATCCTGGGCCTTCTCCGGTGTCTCCACTCCCGCTCGGATCCGCGCTGTGTCCTGGGCCTTCTCCGCTGTCGCTGCTCCCGCTCGGGTCCGCGCTATGTCCTGGGCCTTCTCCGGTGTCACCGCTCCCGCTCGGGTCCACTCTGTGTCCTGGGCCTTCTCCGGTGTCACCGCTCCCGCTCGGGTCCGCGCTGTGTCCTGGGCCTTCTCCGGTATTTCCGCACCCGCTCGGGTCCGCACTGTGTCCTGGGCCTTCTCCGGTGTCACCGCTCCTGCTCGGGTCCGCACTGTGTCCTGGGCCTTCTACGGTATTTCCGCACCCGCTCGGGTCTGCGCTGTGTCCTGGACCTTCTCCACTGTCTCCGCTCCTGCTCGGGTCCGCACTGTGTCCTGGGCCTTCTCCGGTGTCACCGCTCCCGCTTGGGTCCGCACTGTGTCCTGGCCTTCTCCGGTGTCACCGCTCCCGCTCGGGTCCGCGCTGTGTCCTGGACCTTCTCCACTGTCTCCGCTCCTGCTCGGGTCCGCGCTGTGTCCTGGGCCTTCTCCGGTGTCACCGCTCCCGCTCGGGTCTGCGCTGTGTCCTGGGCCTTCTCCGGTGTCTCCGCTCCTGCTCGGGTCTGCGCTGTGTCCTGGGCCTTCTCCACTGTCACCGCTCCCGCTCGGATCCGCGCTGTGCCCTGGGCCTTCTCCGGTGTCTCTGCTCCCGCTCGGGTCCGCATTGTATCCTGGGCCTTCTCCGGTGTCTCCGCTCCTGCTCGGGTCCATGCTGTGTCCTGGGCCTTCTCCGGTGTCACCGCTCCCGCTCGGGTCCGCGCTGTGTCCTGGGCCTTCTCCACTCTCGCCGCTCCCGCTCGGGTCCGCGCTGTGTCCTGGGCCTTCTCCGTGTCACCGCTCCCGATCGGGTCCGCGCTGTGCCCTGAGCCTTCTCCGGTGTCTCCGCTCCTGCTCGGGTCCATGCTGTGTCCTGGGCCTTCTCCGGTGTCTCCGCTCCTGCTCGGGTCCGCGCTGTGTCCTGGGCCTTCTCCGGTGTCTCCGCTCCTGCTCGGGTCCGCGCTGTGTCCTGGGCCTTCTCCGGTGTCTCCGCTCCTGCTCGGGTCCGCGCTGTGTCCTGGGCCTTCTCCAGGGTCTCCGCTCCCGCTCGGGTCCGCTCTGTACCCTGGGACTTCTCCGGTGTCACCGCTCCCGCTCGGGTCCGCGCTGTGTCCTGGGCCTTCTCCGGTGTCACCACTCCCGCTCGGGTCCGCACTGTGTCCTGGGCCTTCTCCGGTGTCGCCGCTCCCGCTTGGGTCCGCGCTGTGTCCTGGGCCTTCTCCGGTGTCACCGCTCCCGCTCGGGTCCGCACTGTGTCCTGGGCCTTCTCCGGTGTCGCCGCTCCCGCTCGGGTCCGCACTGTGTCCTGGGCCTTCTCCACTGTCGCCGTTCCCGCTCGGGTCCGCGCTGTGTCCTGGGCCTTCTCCACTGTCGCCGCTCCCGCTCGGGTCCGCTCTGTGTCCTGGGCCTTCTCCACTGTCACCGCTCCTGCTCAGGTCCGCGCTCTGTCCTGGGCCTTCTCCACTGTCACCGCTCCCGCTCGGGTCCGCGCTGTGTCCTGGGCCTTCTCCGGTGTCACCACTCCCGCTCTGGTTCGCGCTGTGTCCTGGGCCTTCTCCACTGTCACCGCTGCCGCTCGGGTCCGCGCTGTGTCCTGGGCCTTCTCCAGTGTCACCGCTCCCGCTTGGGTGTGCGCTGTGTCCTGGGCCTTCTCCGGTGTCACCACTCCCGCTCTGGTCCGCGCTGTGTCCTGGGCCTTCTCCACTGTCACCGCTCCCGCTCGGGTCCGCGCTGTTTCCTGGGCCTTCTCCACTGTCACCGCTCCCGCTCGGGTCCGCGCTGTGTCCTGGGCCTTCTCCGCTGTCACCACTCCCGCTCGGGTCCGCATTGTATCCTGGGCCTTCTCCGGTGTCTCCACTCCCGCTCGGATCCGCGCTGTGTCCTGGGCCTTCTCCGCTGTCGCTGCTCCCGCTCGGGTCCGCGCTATGTCCTGGGCCTTCTCCGGTGTCACCGCTCCCGCTCGGGTCCACTCTGTGTCCTGGGCCTTCTCCGGTGTCACCGCTCCCGCTCGGGTCCGCGCTGTGTCCTGGGCCTTCTCCGGTATTTCCGCACCCGCTCGGGTCCGCACTGTGTCCTGGGCCTTCTCCGGTGTCACCGCTCCTGCTCGGGTCCGCACTGTGTCCTGGGCCTTCTACGGTATTTCCGCACCCGCTCGGGTCTGCGCTGTGTCCTGGACCTTCTCCACTGTCTCCGCTCCTGCTCGGGTCCGCACTGTGTCCTGGGCCTTCTCCGGTGTCACCGCTCCCGCTTGGGTCCGCACTGTGTCCTGGGCCTTCTCGGTGTCACCGCTCCCGCTCGGGTCCGCGCTGTGTCCTGGACCTTCTCCACTGTCTCCGCTCCCGCTCGGGTCCGCGCTGTGTCCTGGGCCTTCTCCGGTGTCACCGCTCCCGCTCGGGTCTGCGCTGTGTCCTGGGCCTTCTCCGGTGTCTCCGCTCCTGCTCGGGTCCGCGCTGTGTCCTGGGCCTTCTCCACTGTCACCGCTCCCGCTCGGATCCGCGCTGTGCCCTGGGCCTTCTCCGGTGTCTCTGCTCCCGCTCGGGTCCGCATTGTATCCTGGGCCTTCTCCGGTGTCTCCGCTCCTGCTCGGGTCCATGCTGTGTCCTGGGCCTTCTCCGGTGTCACCGCTCCCGCTCGGGTCCGCGCTGTGTCCTGGGCCTTCTCCACTCTCGCCGCTCCCGCTCGGGTCCGCGCTGTGTCCTGGGCCTCCTCCGGTGTCACCGCTCCCGCTCGGGTCCGCGCTGTGCCCTGGGCCTTCTCCGGTGTCTCCGCTCCTGCTCGGGTCCATGCTGTGTCCTGGGCCTTCTCCGGTGTCTCCGCTCCTGCTCGGGTCCGCGCTGTGTCCTGGGCCTTCTCCGGTGTCTCCGCTCCTGCTCGGGTCCGCGCTGTGTCCTGGGCCTTCTCCGGTGTCTCCGCTCCTGCTCGGGTCCGCGCTGTGTCCTGGGCCTTCTCCAGGGTCTCCGCTCCCGCTCGGGTCCGCTCTGTACCCTGGGACTTCTCCGGTGTCACCGCTCCCGCTCGGGTCCGCGCTGTGTCCTGGGCCTTCTCCGGTGTCACCACTCCCGCTCGGGTCCGCACTGTGTCCTGGGCCTTCTCCGGTGTCGCCGCTCCCGCTTGGGTCCGCGCTGTGTCCTGGGCCTTCTCCGGTGTCACCGCTCCCGCTCGGGTCCGCGCTGTGTCCTGGGCCTTCTCCGGTGTCGCCGCTCCCGCTCGGGTCCGCACTGTGTCCTGGGCCTTCTCCACTGTCGCCGCTCCCGCTCGGGTCCGCGCTGTGTCCTGGGCCTTCTCCACTGTCGCCGCTCCCGCTCGGGTCCGCTCTGTGTCCTGGGCCTTCTCCACTGTCACCGCTCCTGCTCAGGTCCGCGCTCTGTCCTGGGCCTTCTCCACTGTCACCGCTCCCGCTCGGGTCCGCGCTGTGTCCTGGGCCTTCTCCGGTGTCACCACTCCCGCTCTGGTTCGCGCTGTGTCCTGGGCCTTCTCCACTGTCACCGCTCCCGCTCGGGTCCGCGCTGTGTCCTGGGCCTTCTCCAGTGTCACCGCTCCCGCTTGGGTGTGCGCTGTGTCCTGGGCCTTCTCCGGTGTCACCACTCCCGCTCTGGTCCGCGCTGTGTCCTGGGCCTTCTCCACTGTCACCGCTCCCGCTCGGGTCCGCGCTGTTTCCTGGGCCTTCTCCACTGTCACCGCTCCCGCTCGGGTCCGCGCTGTGTCCTGGGCCTTCTCCGCTGTCACCACTCCCGCTCGGGTCCGCATTGTATCCTGGGCCTTCTCCGGTGTCTCCACTCCCGCTCGGATCCGCGCTGTGTCCTGGGCCTTCTCCGCTGTCGCTGCTCCCGCTCGGGTCCGCGCTATGTCCTGGGCCTTCTCCGGTGTCACCGCTCCCGCTCGGGTCCACTCTGTGTCCTGGGCCTTCTCCGGTGTCACCGCTCCCGCTCGGGTCCGCGCTGTGTCCTGGGCCTTCTCCGGTATTTCCGCACCCGCTCGGGTCCGCACTGTGTCCTGGGCCTTCTCCGGTGTCACCGCTCCTGCTCGGGTCCGCACTGTGTCCTGGGCCTTCTACGGTATTTCCGCACCCGCTCGGGTCTGCGCTGTGTCCTGGACCTTCTCCACTGTCTCCGCTCCTGCTCGGGTCCGCACTGTGTCCTGGGCCTTCTCCGGTGTCACCGCTCCCGCTTGGGTCCGCACTGTGTCCTGGGCCTTCTCCGGTGTCACCGCTCCCGCTCGGGTCCGCGCTGTGTCCTGGACCTTCTCCACTGTCTCCGCTCCTGCTCGGGTCCGCGCTGTGTCCTGGGCCTTCTCCGGTGTCACCGCTCCCGCTCGGGTCTGCGCTGTGTCCTGGGCCTTCTCCGGTGTCTCCGCTCCTGCTCGGGTCCGCGCTGTGTCCTGGGCCTTCTCCACTGTCACCGCTCCCGCTCGGATCCGCGCTGTGCCCTGGGCCTTCTCCGGTGTCTCTGCTCCCGCTCGGGTCCGCATTGTATCCTGGGCCTTCTCCGGTGTCTCCGCTCCTGCTCGGGTCCATGCTGTGTCCTGGGCCTTCTCCGGTGTCACCGCTCCCGCTCGGGTCCGCGCTGTGTCCTGGGCCTTCTCCACTCTCGCCGCTCCCGCTCGGGTCCGCGCTGTGTCCTGGGCCTCCTCCGGTGTCACCGCTCCCGCTCGGGTCCGCGCTGTGCCCTGGGCCTTCTCCGGTGTCTCCGCTCCTGCTCGGGTCCATGCTGTGTCCTGGGCCTTCTCCGGTGTCTCCGCTCCTGCTCGGGTCCGCGCTGTGTCCTGGGCCTTCTCCGGTGTCTCCGCTCCTGCTCGGGTCCGCGCTGTGTCCTGGGCCTTCTCCGGTGTCTCCGCTCCTGCTCGGGTCCGCGCTGTGTCCTGGGCCTTCTCCAGGGTCTCCGCTCCCGCTCGGGTCTGCTCTGTACCCTGGGACTTCTCCGGTGTCACCGCTCCCGCTCGGGTCCGCGCTGTGTCCTGGGCCTTCTCCGGTGTCACCACTCCCGCTCGGGTCCGCGCTGTGTCCTGGGCCTTCTCCGGTGTCGCCGCTCCCGCTCGGGTCCGCGCTGTGTCCTGGGCCTTCTCCGGTGTCACCGCTCCCGCTCGGGTCCGCACTGTGTCCTGGGCCTTCTCCGGTGTCGCCGCTCCCGCTCGGGTCCGCACTGTGTCCTGGGTCTTCTCCACTGTCGCCGTTCCCACTCGGGTCCGCGCTGTGTCCTGGGCCTTCTCCACTGTCGCCGCTCCCGCTCGGGTCCGCTCTGTGTCCTGGGCCTTCTCCACTGTCACCGCTCCTGCTCAGGTCCGCGCTCTGTCCTGGGCCTTCTCCACTGTCACCGCTCCCGCTCGGGTCTGCGCTGTGTCCTGGGCCTTCTCCGGTGTCACCACTCCCGCTCTGGTCCGCGCTGTGTCCTGGGCCTTCTCCACTGTCACCGCTCCCGCTCGGGTCCGCGCTGTGTCCTGGGCCTTCTCCACTGTCACCGCTCCCGCTCGGGTCCGCGCTGTGTCCTGGGCCTTCTCCGGTGTCACCACTCCCGCTCTGGTTCGCGCTGTGTCCTGGGCCTTCTCCACTGTCACCGCTCCCGCTCGGGTCCGCGCTGTGTCCTGGGCCTTCTCCAGTGTCACCGCTCCCGCTTGGGTGTGCGCTGTGTCCTGGGCCTTCTCCGGTGTCACCACTCCCGCTCTGGTCCGCGCTGTGTCCTGGGCCTTCTCCACTGTCACCGCTCCCGCTCGGGTCCGCGCTGTTTCCTGGGCCTTCTCCACTGTCACCGCTCCCGCTCGGGTCCGCGCTGTGTCCTGGGCCTTCTCCGCTGTCACCACTCCCGCTCGGGTCCGCATTGTATCCTGGGCCTTCTCCGGTGTCTCCACTCCCGCTCGGATCCGCGCTGTGTCCTGGGCCTTCTCCGCTGTCGCTGCTCCCGCTCGGGTCCGCGCTATGTCCTGGGCCTTCTCCGGTGTCACCGCTCCCGCTCGGGTCCACTCTGTGTCCTGGGCCTTCTCCGGTGTCACCGCTCCCGCTCGGGTCCGCGCTGTGTCCTGGGCCTTCTCCGGTATTTCCGCACCCGCTCGGGTCCGCACTGTGTCCTGGGCCTTCTCCGGTGTCACCGCTCCTGCTCGGGTCCGCACTGTGTCCTGGGCCTTCTACGGTATTTCCGCACCCGCTCGGGTCTGCGCTGTGTCCTGGACCTTCTCCACTGTCTCCGCTCCTGCTCGGGTCCGCGCTGTGTCCTGGGCCTTCTCCGGTGTCTCCGCTCCTGCTCGGGTCCGCGCTGTGTCCTGGGCCTTCTCCGGTGTCTCCGCTCCTGCTCGGGTCCGCGCTGTGTCCTGGGCCTTCTCCAGGGTCTCCGCTCCCGCTCGGGTCCGCTCTGTACCCTGGGACTTCTCCGGTGTCACCGCTCCCGCTCGGGTCCGCGCTGTGTCCTGGGCCTTCTCCGGTGTCACCACTCCCGCTCGGGTCCGCACTGTGTCCTGGGCCTTCTCCGGTGTCGCCGCTCCCGCTCGGGTCCGCGCTGTGTCCTGGGCCTTCTCCGGTGTCACCGCTCCCGCTCGGGTCCGCACTGTGTCCTGGGCCTTCTCCGGTGTCGCCGCTCCCGCTCGGGTCCGCACTGTGTCCTGGGCCTTCTCCACTGTCGCCGTTCCCGCTCGGGTCCGCGCTGTGTCCTGGGCCTTCTCCACTGTCGCCGCTCCCGCTCGGGTCCGCTCTGTGTCCTGGGCCTTCTCCACTGTCACCGCTCCTGCTCAGGTCCGCGCTCTGTCCTGGGCCTTCTCCACTGTCACCGCTCCCGCTCGGGTCTGCGCTGTGTCCTGGGCCTTCTCCGGTGTCACCACTCCCGCTCTGGTCCGCGCTGTGTCCTGGGCCTTCTCCACTGTCACCGCTCCCGCTCGGGTCTGCGCTGTGTCCTGGGCCTTCTCCGGTGTCACCGCTCCTGCTCGGGTCCGCGCTGTGTCCTGGGCCTTCTCCAGTGTCACCGCTCCCGCTTGGGTGTGCGCTGTGTCCTGGGCCTTCTCCGGTGTCACCACTCCCGCTCTGGTCCGCGCTGTGTCCTGGGCCTTCTCCACTGTCACCGCTCCCGCTCGGGTCCACGCTGTTTCCTGGGCCTTCTCCACTGTCACCGCTCCCGCTCGGGTCCGCGCTGTGTCCTGGGCCTTCTCCGCTGTCACCACTCCCGCTCGGATCCGCGCTGTGTCCTGGGCCTTCTCCGCTGTCGCTGCTCCCGCTCGGGTCCGCGCTATGTCCTGGGCCTTCTCCGGTGTCACCGCTCCCGCTCGGGTCCACTCTGTGTCCTGGGCCTTCTCCGGTGTCACCGCTCCCGCTCGGGTCCGCGCTGTGTCCTGGGCCTTCTCCGGTATTTCCGCACCCGCTCGGGTCCGCACTGTGTCCTGGGCCTTCTCCGGTGTCACCGCTCCTGCTCGGGTCCGCACTGTGTCCTGGGCCTTCTACGGTATTTCCGCACCCGCTCGGGTCTGCGCTGTGTCCTGGACCTTCTCCACTGTCTCCGCTCCTGCTCGGGTCCGCACTGTGTCCTGGGCCTTCTCCGGTGTCACCGCTCCCGCTCGGGTCCGCACTGTGTCCTGGGCCTTCTCCGGTGTCACCGCTCCCGCTCGGGTCCGCGCTGTGTCCTGGACCTTCTCCACTGTCTCCGCTCCTGCTCGGGTCCGCGCTGTGTCCTGGGCCTTCTCCGGTGTCACCGCTCCCGCTCGGGTCTGCGCTGTGTCCTGGGCCTTCTCCGGTGTCTCCGCTCCTGCTCGGGTCCGCGCTGTGTCCTGGGCCTTCTCCACTGTCACCGCTCCCGCTCGGATCCGCGCTGTGCCCTGGGCCTTCTCCGGTGTCTCTGCTCCCGCTCGGGTCCGCATTGTATCCTGGGCCTTCTCCGGTGTCTCCGCTCCTGCTCGGGTCCATGCTGTGTCCTGGGCCTTCTCCGGTGTCACCGCTCCCGCTCGGGTCCGCGCTGTGTCCTGGGCCTTCTCCACTGTCGCCGCTCCCGCTCGGGTCCGCGCTGTGTCCTGGGCCTTCTACGGTGTCACCGCTCCCGCTCGGGTCCACGCTGTGCCCTGAGGCTTCTCCGGTGTCTCCGCTCCTGCTCGGGTCCATGCTGTGTCCTGGGCCTTCTCCGGTGTCTCCGCTCCTGCTCGGGTCCATGCTGTGTCCTGGGCCTTCTCCGGTGTCACTGCTCCCGCTCGGGTCCGCGCTGTGTCCTGGGCCTTCTCCAGGGTCTCCGCTCCCGCTCGGGTCCGCTCTGTACCCTGGGACTTCTCCGGTGTCACCGCTCCCGCTCGGGTCCGCGCTGTGTCCTGGGCCTTCTCCGGTGTCACCACTCCCGCTCGGGTCCGCACTGTGTCCTGGGCCTTCTCCGGTGTCGCCGCTCCCTCTCGGGTCCGCGCTGTGTCCTGGGCCTTCTCCGGTGTCACCGCTCCCGCTCGGGTCCGCACTGTGTCCTGGGCCTTCTCCGGTGTCACCGCTCCCGCTCGGGTCCGCACTGTGTCCTGGGCCTTCTCCACTGTCGCCGCTCCCGCTCGGGTCCGCGCTGTGTCCTGGGCCTTCTCCACTGTCGCCGCTCCCGCTCGGGTCCGCTCTGTGTCCTGGGCCTTCTCCACTGTCAGCGCTCCTGCTCGGGTCCGCGCTCTGTCCTGGGCTTTCTCCAGGGTCTCCGCTCCCGCTCGGGTCCGCACTGTGTCCTGGGCCTTCTCCACTGTCGCCGCTCCCGCTCGGGTCCGCGCTGTGTCCTGGGCCTTCTCCCCTATCGCCGCTCCCACTCGGGTCCGCTCTGTGTCCTGGGCCTTCTCCACTGTCACCGATCCTGCTCAGGTCCGCGCTCTGTCCTGGGCTTTCTCCAGGGTCTCCGCTCCCGCTCGGGTCCGCACTGTGTCCTGGGCCTTCTCCACTGTCACCGCTCCTGCTCGGGTCCGCGCTCTGTCCTGGGCTTTCTCCAGGGTCTCCGCTCCCGCTCGGGTCTGCACTGTGTCCTGGGCCTTCTCCACTGTCACCGCTCCCGCTCGGGTGCGTTCTGTGTCCTGGGCCTTCTCCGGTCTCTCCGCTCCCGCTCGGGTCCGCGCTGTGTCCTGGGCCTTCTCTGGTGCTCCCTTTAAGCCGCTGCCACTGCTCCCACTCAGAATATAGAGTGTTGATCCCGTCGTTTACTAATGCCCCAGATACCCTGTTGCCCTCGCCACACCGTTAATAGCTCATACCTTCCGCAAGTTACAGCACAAAATATTTTTGAACTGCAGGCTGCAGATGTCCTGATCCAGCAAGATTTGGCCGATTGAGGCAGCATTTACTGCAGCCAGTGAACAAAGAGCACTTACCGTTCGTTCAACTTGCCCTTGCCTGTTTAATTTCCACTTTCCTCCATCACATCCTAGTCCGTCTCTGACTCACAATTCATCCTGACTTGGATATATATCGCCATTCCTTCATTGTCGCTGGGTCAAACTCCTGGAACTCCCTCCCTAACAACAGCTTCACCACATGGACTGCAGCGGTTCAAGAAGGTGGCCTTCCACCACCTGTCAAGGGCAATTAGGGATGGGCAATAACTGTTGGCCTTGTCAGAAACACCCACATCCCAAGAATGAATAGATATAAAACAAGTAGCTCCTGATTTCCAACCCATCAACAGACAAGTTCCCAATCACATACATTTTCAATGCTGGGAGCTTAACCACATTATTGTAATGAGGTTGTCCACAGAAATACACAGGGGATCATTATAGTTTGTGCATTTAGATTACTGAATGTATGTTCAGAACGGAATACTATAACCATTGATGAGAAATTTTATTCTAATCATTTTTGTATTTCCTTCAACAATTCTGCAGGAATGTGGCCAATAATTGTTCTGACTCGTGCAACAGAAAAGGTGAATTCCAAATTAAAATCCTTTTTTCAAAATTTGCATTGTTTCGATTTTTTCCTTCTGAACAACTACGATTTAAAGGAATCAAAAGATGGAAGCGAGGTTCCAGTAGAACGGAATGAAGAGACAGATAAAATGATCCTGGAGATTCTGCTGAGATGTCTGAAACGTGCTGATGATGTCATGAAATCAATTTCCACCCGCAACAAGCCTGCACATTTTTATTGACTACAAGTAGTTCCAGCAACTACCAAGGCTGTGGCTGCAATAAATCCAGCTTTTAGTTTTTATTGAAGATTGTGTTGAGAATTAAATGTGATTCTTTTAAAAGAACAATCATTTCTAAACTCGCTCTGATTTGGCTCCTTTTGATGTGCTCACTACCGCCTAGAATTTAATGTCGGCAATATTAGCAGAGGAACATTTAACACATTTGTATAATATTCCTGTGCCTGCTATTTTAACACAGGATTTAACACATTTATTTAAAATAGGATAATGCTTCTGCTAAAATACTACATTGGGAAATGGCAGAGTATCATTTGTAAGCTGATATCACCGACAGCAATTTCTAAGTCAGTGAGTCTATTTTGACACATATAATGAACATGTATGAGATTCTTCGCTAGATGGTGAATGTAGGAACATATGAAGAGGAGTAGGTCATTGGGCCACTCGAGCCTGCTCTGCTATTTCATTACCATGGGGTCGATTTCAACTTGTATAATGTATAATGTTGTGGATTGGCTGCCTGTACAGAAATGGCCCAATTTTCATCGCCTTTTCTCTGTATCCCTTAATGTTCTTATTTTGAAACTATGTATCTATCTATCTTTTAAACACCTCAATTGATTCTGCATATGTGACGATCAAAAAATTAAAGTTTTACATTGCTTGTTATTTTATATTGCGTTCTGAGTGGTTTGGGGCAGTGAATCACTTTTATTTCTAACAGAAAAAACAAGAGCAGCAGAAAAGGGTCAACTTAAATCAGGGAAATCCTGGAATAACAGGACCAATATATGAGTAAGGGCGGGAAGTTCTGGATAGGAAGTCCAGAATTGAGATGAGCGCTAAATACTGTTGAGGCTCCATTTTGGGGAAAAGGCTGATTCAGGGGTTAAAAATTCGATTACGTAGCGCCCGTTGTTTGGGTGCTTCAGGTGCCATTTTGGGACAAAAATGTCATCCGAACCGCTGCTCACAATTCTGGTGCAGGCCACACTGGGCGCCATCTTGGTGAAGGCATTAGCGTTGGCACTGGGAGCGTGCACCAGAAGTATGTAGAGTAAGCAGGTCGTGATGTCAATCGGCGTGCAACGCTGATTTGACGCCAGCGCTTCCATTTCCATCTTCAACGCTGGAGCTAACGCCCTGTGTTAACCTGGCACAGCTGACCATGCGTTCAGCAGCAGCAAGGACCCCCCACCAGTGATAGTTAAAGGGATCAGCAATCACTCTCGGGTCAGTTGCTGATTGATTCTATCGGCTCTGTGTAAGTTTGTGGAAGTGCTAGGAGCTTTCCAGAGTTGTTTAAAGTTGGTGAGGTGACAGGGAGTGGTGCTGCAAGTGGAGAAGGCCTTGCTTCTGACTTAAAGAGTTCTGGTCAGACCACTTTCTCCCAGTCATGGGTGCTCTAGTTTTCATCCACCTTGGCCTGCAGCATGACAGGGAGATGGAGCAGAGGCAGTGAAGGAGAGGACAAGGTGCTCACAGAGGGAGGATGGGGGGTGGCGGGGGAGAAGGGATCTCAGTCGGAGGCAGTCTTCCGAGAGCAATTCTCTAACCTCAACCTGAGCCAGGAAAAGTGTGTGAGCCTTGCATATCTCTTAATGTCTCTTCATCTCCCCCTTTGTTCCTTTATCCCCTCCCCCTTTTCCCAGCTTTACCCTGGCCTTAAATCTATTTGATTTCCAGCTCTTCCTAGTTCTGAAGAAAGGTCATCGACCTGAAACGTTAACTCTTTCTCTCTCCACGGATGCTGCCTGGCCTGCTGAGTTTTTCCAGCGTTTTCTGTTGTTGTTTCGGATTTCCAGCATCGGCAGTATTTTGCTATCGTAACAGTGTGTGAGGTGTCTGCGCTTTATGAAGGAGGTGTTCACAAAACACTGCCACCTCTTGGAACCAGACCTGCAGCCTCACACCAGGGCAAGGACAGTGGCTGTGAAGGTGACCGTGGCCCTGAATTTCTTCGCATCGGGATCCTCCCAAGCTGGAGCAGGTGACATCTGTAACATCACCCAGTTCGCCATCCACTGCTATATAAGAGAGGTGACAGATGCTCGTTATGCCAGGAGAGGGGACCTCATTGCCATCTCTCTACCCAGAGAGAAGCAGGCGGAGCGTGCACCTGGCTTTGCCAGGATAGCGGGCTTCCCCATGGTGCAGCGCACCATCGACGGCACGCACGTGGCTTTGCGGGCACCACATCTAAATGCTGTGAGGTACCGCAACCACAAAGATTATCACTCGCTGAATGTGCAGTTGGTGTGTGACCATGCTCAGCACATCATGATGGTGAATGCCCGGTATCCTGGCAGCAGTCATGATGCTTTTATTCAGCGCCAGTCCATTGCTCCATCAGTCTTTGAGCCACAAAGACAAACGAGAGGGTGTCTACTGGGCACCAAGGGCAATCTGCTGACCACCTGGCTCATGACTCCTCCCTGAAACCCAATCACATGTTGGCAGCAAGTGTACAATGAGAGCCATGCTGCTACACGGAATCTGATAGAGCAGACCAGTGGAGTCTTTAAACAACGCTTCCGCTGCCTGGACCTCGCTGGAGGAGCCCTGCAGTACTCACCCGAACATAGCTCAAGATTCGTTGTGGTCTGCTGCATTCTCCACAAGCTTGACATCTTGAGGGCCCTGCCCTTGTCACCAGGCATATGGCGACCAGCGGAGGAGGAGGAAGCGGAAGAGAGGAGGAAACGGAAGGGGCTATAAGGTGGCAGATGGAGTATAATGTGGGGAAATGTGAGGTTATTCACTTTGGTAGGAAAAATAGAAAAACAGAATAGTTTTTAAATGGTGAGAAAGTATTAACTGCTGGTGTTCAGAGAGATTTAGGTGTCCTCGTACAGGAAACACAGAAAGTTAGCATGCTGGTGCAGCAAGCAATTAGCAAGGCAAATGGCATGTTGGCCTTTATTACCAGGAGGTTGGAGTACAAGTGTAAGGAAGTCTTGCTACAATTATACAGGGCTTTGTTGAGACCACACCTGGAGTACTGTGCACAGTTTTGGTCTCCTTATCTGAGAAAGGACATACCTTAGAGGTGGTGCAACAATGGTTCTCTAAATCTCTAAATTGATTCCTGGGATGAGAGGGCTGTCCTATGAGGAGAGATTGTGTAGAATACGCTCTGGAGTTTAGAAGAATGAGAGGTGATCTCATTGAAACATACAAGATTCTGAGGGGGATTGACAGGGTAGATGCTGAGAGGTTGTTTCCCCTGGCTGGAGTGTCTAGAACTAGGGGGCATAGTCTCAGGATAAGGGGTCGGCCATTTGAGACTGAGATGAGGGAGGATTTCTTCACTCAGAGGGTTGTGAATCTTTAGAATTCTCTACCCGAAAGGGCTGTGGATGCTGAGACGTTGAGTATATTCAAGGCTGAGATAGATAGATTTCTGGACTCATGGGGAATCAAGGGATATGGAGATCGGGCGGGAAAGTGGAGTTGAGGTCGAAGATCAGCCAGGATCTTATTGAATGGCGGAACAGGCTTGAAGGGCCGTATGGCCTACTCCTGTCCTAATTCTTATGTTCTTATGTCCCTTTCTCCCTCATGTGCTTATCTGGCTTTCCTTTAAACACATCTATGCTATAATCGTGCAGACTGAGGTTGTTCCTGGAATGTGGCATCAGGAATCGAGAATGTTGACGTTGGCCCGAGGCACAGGCAGTCTGCCAGAAGCAGAGAGAGAAAAACAATCAAAGAATTTTTCCTGCTTTAGACGTGATGAGTAAAATCTACCAATCTCAGTCTTGAAAGCTCCAGTTGTCCCTGTAGTCACAGCCTTTTGTGGGAGAGAGTTGATGATATCTACGAACCTTTGTGTGGAAAAAGTGCTTCCTAATTTCGCCCCTAAATGGTCAGGCTCTAACTTTAAGATTTTATCCCCTTGTTCTGTGCTCCCCCACCAGAGGAAATGGTTTCTCAGTGTCTACCCTGTTGAATGCTTCTACCATTTTAAACACCTCGATCAGATCACCGCTCAATCTTTTATAATCAAGGGATCGATGGCTGCCTTGTAATCTTTTAAATGTCACACGGCACCTTTTGTAAGTAGGGCGGGATCTAAGTCTGAGGCTGATGGTTGGCACCTTCCCAACCATCACCTACCTGACGCTCTGCCTCAACTCCAGCATTTAGCCTGTGCAGATGTGCAGAGATGTGATCTGTTCAATGAGACAACAACACTTGAAGAACAACCCTTTCCCAACACCCAGGCCCACTAAACGCAAACAAGGTAAAGCAGGGAAGAGATAGAATGCAAACAGAAAGGATTAGGCTGGGACATGAGGTCCACATTGTCAGCGCTCGGGAGCAGTAAAGCACCTTCGGATGCAGTTTGGAAAGCCCCTGAGGTATAGCATCCTGAGTGGGATGTTCATTCCCAGGATATCTTTACTCTCCCACTGTAAGATTGGGAAATTTGCTCCACAGCCAATGTCCTCGTGGACAACTTGACTATTTCAGAGAAGTTAACGTTGGAAAATGGTGGACAGGAAAAGTCCAACTGGACCATCAATCCTGCCGCACACTCATGATAGCAGGAGCATCATAACGAGGCACGTTCTACCAACCCCACCGACCACCCCACACCCCGAACCACCCCCCGAACCCCCCCACCCACTCTGAAACTCCCCCCAACCCTCCCGAAACACCCCGAAACAACCCCAACCCCTGAACCAACCCCAGCCCCCGACCACCCCACACCCCGAACCCCCCCAAAACCCCCCACCCACTCTGAAACCCCCCAACCCTCCCGAAACCCCCTGAAACCCCCCCAACCCACCGAACCAACCCCAGCCCCCGACCACCCCACACCCCGAACCCCCCCAAAACCCCCCACCCACTCTGAAACCCCCCAACCCTCCCGAAACACCCCAAAAAACCCCAAACCAACCCCAGCCCCCGACCACCCCACACCCCGAACCCCCCCTGAAAACCCCCAACCTTCTTGAACCCCCCAAAACTCCCCCACCCACCACGAACACCACCACCCCTCCCGAAACCCCCCGAACCGTCCCCACTCCTCCGAACCAACCCCAGCCCCCGACCACCTTACCCCACCAAACCCCCCCACTCCTCCCGATCGACCAACCCCCAAACGCCCCATCTCCCTGACCACCCCGCCCCCCCCGAACACCCCCACCCACCCGAACCCCCTGAACCCCTCCCAAACCCCAGACCACACCCCCGCATACCCCACCCCCTAAACTCACCCCCTGAACCTGCCCCCAACGTACTCCAACACCGAACACTCCAACCCCCGAACACCACACAGCCCCTGAACCCCTCCACACCCCTGGACCCAGCCAACCCCCCAACCACCCCACCCCGTCAGAACCCCCCACTCCACTCGACCACCCGAGCCACCCCAAACGCCCCACGCCCCCATGTACTCCACCACCGAACGCCCCTCCCCCGCATACCGCATCCCCCTGACTGCTCCCGCGACCGACCCACCACCCCCGACCACCCCAAACCCGTAAGCATACCCCACCGCCCGCCCGCCCCCCACGACCACCCCACCCACCAGACCACCCCACCCCCCCTGAACCCACACCCCCCAACTGCCCCACCCGTCGAACACCCCCTGATCTCCCCACCCTGCTGACGACCCCGCCCCACCCTCCGAACATTTTACTGGAATATCAGCACATTTATCGATGACCCTTTCAAAATTTTGTCAGGACTGGCCAAGTTCTCCCTCTGATCACATGATCTGAGCAGAGATCCACAGACACGCCAATCTGGAACAGCAGCAAACTAACTCAACAAACGGCAGATGTAGCGTCTAAAAAGCTGACAAGTCAAGAATGTGCCTGAGATATGAAAACAAGTAGATAAACAGACTTTAAGCTGTAGGTAGGGCCCACATTGGTTCATTTATATAAGAGGAAGAGAAACATAAATAGACATAAATAGCCCTCTGGACTCAATATCGAGTTCAACAATTTTAGATCATAACCTCAGCTCCAATCACATTTATATTTTATTTTTTCCACCCTTTTCTTTGCCCCCCCCCCACCTTTTTTTTCCTCCTAGAAGCTGGCAGCTGTCCTTCATTCTGCCAGTGGATTTCACACTTCTTTCAGCCTTAATCTGTCACATTAACACCACCTCTAGCCTTGCATATCTCTTAATGTCTCTTAATGTCTCTTCATCTCCCCCTTTGTTCTTTTATACCCTCCCCCTTTTCCCAGCTTTACTCTGGCCTTAAATCTATTTGATTTCCGGCTCTTCACAGTTCTGACGAAAGGTCATCGACCTGAAACGTTAACTCTCTTTCTCTCTCCACGGATGCTGCCTGGCCTGCTGAGTTTTTCCAGCGTTTTCTGTTGTTATTTTATAAATAGACAAAAGCCTGAGTTGGAAATCCAACAGTTGAAGGTAGTCGTTTCTCTGGAAAGTTTGGGATTTTAACAGACAAGATGCTTAATTTGCTTAAATTTAAGGACTTGCAATTTTCAAAAAAATAGGAACAGAATTTGGGTTTCAACAGGAAAAACAGAACCAGCACTTCTCCAAAAGTAGTATGACACAGCAACTCCCCCACATCCAATCGACACAACCTCAGCTCACAGAGACATTCCACACACAGCAGACAGTTTACAATCATACTGAACCAAATCCAACCCCTGTCATAGAGACACTGAACCCCATCCAACACCTGTCATAGAGACACTGAACCCCATCCAACACCTGTCATAGACACTGAACCCCATCCAACCCCTGTCATAGACACTGAACCCCATCCAACCCCTGTCATAGACACTGAACCCCATCCAACCCCTGTCATAGAGAAAATGGACCCTATCCAACCCCTGTCATAGAGACAATGGACCCCATCCAACCCCTGTCATAGAGACACTGAACCCCATCCAACTCCTGTCATAGACACTGAACCCCATCCAACCCCTGTCATAGACACTGAACCCCATCCAACTCCTGTCATAGAGACACTGAACCCCATCCAACCCCTGTCATAGACACTGAACCCCATCCAACTCCTGTCATAGAGACACTGAAACCCATCCAACTCCTGTCATAGACACTGAAACCCATCCAACTCCTGTCATAGAGACACTGAACCCCATCCAACCCCTGTCATAGAGACACTGAACCCCATCCAACCCCTGTCATAGAGTCACTGAACCCCATCCAACTCCTGTCATAGACACTGAACCACATCCAACCCCTGTCATAGACACTGAAACCCATCCAACTCCTGTCATAGAGACACTGAACCCCATCCAACTCCTGTCATAGACGCTGAACCCCATCCAACCCCTGTCATATACACTGAAACCCATCCAACTCCTGTCACAGAGACACTGAACCCCATCCAACCCCTGTCATAGACACTGAACCCATCCAAACCATGTCATAGACACTGAACCCCATCCAACCCCTGTCATAGACACTGAACCCCATCCAACCCCTGTCATAGACACTGAACCCCATCCAACACCTGTCATAGACACTGAACCCCATCCAACCCCTGACATAGAGACACTGAACCCCATCCAACTCTGTCATAGAGACACTGAACCCCATCCAACCCCTGTCATAGACACTGAACCCCATCCAACACCTGTCATAGAGAGACTGAACCCCATCCAACTCCTGTCACAGAGACACTGAACCCCATCCAACCCCGGTCATTGACACTGAACCCCATCCAACCCCTGTCATAGAGACACTGAACCCCATCCAACCCCTGTCATAGAGACAATGAACCCCATCCAACCCCTGTCATAGACACTGAACCCCATCCAACCCCTGTCATAGAGACACTGAACCCCATTCAACCCCTGTCATAGAGACACTGAACCCCATCCAACCCCTGTCATAGACACTGAAACTCATCCAACTCCTAGAAACATAGAAACATAGAAACTAGGAGCAGGAGTAGGCCATTCGGCCCGTCGAGCCTGCTCCACCATTCAATACGATCATGGCTGATCATCCAAATCCAGTACCCTGTCCCTGCTTTCTCACACAGAATCCCCATCGAGCCTGCACCGACACATATCCCACCCTATCCCCGTAACCCCACGTATTTATTTCCCCCTAACATATCCCTTCCTATCCTATCCCCGTAATCCCACATATTTAATCACCCCCTAACACTAAGGGTCAATTTATCATAGCCAAATCAACCTAACCCGCACATTTTTGGTCTGTGGGAGGAAACCGGAGCACCCGGAGGAAACCCACGCAGACACGGGGAGAATGTGCAAACTCCACACAGACAGTGAACCCATCCAACCCCTGTCATAGACACTGAACCCATCCAACCCCTGTCATAGACACTGAACCCCATCCAACCCTGTCATAGACACTGAACCCCATCCAACTCCTGTCATAGACACTGAACCCCATCCAACCCTGTCATAGAGACACTGAACCCCATCCAACCCTGTCATAGAGACACTGAACCCCATCCAACCCTGTCATAGACACTGAACCCCATCCAACTCCTGTCATAGACACTGAACCCCATCCAACTCCTGTCATAGAGACACTGAACCCCATCCAACTCCTGTCATAGACACTGAACCCATCCAACTCCTGTCATAGACACTGAACCCCATCCAACCCCTGTCATAGAGACACTGAACCCCATCCAACCCCTGTCATAGACACTGAACCCCATCCAACCCCTGTCATAGAGACACTGAACCCCATCCAACCCCTGTCATAGAGACACTGAACCCCATCCAACTCCTGTCATAGACACTGAACCACATCCAACCCCTGTCATAGACACTGAAACCCATCCATCTCCTGTCATAGACACTGAATCACATCCAACCCCTGTCATAGACACTGAAACCCATCCAACTCCTGTCATAGAGACACTGTACCCCATCCAACCCCTGTCATAGACACTGAACCCCTTCCAACACCTGTCATAGAGAGACTGAACCCCATCCAACTCCTGTCATATAGACACTGAACCCCAGCCAACCCCTGTCATAGACACTGAACCCCATCCAACACCTGTCATAGAGACACTGAACCCCATCCAACACCTGTCATAGAGACAATGAACCCCATCCAACCCCTGTCATAGACACTGAACCCCATCCAACCCCTGTCATAGAGACAATGAACCCCATCCAACCCCTGTCATTGACACTGGACCCAATCCAACCTCTGTCATAGAGACACTGAACCCCATCCAACCCCTGTCATAGAGATAATGAAACCCATCCAACCCCTGTCATAGACACTGAACCCCATCCAACCCCTGTCATAGACACTGAACCCCATCCAACCCCTGTCATAGAGACACTGAACCTCATCCAACTCCTGTCATAGACACTGAACCACATCCAACCCCTGTCATAGACACTGAACCCCATCCAACTCCTGTCATAGAGACACTGAACCCCATCCAACCTCTGTCATAGACACTGAACCCCATCCAACCCCTGTCATAGACACTGAACCCCATCCAACCCCTGTCATAGACACTGAACCCATCCAACTCCTGTCATAGAGACACTGAACCTCATCCAACCCCTGTCATAGACACTGAACCCCATCCAACACCTTTCATAGAGACACTGAACCCCATCCAACACCTGTCATAGAGACACTGAACCCCATCCAACCCCTGTCATAGACACTGAACCCCATCCAACCCCTGTCATAGAGACACTGAACCCCATCCAACCCCTGTCATAGACACTGAACCCCATCCAACCCCTGTCATAGAGACACTGAACCCCATCCAACTCCTGTCATAGACACTGAACCACATCCAACCCCTGTCATAGACACTGAAACCCATCCAACCCCTGTCATAGAGACACTGAACCCCATCCAACCCCTGTCATAGAGACACTGAACCCCATCCAACTCCTGTCATAGACACTGAACCCATCCAACCCCTGTCATAGACACTGAACCCATCCAACCCTGTCATAGAGACACTGAACCCCATCCAACCCCTGTCATAGACACTGAACCCATCCAACCCTGTCATAGACACTGAACCCCATCCAACCCCTGTCATAGACACTGAACCCCATCCAACCCCTGTCATAGACACTGAACCCATCCAACCCCTGTCATAGACACTGAACCCCATCCAACTCCTGTCATAGACACTGAACCCCATCCAACCCCTGTCATAGACACTGAACCCCATCCAACCCTGTCATAGAGACACTGAACCCCATCCAACCCTGTCATAGACACTGAACCCCATCCAACCCCTGTCATAGACACTGAACCCATCCAACCTCTGTCATAGAGACACTGAACCCCATCCAACCCCTGTCATAGAGACACTGAACCCCATCCAACCCCTGTCATAGACACTGAACCCCATCCAACCCCTGTCATAGACACTGAACCCCATCCAACCCCTGTCATAGAGACACTGAACCCATCCAACTCCTGTCATAGACACTGAACCACATCCAACCCCTGTCATAGACACTGAACCCCATCCAACCCCTGTCATAGAGACACTGAACCACATCCAAACCCTGTCATAGACACTGAACCCATCCAACCCTGTCATAGACACTGAATCCCATCCAACCCCTGTCATAGACACTGAACCCCATCCAACCCCTGTCATAGACACTGAACCCCATCCAACCCCTGTCATAGACACTGAACCCATCCAACCCTGTCATAGAGACACTGAACCCCATCCAACTCCTGTCATAGAGACACTGAACCCCATCCAACCCCTGTCATAGACACTGAACCCCATCCAACCCTGTCATAGAGACACTGAACCCCATCCAACCCCTGTCATAGACACTGAACCCCATCCAACCCTGTCATAGACACTGAACCCCATCCAACACCTGTCATAGACACTGAACCCCATCCAACCCTGTCATAGACACTGAACCCCATCCAACTCCTGTCATAGAGACACTGAACCCCATCCAACCCCTGTCATAGAGACACTGAACCCCATCCAACCCCTGTCATAGACACTGAACCCCATCCAACCCCTGTCATAGACACTGAACCCATCCAACCCCTGTCATAGACACTGAACCCCATCCAACCCTGTCATAGAGACACTGAACCCCATCCAACCCCTGTCATAGACACTGAACCCCATCCAACTCCTGTCATAGAGACACTGAACCCCATCCAACCCCTGTCATAGAGACACTGAACCCCATCCAACCCCTGTCATAGACACTGAACCCCATCCAACCCTGTCATAGACACTGAATCCCATCCAATCCCTGCCATAGAGAGTGAACACCATTTAACCCATGTCATAGATACTGAACCCCAACCAACTCCTGTCATAGAGACTGAACAACATCCAACTCCATCCAACTCCTGGCATAGACACTGAACCCCTTCCAACCCCTTGCATATACACTGAACCCCCTCCAACCCCTGTCAAAGTAACTGAACCCATCAAACCCCTGTCATAGAGACACTGAACCCCATCCAACCCCTGTCATAGACACTGAACCCAACCAGCCCCTGTCATAGAGACACTGAACCCCATCCAGCCCCTGTCATAGACACTGGACCCAACCAACCCCTGTCATAGAGACACTGAACCCCAACCAGCCCCTGTCATAGACACTGAACCCCATCCAGCTCCTGTCATAGACACTGAACCCCATCCAACTCCTGTCATAGACACTGAAGCCCATCCACCCCTGTCATAGAGACACTGAACCCCATCCAACCCCTGTCATAGACACTGAACCCCATCCAAACCCTGTCATAGACACTGAACCCATCCAACCCCTGTCATAGACACTGAACCCATCCAACCCCTGTCATAGACACTGAACCCATCCAACTCCTGTCATAGAGACACTGAACCCCATCCAACCCTGTCATAGACACTGAACCCCATCCAACCCCTGTCATAGACACTGAACCCCATCCAACCCCTGTCATAGACACTGAACCCCATCCAACCCCTGTCATAGACACTGAACCCATCCAACCCCTGTCATAGAGACACTGAACCCCATCCAACCCCTGTCATAGACACTGAACCCCATCCAACCCTGTCATAGACACTGAACCCCATCCAACCCCTGTCATAGAGACACTGAACCCCATCCAACCCCTGTCATAGACACTGAACCCCATCCAACTCCTGTCATAGAGACACTGAACCCCATCCAACCCCTGTCATAGAGACACTGAACCCCATCCAACCCCTGTCATAGAGACACTGAACCCCATCCAACCCCTGTCATAGACACTGAAACTCATCCAACTCCGAGAAACATAGAAACATAGAAACTAGGAGCAGGAGTAGGCCATTCGGCCCGTCGAGCCTGCTCCACCATTCAATACGATCATGGCTGATCATCCAAATCCAGTACCCTGTCCCTGCTTTCTCACACAGAATCCCCATCGAGCCTGCACCGACACATATCCCACCCTATCCCCGTAACCCCACGTATTTATTTCCCCCTAACATATCCCTTCCTATCCTATCCCCGTAATCCCACATATTTAATCACCCCCTAACACTAAGGGTCAATTTATCATAGCCAAATCAACCTAACCCGCACATTTTTGGTCTGTGGGAGGAAACCGGAGCACCCGGAGGAAACCCACGCAGACACGGGGAGAATGTGCAAACTCCACACAGACAGTCAAGCGAGGCCAGATTCGAACCCAGGTCCCTGGCGCTGTGAGGCACCAGTGCTAACCACTATGCCATCGTGGTGCCCTGTCACTCCTGTCATAGACACTGAACCCCATCCAACTCCTGTCATAGACACTGAACCCCATCCAACCCCTGTCATAGAGACACTGAACCCCATCCAACTCCTGTCATAGAGACACTGAACCCCATCCAACCCCTGTCATAGACACTGAACCCCATCCAACCCCTGTCATAGAGACACTGAACCCCATCCAACCCTGTCATAGAGACACTGAACCCCATCCAACCCCTGTCATAGACACTGAACCCCATCCAACCCTGTCATAGAGACACTGAACCCCATCCAACCCCTGTCATAGACACTGAACCCCATCCAACCCCTGTCATAGACACTGAACCCCATCCAACCCCTGTCATAGACACTGAACCCCATCCAACCCCTGTCATAGAGACACTGAACCCCATCCAACCCCTGTCATAGACACTGAACCCCATCCAACCCCTGTCATAGACACTGAACCCCATCCAACCCCTGTCATAGACACTGAACCCATCCAACCCCTGTCATAGACACTGAAACCCATCCAACCCTGTCATAGAGACACTGAACCCCATCCAACCCCTGTCATAGACACTGAACCCCATCCAACACCTGTCATAGAGACACTGAACCCCATCCAACTCCTGTCATAGACACTGAACCCCATCCAACCCTGTCATAGACACTGAACCCCATCCAACACCTGTCATAGACACTGAACCCCATCCAACCCTGTCATAGACACTGAACCCCATCCAACCCCTGTCATAGACACTGAACCCCATCCAACCCCTGTCATAGACACTGAACCCCATCCAACCCCTGTCATAGACACTGAACCCCATCCAACCCTGTCATAGACACTGAACCCCATCCAACCCCTGTCATAGAGACACTGAACCCATCCAACCCTGTCATAGACACTGAACCCCATCCAACCCCTGTCATAGACACTGAACCCCATCCAACCCTGTCATAGACACTGAACCCCATCCAACCCTGTCATAGACACTGAACCCCATCCAACCCCTGTCATAGACACTGAACCCCATCCAACCCCTGTCATAGAGACACTGAACCCCATCCAACCCTGTCATAGACACTGAACCCCATCCAACCCCTGTCATAGACACTGAACCCCATCCAACCCCTGTCATAGACACTGAACCCATCCAACTCCTGTCATAGAGACACTGAACCCCATCCAACCCCTGTCATAGACACTGAACCCCATCCAACACCTGTCATAGACACTGAACCCCATCCAACCCCTGTCATAGAGACACTGAACCCCATCCAACCCCTGTCATAGACACTGAACCCCATCCAACCCCTGTCATAGAGACACTGAACCCCATCCAACCCCTGTCATAGACACTGAACCCCATCCAACCCCTGTCATAGAGACACTGAACCCCATCCAACTCCTGTCATAGACACTGAACCACATCCAACCCCTGTCATAGACACTGAACCCATCCAACCCCTGTCATAGACACTGAACCCCATCCAACCCCTGTCATAGAGACACTGAACCCCATCCAACTCCTGTCATAGACACTGAACCCCATCCAACCCCTGTCATAGACACTGAACCCATCCAACCCTGTCATAGACACTGAACCCCATCCAACCCCTGTCATAGACACTGAACCCATCCAACCCTGTCATAGACACTGAACCCCATCCAACCCTGTCATAGACACTGAACCCCATCCAACCCCTGTCATAGACACTGAACCCATCCAACCCCTGTCATAGACACTGAACCCCATCCAACCCTGTCATAGACACTGAACCCCATCCAACCCCTGTCATAGACACTGAACCCCATCCAACCCTGTCATAGAGACACTGAACCCCATCCAACTCCTGTCATAGACACTGAACCCCATCCAACCCTGTCATAGACACTGAACCCCATCCAACTCCTGTCATAGACACTGAACCCCATCCAACCCTGTCATAGACACTGAACCCATCCAACCCTGTCATAGACACTGAACCCCATCCAACCCCTGTCATAGACACTGAACCCCATCCAACCCCTGTCATAGAGACACTGAACCCCATCCAACTCCTGTCATAGACACTGAACCCCATCCAACCCCTGTCATAGACACTGAACCCCATCCAACCCCTGTCATAGAGACACTGAACCCATCCAAACCCTGTCATAGACACTGAACCCATCCAAACCCTGTCATAGACACTGAACCCCATCCAACCCCTGTCATAGACACTGAACCCCATCCAACCCCTGTCATAGACACTGAACCCCATCCAACCCCTGTCATAGACACTGAACCCATCCAACTCCTGTCATAGAGACACTGAACCCCATCCAACTCCTGTCATAGAGACACTGAACCCCATCCAACCCCTGTCATAGACACTGAACCCCATCCAACCCTGTCATAGAGACACTGAACCCCATCCAACCCCTGTCATAGACACTGAACCCCATCCAACCCTGTCATAGAGACTGAACCCCATCCAACCCCTGTCATAGACACTGAACCCCATCCAACTCCTGTCATAGACACTGAACCCCATCCAACCCTGTCATAGAGACACTGAACCCCATCCAACCCCTGTCATAGACACTGAACCCCATCCAACCCCTGTCATAGAGAACTGAACCCCATCCAACCCCTGTCATAGACACTGAACCCCATCCAACCCCTGTCATAGACACTGAACCCCATCCAACCCTGTCATAGACACTGAACCCCATCCAACCCCTGTCATAGACACTGAACCCCATCCAACTCCTGTCATAGAGACACTGAACCCCATCCAACCCCTGTCATAGAGACACTGAACCCCATCCAACCCCTGTCATAGACACTGAACCCCATCCAACCCCTGTCATAGACACTGAACCCCATCCAACCCCTGTCATAGACACTGAACCCCATCCAACCCTGTCATAGACACTGAACCCCATCCAACCCCTGTCATAGAGACTGAACACATCCATCCAACTCCTGTCATAGACACTGAACCCCATCCAACCCCTGTCATAGACACTGAACCCCATCCAACCCCTGTCATAGACACTGAACCCCATCCAACCCCTGTCATAGACACTGAACCCATCCAACCCCTGTCATAGACACTGAACCCCATCCAACCCTGTCATAGAGACACTGAACCCCATCCAACTCCTGTCATAGACACTGAACCCCATCCAACCCTGTCATAGACACTGAACCCCATCCAACCCTGTCATAGACACTGAACCCCATCCAACCCCTGTCATAGACACTGAACCCATCCAACCCTGTCATAGACACTGAACCCCATCCAACCCTGTCATAGACACTGAACCCCATCCAACCCCTGTCATAGACACTGAACCCCATCCAACCCTGTCATAGACACTGAACCCCATCCAACCCCTGTCATAGACACTGAACCCCATCCAACTCCTGTCATAGACACTGAACCCCATCCAACCCCTGTCATAGACACTGACCCCAAATAACTCCTGTCAAAGAGACACTGATACCCATCTAACCCCTGTCATAGACACTGAACCCCATGCAACACCTGTCATAGAGACACTGAACCCCATCCAACCCCTGTCACAGACACTGAAAACCAGCCAAAACCTGTCATAGACACTGAACCCCATCCAACTCCTGTCAAACAGAAACTGAACCCCATCCAAACCCTGTCATAGACACTGAACCCCATCCAACCGCTGTCATTGACACTAAACCCCATCCAACTCCTGTCATAGAGACACTGAATCCCATCTAACCCCTGTCATAGAGACAGTGAACCCCATCCAACCACTGTCATAGGGACTGAACCACATCCAACCCCTGTCTTATACACTGAATCCCATCCAACCCCTTGCATATACACTGAACCCCCTCCAACCACTGTCAAAGTCACTGAACCCATGCAACCCCTGTCATAGAGACTGAACCACATCCAACCCCTGTCACAGACACTGAATCCCATCCAACTCCTGTCATAGAGACACTGAACCCCATCCAACCCCTGTCATAGACACTGAACCCCATCCAACCCCTGTTATAGACACTGAACCCCATCCAACTCCTGTCATAGAGACACTGAACCCCATCCAACCCCTGTCATAGACACTGAACCCCATCCAACACCTGTCCTAGAGAGACTGAACCCGATCCAACTCCTGTCATAGAGACACTGAACCCCATCCAACCCCTGTCATTGACACTGAACCCCATCCAACCTCTGTCATAGAGACACTGAATCCCATCCAACCCCTGTCATAGACACTGAACCCCATCCAACCCCTGTCATAGACACTGAACCCCATCCAACCCCTGTCATAGACACTGAACCCCATCCAACTCCTGTCATAGAGACACTGAACCCCATCCAACTCCTGTCATAGAGACACTGAACCCCATCCAACCCCTGTCATAGACACTGAACCCCATCCAACCCTTGTCATAGAGACACTGAACCCATCCAACCCTGTCATAGACACTGAACCCCATCCAACCCCTGTCATAGACACTGAACCCCATCCAACCCTGTCATAGACACTGAACCCCATCCAACCCCTGTCATAGACACTGAACCCATCCAACCCTGTCATAGAGACACTGAACCCCATCCAACCCTGTCATAGACACTGAACCCCATCCAACCCCTGTCATAGACACTGAACCCCATCCAACCCCTGTCATAGAGACACTGAACCCCATCCAACCCCTGTCATAGACACTGAACCCCATCCAACTCCTGTCATAGACACTGAACCCCATCCAACCCTGTCATAGACACTGAACCCCATCCAACCCCTGTCATAGACACTGAACCCCATCCAACCCTGTCATAGACACTGAACCCCATCCAACCCCTGTCATAGACACTGAACCCCATCCAACCCCTGTCATAGAGACACTGAACCCCATCCAACCCTGTCATAGACACTGAACCCCATCCAACCCCTGTCATAGAGACACTGAACCCCATCCAACCCCTGTCATAGACACTGAACCCAACCAGCCCCTGTCATAGAGACACTGAACCCCATCCAGCCCCTGTCATAGACACTGAACCCCATCCAGCTCCTGTCATAGACATTGAACCCCATCCAACTCCTGTCATAGACACTGAAGCCCATCCACCCCTGTCATAGAGACACTGAACCCCATCCAACCCCTGTCAGAGACACTGAACCCCATCCAAACCCTGTCATAGACACTGAACCCCATCCAATCCCTGTCATAAAGACTGAACACCATCCAACCCATGTCATAGACACTGACCCCATCCAGCTCCTGTCATAGACACTGAACCACATCCAACTCCTGTCATAGACACTGAAACCCATCCACCCCTGTCATAGAGACACTGAACTCCATCCAAACCCTGTCATAGACACTGAACCCCATCCAACCCCTGTCATAGAGACTGAACACCATCCAACCCATGTCATAGACACTGACCCCAACCAACTCCTGTCAAAGAGACACTGATACCCATCTAACCCCTGTCATAGACACTGAACCCCATGCAACACCTGTCATAGAGACACTGAACCCCATCCAACCCCTGTCACAGACACTGAAAACCAGCCAAAACCTGTCACAGACACTGAACCCCATCCAACGCCTGTCAAACAGAAACTGAACCCCATCCAAACCCTGTCATAGACACTGAACCCCATCCAACCGCTGTCATTGACACTGAACCCCATCCAACTCCTGTCATAGAGACACTGAATCCCATCTAACCCCTGTCATAGAGACAGTGAACCCCATCCAACCACTGTCATAGAGACTGAACCACATCCAACCCCTGTCTTAGACACTGAATCCCATCCAATCCCTGCCATAGAGACTGAACACCATCTAACCCATGTCATAGACACTGAACCCCAACCAACTCCTGTCATGGAGACTGAACCCCTTCCAACCCCTTGCATATACACTGAACCCCCTCCAACCCCTGTCAAAGTCACTGAACCCATGCAACCCCTGTCATAGAGACTGAACCACATCCAACCCCTGTCTTAGACACTGAATCCCATCCAATCCCTGTCATAGAGACACTGAACCCCATCCAACCCCTGTCATAGAGACACTGAACCCCATCCAACCCCTGTCATAGACACTGAACCCCATCCAACCCCTGTCATAGAGACAATGAACCCCATCCAACCCCTGTCATAGACACTGAACCCCATCCAACCACTGTCATAGAGACACTGAACCGCATCCAACTCCTGTCATAGACACTGAACCACATCCAACCCCTGTCACAGACACTGAAACCCATCCAACTCCTGTCATAGAGACTCTGAACCCCATCCAACCCCTGTCATAGACACTGAAACCCATCCAAACCGTGTCATAGACACTGAACCCCATCCAACCCCTGTCATAGACACTGAACCCCATCCAACCCCTGTCATAGACACTGAACCCCATCCAACTCCTGTCATAGACACTGAACCCCATCCAACTCCTGTCATAGACACTGAACCCCATCCAACCCCTGTCATAGAGACACTGAACCCCATCCAACTCCTGGGCCAAACTAATTCATAAAAAATGTGAGCATAAAAAAAGCCTGAAGGTTTTATACCTTAATGCGAGAAGCATCAGGAACAAGGTAGATGAATTAGCTGTGGAAATAGAGGTTAATAATTATGATCTAATTGGGATTACGGAAACATGGTTGCAGGGTGAGCAGGGCTGGGAGCTTAACATACAGGGGTATTCAGTATTTAGGAAGGATCGACAAAAAAGAAAGGGAGGAGGGGTAGCATTGCTGGTAAAAGAGGGGATAAATGCAATTGAAAGGAAGGATATTAACTCAGTTAATACAGAATCTATATGGGTGGAGCTAAGAAATAGCGAGGGGCGAAAAACATTAATAGGAGTGGTATATAGGCCTCCAAATAGTAAAATAGAGGTTGGGGAGGGCATCACGAGGGAAATTAGAGAAGCGTGCAATAAGAGCACAGCTGTCATCATAGGTGACTTTAACTTACATATAGATTGGAATAGCCTAATCAGTAAAAATAATGAGGAGGAGGAATTCCTTGAGTGTTTAAGGGATGGTTATCTGGATCAATATGTCGAGGAACCAACTCGGGAACAGGCTGTATTGGACTGGGTACTGTGCAATGAGAAGGGACTAATTAGTAATCTTGTTGTACGGGGACCCTTGGGTCAGAGCGATCATAACATGATCGATTTCTCACTCGAAATGGAGAGCGAAGAAATTGACTCAGATACTAAGGTCCTGAATTTAAACAAGGGGAATTATGATGCCATTAGACGGGAACTGAGTAGGTCTGATTGGACAACGTTCCTGGGAGGACTGGAGGTAGATAAACAATGGCAAGCATTTAAAGATAGAATGACAAAATTGCAAAAATTGTTTATACCAATCTGGCATAAAAGGAAATCTAAAAAGGTGACTCAACCGTGGATAACAGGGGAAATTAGAGACAGCATAAAATCCAAAGATAGGGCGTATAAAATAGCCAAAAAAAGCGCCAGAGCGGAAGATTGGGAACAGTTTAAGATAGAGCAAAGGAGGACAAAGGGCTTAATCAAGAGGGGCAAAATAGCTTACGAAAGCAAGCTGGCGGAAAATATAAAAACTAACTCCAAAAGCTTTTATAAGTATATCAAGAGGAAAAGACTGGTGAAAACCAAAGTTGGTCCATTGCAGTCAGATACGGGGGAATATATAACGGGAAATAAGGAAATGGCAGACCAACTAAATGCATACTTTGGGTCAGTCTTTACGAAGGAAGACACAAAAAACCTCCCTGGGATATCGGGAAAAATAGGGACATTGGCAAAGGAGGAACTGACGCAAATCAATATCTCTAAGGATATGGTGTTAAGGAAGCTAAAGGGATTGAAGGCGGACAAATCCCCAGGGCCTGATAACATGCATCCTAGGGTACTGAAGGAGGTGGCCCTAGAGATAACGGATGCACTAAGTATGATTTTTCAGAATTCTTTAGACTCGGGAACAGTGCCCATGGATTGGAGGGTAGCTAACGTTACCCCACTATTCAAAAAGGGGGGTAGGGAAAAAGCAGGTAATTACAGACCTGTAAGCCTTACATCAGTTGTGGGCAAAATGCTGGAGTCCATCATTAAGGATGAAATAGCGGAGCACTTAGCAAATGGGGACAGGATAGGACAGAGTCAACATGGATTTACAAAGGGTAAATCGTGCTTGACTAATCTATTGGAATTTTTTGAGGGAGTAACTGGTAAAATAGATGGGGGAGAGCCAGTAGATGTGGTGTACCTGGACTTCCAAAAGGCCTTCGACAAGGTCCCACATAAAAGATTAGCATGGAAAATTGAAGCTCATGGGATAAAGGGGAAAGTATTGATGTGGATAGAGAACTGGCTGTCAGATAGAAAACAGAGAGTTGGAATAAACGGCTCATTTTCTGAATGGCAGGCAGTAACAAGTGGGGTACCACAGGGATCTGTCCTGGGTCCCCAGCTGTTCACAATTTACATTAATGACCTGGATCAGGGAGTCGGATGCAGCATTTCCAAATTTGCAGACGACACTAAACTAGGAGGGGGGGTGGGCTCAGAGGAGGAGACCAGGAAGCTCCAGAGCGATTTGGACAGACTGGGTGATTGGGCGGATAAATGGCAGATGCACTATAATGTGGACAAGTGCGAAGTTATCCACCTTGGGTGCAGGAACGGGAGGGCAAATTATTATTTAAATGGCAATAAATTGGGAGAGGGGGAAGTACAGAGAGACCTGGGTGTTCTTGTACACCAGTCACTGAAGGCGAGCATGCAGGTGCAACAGGCGGTCAAGAAGGCAAACGGTATGCTGGCCTTCATAGCAAAAGGGTTGGAATACAGGAACAGGGATACCTTGCTGCAGCTGTACAGGGCACTGGTGAGACCACAACTCGAGTATTGTGTACAGTTTTGGTCGCCTCATCTGAGGAAAGATGTTCTTGCCATGGAGGGGGTGCAGCGGCGATTCACCAGGCTGATACCAGGAATGGCGGGATTGACCTATGAGGAGAGACTATGTAGTTTAGGGATGTACACACTGGAGTTTAGAAGATTGAGAGGGGACCTCATAGAAGTTTATAAAATTCTGACAGGTCTAGACAGACTAGATGCAGAAGGAATGTTTCCCTTGGCGGTTGAGAACAGAACTAGAGGACATAATTTAAGGATAAGGGCTAAACCATTTAGGACAGAAATGAGGGGGAATTTCTTCACTCAGAGGGTGGTGAACCTGTGGAACTCATTGCCACAGAGGGCAGTGTACGCCAGCTCATTAAATATATTTAAGAGGGAATTAGATATATTTCTACAGGCAAAAGGGGTTAAGGGTTACGGAGAGAAGGCGGGGACGGGATACTGAATTGGAGGATCAGCCATGATCTCATTAAATGGCGGAGCAGGCTCGAAGGGCCGGATGGCCTACTCCTGCTCCTATGTTCTATGTATCTATGTATCTATGTCATAGAGACACTGAACCCCATCCAACCCCTGTCATAGACACTGAACCCCATCCAACACCTGTCATAGAGAGACTGAACCCCATCCAACTCCTGTCATAGAGACACTGAACCCCATCCAACCCCTGTCATTGACACTGAACCCCATCCAACCCCTGTCATAGAGACACTGAACCCCATCCAACCACTGACATAGAGACAACGAACCCCATCCAACCCAGTCATAGAGACACTGAACCCCATCCAACCCCTGTCATAGACACTGAACCACATCCAACCCCTGTCATAGACACTGAAACCCATCCAACTCCTGTCATAGACACTGAACCACATCCAACCCCTGTCACAGACACTGAAACCCATCCAACTCCTGTCATAGAGACACTGAACCCCATCCAACCCCTGTCATAGACACTGAAACCCATCCAAACCGTGTCATAGACACTGAACCCCATCCAACCCCTGTCATAGACACTGAACCCCATCCAACCCCTGTCATAGACACTGAACCCCATCCAACCCCTGTCATAGACACTGAACCCCATCCAACTCCTGTCATAGAGACACTGAACCCCATCCAACCCCTGTCATAGACACTGAACCCCATCCAACACCTGTCATAGAGACACTGAACCCCATCCAACTCCTGTCATAGAGACACTGAACCCCATCCAACCCTGTCATAGACACTGAACCCAATCCAACCCCTGTCATAGAGACACTGAACCCCATCCAACCCCTGTCATAGAGACACTGAACCCCATCCAACCCCTGTCATAGAGACACTGAACCCATCCAACTCCTGTCATAGACACTGAACCACATCCAACCCCTGTCATAGACACTGAACCCCATCCAACTCCTGTCATAGAGACACTGAACCCCATCCAACCCCTGTCATAGACACTGAACCCATCCAACCCTGTCATAGACACTGAACCCCATCCAACCCTGTCATAGACACTGAACCCCATCCAACCCTGTCATAGACACTGAACCCCATCCAACCCCTGTCATAGACACTGAACCCCATCCAACTCCTGTCATAGACACTGAACCCCATCCAACCCTGTCATAGACACTGAACCCCATCCAACTCCTGTCATAGACACTGAACCCCATCCAACCCCTGTCATAGAGACACTGAACCCCATCCAACCCCTGTCATAGACACTGAACCCCATCCAACCCTGTCATAGACACTGAACCCCATCCAACCCCTGTCATAGACACTGAACCCCATCCAACCCTGTCATAGACACTGAACCCCATCCAACCCTGTCATAGAGACTGAACCCCATCCAACCCCTGTCATAGACACTGAACCCCATCCAACTCCTGTCATAGAGACACTGAACCCCATCCAACCCTGTCATAGAGACACTGAACCCCATCCAACTCCTGTCATAGAGACACTGAACCCCATCAACCCCTGTCATAGACACTGAACCCCATCCAACTCCTGTCATAGACACTGAACCCCATCCAACCCTGTCATAGACACTGAACCCCATTCAACCACTGTCATAGACACTGAACCCCATCCAATCCCTGTCATAGACACTGAACCCCATCCAACCCTGTCATAAGACACTGAACACCATCCAACCCCTGTCATAGAGACACTGAACCCCATCCAACCCCTGTCATAGACACTGAACCCCATCCAACCCCTGTCATAGACACTGAACCCCATCCAACCCCTGTCATAGAGACACTGAACCCCATCCAACCCCTGTCATAGACACTGAACCCCATCCAACCCCTGTCATAGAGACACTGAACCCATCCAACCCCTGTCATAGACACTGAACCCCATCCAACCCCTGTCATAGAGACACTGAACCCCATCCAACCCCTGTCATAGAGACACTGAACCCCATCCAACTCCTGTCATAGAGACACTGAACCCCATCCAACCCCTGTCATAGAACACTGAACCCCATCCAACCCCTGTCATAGACACTGAACCCCATCCAACCCTGTCATAGACACTGAACCCCATCCAACCCCTGTCATAGAGACACTGAACCCCATCCAACCCCTGTCATAGACACTGAACCCCATCCAACCCCTGTCATAGAGACACTGAACCCCATCCAACCCCTGTCATAGAGACACTGAACCCCATCCAACTCCTGTCATAGAGACACTGAACCCCATCCAACCCCTGTCATAGACACTGAACCCCATCCAACCCTGTCATAGAGACACTGAACCCCATCCAACCCCTGTCATAGACACTGAACCCATCCAACCCCTGTCATAGACACTGAACCCCATCCAACCCTGTCATAGACACTGAACCCCATCCAACCACTGTCATAGACACTGAACCCCATCCAACCCCTGTCATAGACACTGAACCCCATCCAACCCCTGTCATAGAGACACTGAACCCCATCCAACCCTGTCATAGACACTGAACCCCATCCAACTCCTGTCATGAGACACTGAACCCCATCCAACCCCTGTCATAGACACTGAACCCCATCCAACCCCTGTCATAGAGCACTGAACCCCATCCAACCCCTGTCATAGACACTGAACCCCATCCAACCCCTGTCATAGACACTGAACCCATCCAACCCTGTCATAGACACTGAACCCCATCCAACTCCTGTCATAGACACTGAACCCCATCCAACCCTGTCATAGACACTGAACCCATCCAACCCTGTCATAGAGACACTGAACCCCATCCAACCCCTGTCATAGACACTGAACCCCATCCAACTCCTGTCATAGACACTGAACCCCATCCAACACCTGTCATAGACACTGAACCCCATCCAACCCTGTCATAGGACACTGAACCCCATCCAACCCTGTCATAGAGACACTGAACCCATCCAACCCCTGTCATAGACACTGAACCCCATCCAACTCCTGTCATAGAGACACTGAACCCCATCCAACCCTGTCATAGAGACACTGAACCCCATCCAACCCCTGTCATAGACACTGAACCCCATCCAACTCCTGTCATAGAGACACTGAACCCCATCCAACCCCTGTCATAGACACTGAACCCCATCCAACTCCTGTCATAGAGACACTGAACCCCATCCAACCCCTGTCATAGACACTGAACCCCATCCAACTCCTGTCATAGACACTGAACCCCATCCAACCCCTGTCATAGAGACACTGAACCCCATCCAACCCCTGTCATAGACACTGAACCCCATCCAACCCCTGTCATAGAACACTGAACACCATCCAACTCCTGTCATAGAGACACTGAACCCCATCCAACCCCTGTCATAGACACTGAACCCCATCCAACCCCTGTCATAGAGACACTGAATCCCATCCAACCACTGTCATAGACACTGAACCCCATCCAACCCCTGTCATAGAGACACTGAACCCCATCCAACCACTGTCATAGACACTGAACCCCATCCAACTCCTGTCATAGACACTGAACCCCATCCAACCCCTGTCATAGACACTGAACCCCATCCAACCCCTGTCATAGAGACACTGAACCCCATCCAACCCCTGTCATAGAGACACTGAACCCATCCAACCCCTGTCATAGACACTGAACCACATCCAACCCCTGTCATAGACACTGAACCCCATCCAACCCCTGTCATAGACACTGAACCCCATCCAACCCCTGTCATAGACACTGAACCCCATCCAAACCCTGTCATAGACACTGAACCCCATCCAACTCCTGTCATAGAGACACTGAACCCCATCCAAACCCTGTCATAGACACTGAACCCATCCAACCCTTGTCATAGAGACACTGAACCCAATCCAACCCATGTCATAGACACTGAACCCCATCCAACTCCTGTCATAGACACTGAACCCCATCCAACACCTGTCATAGACACTGAACCCCATCCAACCCCTGTCATAGGACACTGAACCCCATCCAACCCTTTCATAGAGACACTGAACCCAATCCAACCCCTGTCATAGACACTGAACCCCATCCAACCCTGTCATAGACACTGAACCCCATCCAACCCTGTCATAGAGACACTGAACCCCATCCAACCCTGTCATAGACACTGAACCCCATCCAACTCCTGTCATAGAGACACTGAACCCCATCCAACCCCTGTCATAGACACTGAACCCCATCCAACTCCTGTCATAGAGACACTGAACCCCATCCAACCCCTGTCATAGAGACACTGAACCCCATCCAACCCTGTCATAGACACTGAACCCCATCCAACCCCTGTCATAGAGACACTGAACCCATCCAACTCCTGTCATAGACACTGAACCCCATCCAACCCCTGTCATAGACACTGAACCCCATCCAACCCCTGTCATAGAGACACTGAACCCCATCCAACCACTGTCATAGACACTGAACCCCATCCAACCCCTGTCATAGAGACACTGAACCCCATCCAACCCTGTCATAGAGACACTGAACCCCATCCAACCCTGTCATAGACACTGAACCCCATCCAACCCCTGTCATAGACACTGAACCCCATCCAACACCTGTCATAGAGACACTGAACCCCATCCAACCCTGTCATAGAGACACTGAACCCAATCCAACCCTGTCATAGACACTGAACCCCATCCAACTCTGTCATAGACACTGAACCCCATCCAACCACTGTCATAGACACTGAACCCCATCCAACCCCTGTCATAGACACTGAACCCCATCCAACCCCTGTCATAGAGACACTGAACCCCATCCAACCCCTGTCAAAGACACTGAACCCCATCCAACTCCTGTCATAGAGACACTGAACCCCATCCAACCCCTGTCATAGACACTGAACCACATCCTACCCCTGTCATAGAGACTGAACCCCATCCAACCCCTGTCATAGACACTGAACCCCATCCAACCCCTGTCATAGACACTGAACCTCATCCAAACCCTGTCTTAGACATTGAATCCCATCCAATCCCTGTCATAGAGACACTGAACCCCATCCAACCCTGTCATAGACACTGAACCCCATCCAACTCCTGTCATAGAGACACTGAACCCCATCCAACTCCTGTCATAGAGACACTGAACCCCATCCAACCCCTGTCATAGACACTGAACCCATCCAACCCTTGTCATAGAGACACTGAACCCATCCAACCCCTGTCATAGACACTGAACCCCATCCAACCCTGTCATAGACACTGAACCCCATCCAACCCCTGTCATAGACACTGAACCCCATCAACCCTGTCATAGACACTGAACCTCTTCCAAATCCTGTCATAGAGACTGAACCCCATCCAACCCCTGTCATAGAGACACTGAGCCCATCCAACCCCTGTCATAGAGACACTGATCCCCATCCAACCCATGTCCTAGAGACACTGAACCCATCCAACTCCTGTCATAGAACACTGAACCCCATCCAACCCTGTCATAGACACTGAACCCCATCCAACCCTGTCATAGACACTGAACCCCATCCAACTCCTGTCATAGACACTGAACCCCATCCAACCCTGTCATAGACACTGAACCCATCCAACCCCTGTCATAGAGACACTGAACCCCATCCAACTCCTGTCATAGAGACACTGAACCCCATCCAACCCCTGTCATAGACACTGAACCCCATCCAACTCCTGTCACAGAGACACTGAACCCCATCCAACCCTGTCATAGACACTGAACCCCATCCAACTCCTGTCATAGACACTGAACCCCATCCAACTCCTGTCATAGACACTGAACCCCATCCAACCACTGTCATAGACACTGAACCCCATCCAACCCTGTCATAGACACTGAACCCCATCCAACCCTGTCATAGAGACACTGAACCCATCCAACCCCTGTCATAGACACTGAACCCCATCCAACCCCTGTCATAGAGACACTGAACCCCATCCAACCCCTGTCATAGACACTGAACCCCATCCAACCCCTGTCATAGAGACACTGAACCCCATCCAACCCCTGTCATAGAGACACTGAACCCCATCCAACCCCTGTCATAGAGACACTGAACCCCATCCAACCCCTGTCATAGACACTGAACCCCATCCAACCCTGTCACAGAGACACTGAACCCCATCCAACCCTGTCATAGAGACACTGAACCCATCCAACTCCTGTCATAGAGACACTGAACCCCATCCAACCCCTGTCATAGAAACTGAACACCATCCAACTCCTGTCAAATCGACACTGAACCCCATCCAACCCCTGTCATAGACACGGAACCCCATCCAACCCCTGTCATAGAGACACTGAACCCCATCCAACCACTGTCATAGAGACACTGAACCCATCCAACTCCTGTCATAGAGACACTGAACCCCATCCAACCCCTGTCATAGACACTGAACCCCATCCAACACCTGTCATAGAGACACTGAACCCCATCCAACCCTGTCATAGACACTGAACCCCATCCTACCCCTGTCATAGAGACACTGAACCCCATCCAACCCCTGTCATAGACACTGAACCCCATCCAACCCCTGTCATAGACACTGAACCTCATCCAACCCCTGTCATAGACACTGAACCCCATCCAACTCCTGTCATAGAGACACTGAACCCCATCCAAACCCTGTCATAGACACTGTACCCCATCCAACCCTTGTCATAGAGACACTGAACCCAATCCAACCCATGTCATAGACACTGAACCCCATCCAGCTCCTGTCATAGACACTGAACCCCATTCAACACCTGTCATAGACACTGAACCCCATCCAACCCCTGTCATAGGCGCTGAACCCCATCCAACCCTTATCATAGAGACACTGAACCCAATCCAACCCCTGTCATAGACAGTGAACCCCATCCAACTCCTGTCATAGAGACACTGGACCCCATCCAACACCTGTCATAGAGACACTGAACCCCATCCAACCACTGTCATAGACACTGAACCCCATCCAACTCCTGTCATAGAGACACTGAACCCCATCCAACCCCTGTCATAGACACTGAACCCCATCCAACTCCTGTCATAGAGACACTGAACCCCATCCAACCCTGTCATAGACACTGAACCCCATCCAACTCCTGTCATAGAGACACTGAACCCCTTCCAACCCCTGTCATAGAGACAGTGAACCCCATCCAACCCCTGTCATAGACTCTGAACCACATCCAACCCCTGTCTTAGACAATGAATCCCATCCAATCCCTGTCATAGAGCCTGAACACCATCCAACCCCTGTCATAGACACTGAACCCCATCCAACTCCTGTCATGGAGACCTGAACACCATCCAACCCCTGTCATAGACACTGAACGCCATCCAACCCCTGTCATAGACACTGAACCGCATCCAACCCCTGTCATAGAGACTGAACCACATCCAACCCCTGTCATAGACACTGAATCCCATCCAATCCCTGTCATAGACACTGAACCCCATCCAACCACTGTCATAGAGACACTGAACCCCATCCAACTCCTGTCATAGACACTGAACCCCATCCAACATCTGTCATAGAGACACTGAACCCCATCCAACCCCTGTCATAGAGACACTGAACCCAATCCAACCCCTGTCATAGACACTGAACCCCATCCAACCTCTGTCATAGACACTGAACCCCATCCAACCACTGTCATAGACACTGAACCCCATCCAACCCCTGTCATAGACACTGAACCCCATCCAACCCCTGTCATAGAGACACTGAACCCCATCCAACCCCTGTCAAAAACACTGAACCCCATCCAACTCCTGTCATGGAGACATTGAACCCCATCCAACCCCTGTCATAGACACTGAACCACATCCTACCCCTGTCATAGAGACTGAACCCCATCCAACCCCTGTCATAGACACTGAACCTCATCCAAACCCTGTCATAGACACTGAACCCCATCCAACTCCTGTCATAGAGACACTGAACCCCATCCAAACCCTGTCATAGACACTGTACCCCATCCAACCCTTGTCATAGAGACACTAAACCCAATCCAACCCATGTCATAGACACTGAACCCCATCCAGCTCCTGTCATAGACACTGAACCCCATTCAACACCTGTCATAGACACTGAACCCCATCCAACACCTGTCATAGGCGCTGAACTCCATCCAACCTTTGTCATAGAGGCACTGAACCCAATCCAACCCCTTTCATAGACAGTGAACCCCATCCAACCCCTGTCATAGAGACACTGAACCCCATCCAACCCCTGTCATAGACACTGAACCCCATCCAACTCCTGTCATAGAGACACTGAACCCCATCCAACCCCTGTCATAGACACTGAACCCCATCCAACTCCTGTCATAGAGACACTGAACCCCATCCAACCCCTAACATAGACACTGAACCCCATCCAACTCCTGTCATAGAGACACTGAACCCCTTCCAACCCCTGTCATAGAGACAGTGAACCCCATCCAACCCCTGTCATAGAGTCTGAACCACATCCAACCCCTGTCTTAGACACTGAATCCCATCCAATCCCTGCCATAGAGGCTGAACACCTTCCAACCCTGTCATAGACACTGAACCCCATCCAACTCTGTCATAGAGCACTGAACCCCTTCAAACCCTTCATAGACACTGAACCCCATCCAACTCTGTCATAGACACTGAACCCATCCAACACCTGTCATAGAGCACTGAACCCCATCCAACCCCTGTCATAGACACTGAACCCCATCCAAACCCTGTCATAGACACTGAACCCCATCCAACCCCTGTCATAGACACTGAACCCATCCAACTCCTGTCATAGACACTGAAACCCATCCAACCCCTGTCATAGAGACACTGAGCTCCATCCAATCCCTGTCATAGACACTGAACCCCATCCAACACCTGTCATAGACACTGAACCCCATCCAACTCCTGTCATAGAGACACTGAACCCCATCCAACTCCTGTCATAGACACTGAACCCATCCAACCCTGTCATAGAGACACTGAACCCCATTCAACCCCTGTCATAGACACTGAACCCCATCCAACCCCTGTCATAGACACTGAACCCATCCAACCCTGTCATAGACACTGAACCTCATCCAACCCTGTCATAGAGACACTGAACCCCATCCAACTCCTGTCATAGAGACTGAACCCCATCCAACCCCTGTCATAGAGACACTGAACCCATCCAACCCCTGTCATAGAGACACTGAACCCCATCCAACCCCTGTCATAGAGACACTGAACCCCATCCAACTCCTGTCATAGACACTGAACCCATCCAACTCCTGTCATAGACACTGAACCCCATCCAACCCTGTCATAGACACTGAACCCCATCCAACCACTGTCATAGACACTGAACCCATCCAACCCCTGTCATAGACACTGAAACCCATCCAACCCTGTCATAGACACTGAACCCCATCCAACCCCTGTCATAGACACTGAACCCCATCCAACTCCTGTCATAGAGACACTGAACCCCATCCAACTCCTGTCATAGAGACACTGAACCCCATCCAACCCCTGTCATAGAGACACTGAACCCCATCCAACCCCTGTCATAGACACTGAACCCCATCCAACTCCTGTCATAGAGACACTGAACCCCATCCAACCCCTGTCATAGACACTGAACCCCATCCAACCCCTGTCATAGACACTGAACCCCATCCAACCCCTGTCATAGAGACACTGAACCCCATCCAACCCTGTCATAGACACTGAACCCCATCCAACCCTGTCATAGAGACACTGAACCCCATCCAACCCCTGTCATAGACACTGAACTCCATCCAACCCTGTCATAGACACTGAACCCCATCCAACCCTGTCATAGAGACACTGAACCCCATCCAACCCCTGTCATAGACACTGAACCCCATCCAACTCCTGTCATAGACACTGAACCCCATCCAACCCCTGTCATAGAGACACTGAACCCCATCCAACCCCTGTCATAGACACTGAACCCCATCCAACTCCTGTCATAGAGACACTGAACCCCATCCAACCCCTGTCATAGAGACACTGAACCCCATCCAACCCCTGTCATAGACACTGAACCCCATCCAACTCCTGTCATAGAGACACTGAACCCCATCCACCCCAGTCATAGAGACACTGAACCCCATCCAACCCCTGTCATAGACACTGAACCCCATCCAACTCCTGTCATAGAGACACTGAAACCCATCCAACGCCTGTCATAGAGACACTGAACCCCATCCAACCCCTGTCATAGAGACACTGAACTCCATCCAACCCCTGTCATAGAGACACTGAACCCCATCCAACCCCTGTCATAGAGACACTGAACCCCATCCAACTCCTGTCATAGAGACACTGAACCCCATCCAACTCCTGTCATAGACACTGAACCCCATCCAACCCCTGTCATAGCGACACTGAACCCCATCCAACTCCTGTCATAGAGACACTGAACCCATCCAACGCCTGTCATAGACACTGAACCCCATCCAACCCCTGTCATAGAGACAGTGAACCCCATCCAACCCTGTCATAGACACTGAACCCATCCAACACCTGTCATAGAGACACTGAACCCCATCAACCCCTGTCATAGACACTGAACCCCATCCAACCCTGTCATAGACACTGAACCCATCCAACCCCTGTCATAGAGACACTGAACCCCATCCAACCCTGTCATAGACACTGAACCCCATCCAACCCCTGTCATAGACACTGAACCCCATCCAACCCCTGTCATAGAGACACTGAACCCCATCCAACCCCTGTCATAGAGACACTGAACCCCATCCAACCCCTGTCATAGGACACTGAACCCCATCCAACTCCTGTCATAGAGACACTGAACCCCATCCAACCCCTGTCATAGACACTGAACCCCATCCAACCCTGTCATAGACACTGAACCCATCCAACTCCTGTCATAGACACTGAACCCCATCCAACTCCGGTCATAGACACTGAACCCATCCAACCCTGTCATAGACACTGAACCCATCAACCCTGTCATAGAGACAGTGAACCCCATCCAACCCCTGTCATAGAGACTGAACCACATCCAACTCCTGTCATAGAGACACTGAACACCATCCAACCCCTAACATAGACACTGAACCCCATCCAACTCCTGTCATAGAGACCCTGAACCCCTTCCAACCCCTGTCATAGAGACAGTGAACCCCATCCAACCCCTGTCATAGAGTCTGAACCCCATCCAACCCCTGTCATCGAAAAACTGAACACCATCCAACTCCTGTCAAATCGACACTGAACCCCATCCAACCCCTGTCATAGACACTGAACCCCATCCAACTCCTGTCATAAGACACTGAACCCCATCCAACCCCTGTCATAGACACTGAACCCCATCCAACTCCTGTCATATAGACACTGAACCCCATCTAACCCCTGTCATAGAGACAGTGAACCCCATCCAACCCCTGTCATAGAGACTGAACCACATCCAACTCCTGTCATAGAGACACTGAACACCATCCAACCCCTAACATAGACACTGAACCCCATCCAACTCCTGTCATAGAGACCCTGAACCCCTTCCAACCCCTGTCATAGACACTGAACCCCATCCAACCCCTGTCATAGAGTCTGAACCCCATCCAACCCCTGTCATCGAAAAACTGAACACCATCCAACTCCTGTCAAATCGACACTGAACCCCATCCAACCCCTGTCATAGACACTGAACCCCATCCAACCCCTGTCATAGAGACACTGAATCCCATCCAACCACTGTCATAGACACTGAACCCCATCCAACCCCTGTCATAGCGACACTGAACCCCATCCAACCCTGTCATAGAGACACTGAACCCCATCCAACTCCTGTCATAGAGACACTGTACCCCATCCAACCCCTGTCATAGACACTGAACCCCATCCAACACCTTTCATAGAGACACTGAACCCCATCCAACCCCTGTCATAGAGACACTGAACCCAATCCAACCCCTGTCACAGACACTGAACCCCATCCAACCTCTGTCATAGACACTGAACCCCATCCAACCACTGTCATAGACACTGAACCCCATCCAACCCCTGTCATAGACACTGAACCCCATCCAACCCCTGTCATAGAGACACTGAACCCCATCCAACCCCTGTCAAAGACAATGAACCCCATCCAACTCCTGTCATGGAGACACTGAACCCCATCCAACCCCTGTCATAGACACTGAACCACATCCTACCCCTGTCATAGAGACTGAACCCCATCCAACCCCTGTCATAGACACTGAACCCCATCCAACCCCTGTCATAGACACTGAACCTCATCCAACTCCTGTCATAGAGACACTGAACCCCATCCAACTCCTGTCATAGAGACACTGAACCCCATCCAACCCCTGTCATAGACACTGAACCCCATCCAACCCTTGTCATAGAGACACTGAACCCATCCAACCCCTGTCATAGACACTGAACCCCATCCAACCGATGTCATAGAGACTGAACCCCATCCAACCCCTGTCATAGACACTGAACCCCTTTCAACCATATTGATAGAGATACTGAACCTCTTCCAAATCCTGTCATAGAGACTGAACCCCATCCAACCCCTGTCATAGAGAAACTGAGCCGCAACCAACCCCTGTCATAGAGACACTGATCCCCATCCAACCCATGTCCTAGAGATACTGAACCCTATCCAACTCCTGTCATCGAAAAACTGAACCCCATCCAGACACTGTCATAGACACTGAACCCCATCCAGACACTGTCATAGACACTGAACCCCATCCAACTGCTGTCATAGACACTGAACCCCATCCAACCCCTGTCATAGACACTGAAACCCATCGACCCCTGTCATAGAGACACTGAACCCCATCCAACTCCTGTCATAGAGACACTGAACCCCATCCAACCACTGTCATAGACACTGAACCCCATCCAACTCCATGTCACAGAGACACTGAACCCCATCTAACCCCGGTCATAGACACTGAACCCCATCCAACTTCTGTCATAGACACTGAACCCCATCCAACTTCTGTCATAGTCACTGAACCCCATTCAACCACTGTCACAGACACTGAATCCCATCCAATCCCTGTCATAGACACTGAACCCCATCCATTCCCTGTCATACAGAAACAACACCATACAACCCCTGTCATAGAGACACTGAACCCCATCCAACCCCTGTCATAGAGACACTGAACCCCATCCAAACCGTGTCAAAGACACTAAACCCCATCCAACCCCTGTCATAGAGACACTGAACCCCATCCAACCCCTGTCATAGAGACACTGAACCCCATCCAACCCCTGTCATAGAGACACTGAACCCCATCCAACCCTGTCATAGACACTGAACCCCATCCAACCCCTGTCACAGAGACACTGAACCCCATCCAATGCCTGTCATAGAGACACTGAACGCCATCCAACTCCTTTCATAGAGACACTGAACCCCATCCAACCCCTGTCATCGAAAAACTGAACACCATCCAACTCCTGTCAAATCGACACTGAACCCCATCCAACCCCTGTCATAGACACTGAACCCCATCCAACCCCTGTCATAGAGACACTGAATCCCATCCAACCACAGTCATAGACACGGAACCCCATCCAACCCCTGTCATAGAGACACTGAACCCCATCCAACCACTGTCATAGAGACACTGAACCCCATCCAACTCCTGTCATAGAGACACTGAACCCCATCCAACCCCTGTCATAGACACTGAACCCCATCCAACACCTGACATAGAGACACTGAACCCCATCCAACCCCTGTCATAGACACTGAACCACATCCTACCCCTGTCATAGAGACTGAACCCCATCCAACCCCTGTCATAGACACTGTACCCCATCCAACCCCTGTCATAGACACTGAACCTCATCCAACCCCTGTCATAGACACTGAACCCCATCCAACTCCTGTCATAGAGACACTGAACCCCATCCAAACCCTGTCATAAACACTGTACCCCATCCAACCCTTGTCACAGAGACACTGAACCCAATCCAACCCATGTCATAGACACTGAACCCCATCCAGCTCCTGTCATAGACACTGAACCCCATTCAACACCTGTCATAGACACTGAACCCCATCCAACCCCTGTCATAGGTGCTGAACCCCATCCAACCCTTATCATAGAGACACTGAACCCAATCCAACCCCTGTCATAGACAGTGAACCCCATCCAACTCCTGTCATAGAGACACTGGACCCCATCCAACACCTGTCATAGAGACACTGAACCCCATCCAACCCCTGTCATAGACACTGAACCCCATCCAACTCCTGTCATAGAGACACTGAACCCCATCCAACCCCGTCATAGACACTGAACCCCATCCAACTCCTGTCATAGAGACACTGAACCCCATCCAACCCCTAACATAGACACTGAACCCCATCCAACTCCTGTCATAGAGACACTGAACCCCTTCCAACCCCTGTCATAGAGACAGTGAACCCCATCCAACCCCTGTCATAGAGTCTGAACCACATCCAACCCCTGTCTTAGGCACTGAATCCCATCCAATCCCTTCCATAGAGGCTGAACACCATCTAACCCATGTCATAGACACTGAACCCCAACCAACTCCTGTCATGGAGACTGAACACCTTCCAACCCTTGTCATAGACACTGAACGCCCTCCAACCCCTGTCAAAGTCACTGAACCCATGCAACCCCTGTCATAGAGACTGAACCACATCCAACCCCTGTCTTAGACACTGAATCCCATCCAATCCCTGTCATAGACACTGAACCCCATCCAACCACTGTCATAGAGACACTGAACCCCATCCAACTCCTGTCATAGACACTGAACCCCATCCAACATCTGTCATAGAGACACTGAACCCCATCCAACCCCTGTCATAGAGACACTGAACCCAATCCAACCCCTGTCATAGACACTGAACCCCATCCAACCTCTGTCATAGACACTGAACCCCATCCAGCCACTGTCATAGACACTGAACCCCATCCAACCCCTGTCATAGACACTGAACCCCATCCAACCCCTGTCATAGAGACACTGAACCCCATCCAACCCCTGTCAAAAACACTGAACCCCATCCAACTCCTGTCATGGAGACATTGAACCCCATCCAACCCCTGTCATAGACACTGAACCAAATCCTACCCCTGTCATAGAGACTGAACCCCATCCAACCCCTGTCATAGACACTGAACCTCATCCAAACCCTGTCATAGACACTGAACCCCATCCAACTCCTGTCATAGAGACACTGAACCCCATCCAAACCCTGTCATAGACACTGTACCCCATCCAACCCTTGTCATAGAGACACTAAACCCAATCCAACCCATGTCATAGACACTGAACCCCATCCAGCTCCTGTCATAGACACTGAACCCCATTCAACACCTGTCATAGACACTGAACCCCATCCAACACCTGTCATAGGCGCTGAACCCCATCCAACCTTTGTCATAGAGACACTGAACCCAATCCAACCCCTTTCATAGACAGTGAACCCCATCCAACCCCTGTCATAGAGACACTGAACCCCATCCAACCCCTGTCATAGACACTGAACCCCATCCAACTCCTGTCATAGAGACACTGAACCCCATCCAACCCCTGTCATAGACACTGAACCCCATCCAACTCCTGTCATAGAGACACTGAACCCCATCCAACCCCTAACATAGACACTGAACCCCATCCAACTCCTGTCATAGAGACACTGAACTCCTTCCAACCCCTGTCATAGAGACAGTGAACCCCATCCAACCCCTGTCATAGAGTCTGAACCACATCCAACCCCTGTCTTAGACACTGAATCCCATCCAATCCCTGCCATAGAGGCTGAACACCATCTAACCCATGTCATAGACACTGAACCCCAACCAACTCTTGTCATAGAGACTGAACCCCTTCCAAAACCCTTGCATATACACTGAACCCCCTCCAACCTCTGTCAAAGTCACTGAACCCATCCAACCCCTGTCATAGAGGCACTGAACCCCATCCAACCCCTGTCATAGACACTGAAACCATCCAATCCCTGTCATAGACACTGAACCCCATCCAGCTCCTGTTATAGACACTGAACCAAATCCAACTCCTGTCATAGACACTGAAACCCATCCACCCCTGTCATAGAGACACTGAACTCCATCCATACCCTGTCATAGAGACTGAACCCCATCCAACCCCTGTCATAGACACTGAATCCCATCCAACTCCTGTCATACAGCAACTTAACCCCATCCAAACCCTGTCATAGAGTCACTGAAACTCATCCAACCACTGTCATAGAGACACTGAACCCCATTTAACTCCTGTCTGAGAGACCGATCCCCATCCAACTCCAGACAGAGATTGAACACAATCCAAACCCTGTCACAGACACACTGAACCTCTTTCAATACCATTCATAGAGATACTGAACCTCATCCAACTCCTGTCATAGAGACTGAACCCCAACCAACCCCTGTCATAGAGAAACTGACCGCAACCAACCCCAGTCATAGAGACACTGAACCCCATCCAACCCATGTCATCGAGACACTGAACCCTATCCAACTCCTGTCATCGAAAAACTGAACCACATCCAACTCCTGTCATAGACACTGAACCCCATCCAACCACTGTCATAGACACTGAACACCATCCAACCACTGTCATATACACTGAAACCCATCCACCCCTGTCACAGAGACACTGAAATCCATCCTACCCTGGTCAAAGAGACACTGAACCCCATCCAAACCCTGTGATAGACACTGAACCCCATCCAACCCCTGTCGTAGACACTGAACCCTATCCAACACCTGTCATAGAGAAACTGAACCCCATCCAACCCCTGTCATAGAGACACTGTACCCCATCCAACCCCTGTCATAGACACTGAACCCCATCCAACCCCAGTCACATAGACACTGAACCCCATCCAACCCCTGTCATAGAGACACTGAACCACATCCAACCCCTGTCACGTAGACACTGAACCCCATCCAACCCTGGTCAAAGAGACACTGAACCCCATCCAACCCCTGTCATAGACACTGAACCCCATCCAACTCCTGTCACAGAGACACTGAACCCCATCCAACTCCTGTCATAGAGACACTGAACCCCATCCAACCCCTGTCATAGAGACACTGAACCCCATCCAACCCCTGTCATAGACACTGAACCCCATCCAACCCTGTCATAGAGACACTGAACCCCATCCAACCCCTGTCATAGACAATGAACCCCATCCAACCCCTGTCACATAGACACTGAACCCCATCCAACCCCTGTCATAGAGACACTGAACCCCATCCAACCCCTGTCACATAGACACTGAAACCCATCCAACCCTGATCATAGAGACACAGAACCCCATCCAACCCCTGTCATAGACACTGAACCTCATCCAACTCCTGTCATAGACACTGAACTCCATCCAACCCTTGTCATAGAGACACTGAACGCCATCCAACCCCTGTCATAGACACTGAACCCCATCCAACTCCTGTCATAGAGACACTGAACCCCATCCAACCCCTGTCATAGAGACATTGAACCCCATCCAACCCCTGTCATAGACACTGAACCCCATCTAACTCCTGTCATAGAGATACTGAACCCCATCCAACCCCTGTCATAGAGACACTGAACCCCATCCAACCCCTGTCATAGACACTGAACCCCATCCAACTCCTGTCATAGAGACAGTGAACCCCATCCAACCCCAGTCATAGAGACACTGAACCCCATCCAACCCCTGTCATAGAAAAACTGAACCCCATCCAACTCCTGTCATAGAGACACTGAAACCCATCCAACGCCTGTCATAGCGACACTGAACCCCATCCAACCCCTGTCATAGAGACAGTGAACTCCATCCAACCCCAGTCATAGAGACACTGAACCCCATCCAACCCCTGTCATAGAGAAACTGAACCCCATCCAACTCCTGTCATAGAGACACTGAACCCCATCCAACGCCTGTCATAGACACTGAACCCCATCCAACCCCTGTCATAGAGACAGTGAACCCCATCCAACCCCTGTCTTAGACACTGAATCCCATCCAATCCCTGCCATAGAGACTGAACACCATCTAACCCATGTCATAAACACTGAACCCCAACCAACTCCTGTCATAGAGACTGAACCCCATCCAACTCCATCCAACTCCTGGCATAGACAGTGAACCCCTTCCAACCCCTTGCATATACACTGAACCCCATTCAAACCCTGTCAAAGTCACTGAACCCATCCAACCCCTGTCATAGAGACACCAAACTTTTTCCAATCCCTGTCACAGACACTGAAAACCAGCCAAAACCTGTCATAGACACTGAACCCCATCCAACTCCTGTCATACAGAAACTGAACCCCATTCAAACCCTGTCATAGACACTGTACCCCATCCAACCGCTGTCATAGACACTGAAACCCATCCAACTCCTGTCATAAAGACACTGAACCCCATCCAACCCCTGTCATAGACACTGAACCCCATCCAACTCCTGTCATACAGAAACTGAACCCCATTCAAACCCTGTCATAGACACTGTACCCCATCCAACCGCTGTCATAGACACTGAAACCCATCCAACTCCTGTCATAAAGACACTGAACTCCATCCAACTCCTGGCATATACACTGAACCCCCTCCAACCCCTGTCAAAGTCACTGAACCCATCCAACTCCTGTCATAGAAACACTGAACACCGTCCAACTCCCCACCCTTTCACACAGACACTGCGCCCCATCCAACTCCCAACCCTTTCACACATACAGCGGAGAGAGCGGCGGTACAGAGAGTATTTAAACTCACTTTCGTGGGCTTTTTTACAGAGGCCAGTGTCGGGAGCGGAAACAGCGGCAGTACAGAGAGTATTTCAACTCACTTTCGTGGGCTTTTTTACAGAGACAAGGGTCGGGAGAGGTAGAGAGCGGCGGTACAGAGAGTATTTAAGCTCACTTTCATGTGCTTTTTTACAGAGGCCAGGGTCGGGAGAGGCAGAGAGCGGCGGTACAGTGAGTATTTAAACTCACTTTCGTGGGCTTTTTTACAGAAGCCAGGGTCGGGAGAGGCAGAGAGTGGTGTTACAGAGAGTATTTAAACTCACTTTCGTGGGCTTTTTTACAGAAGCCAGGGTCGGGAGAGGCAGAGAGTGGTGTTACAGTGAGTATTTAAACTCAATTTCGTGGGCTTTTTGTAAGGGTTTCCTGACCGTCTCTCAGCCTGTGAGATTCGTGTGGCTCTGTGCAGCCTGTATGTCAGTGCGGGTTTAGGCCTTGTTGCCTGTTCTGGTCTCCAGCCAGTCTGGGAGCACTATACACACCTGTGAGTGGTTCGAATCACTCGCCCTTACGGTTCTAGACACTGGACTTAGATGCGAGAGCAGTAATGGAGATGAAACTCAGGTAGACTCGGTTGAATGGTACGAAATGGAAAATCTTTATTGCATAATACTTAAGATTACGAAATACATGTCATAAGCACAGATTAATGACAGTACAATCTTACACGCAGTTATGTAACTAATTTCAGGGAAACGAGGAACGAACGACACACCGTAAATGGGGGCACACATTACAATTATCCTTAATACTTGAAACCCTCCCCTATCAATATCTGTCCTAGCTAGATTCGTAGGATTCGAGACTCATGCTCACCACTCGTGATAACTCGGAGAATTCCGAAACTCTGATCGGATGTTTTTCACCGCATTACCCACGTGTCGATCAGGGGGTCTCCTGGCCCCACTTGTTTACTTGTTTCTGCTCCGGCTAGCAGGCTGGAACGTCTGCTGTCATGAAGATCTGTGTTGGCTTTCAGAGTTCGGACAATACTCAAAAAAGAATCTTCCTGTGCCCTCGCACAGGTTCTATAAAACTCGAAGAAGAATCTTCCTGTGCCCTCGCACAGGTCCGATAAAATTCAAAGAAGAGTCTTCCTGTGTCAGTTCTGTAAAGTTCGAAGAAGTCTTCCTGGCAAGGAAAATGTCTACTCGACCTACAGGCGCGGTCGGGGCTTACTGACCGTGGCGATGAGTATGGTCTTCTTCTCTTCTCATCTCATCTCATCTCATCTCATCTCATCTCTTCTCGGGCCTTTGGTTCCGATACCGTTTACCGACTTATCGGAATGGTGCGCCCGCTTCAAGGCTTCAGAGCCCAGTTCTACACAGGTCTTCGCGACACGACACGAGGTAGATCCGAGCGGATCATAAAGTTCAACAGTCTTTTGAAAAGAGACACGAGGCAAGCAGGAACAAGACGGCGAGTCAAGAACACAGGAGCAGCCACGAGCATGAACACCAGCAAGATACGAAGATAAGAGAAAGATGGACGGTTGGAGCTTGTAATTATAGTACAAAATCTTCCGTTTCCCGCCCAACCTTAATGTCTTTTCTTTTGTTAGGGTTTGGCGCTCAAATGTCTTGTATAGGTGATCTCCGTTTTTAATGGGTTTCGGGGCTACTCGTAAATGTCTGAGTACCTGTTAATATTTCTCCTATTGTTTAATCGGTCGGTGTTCTCCCTGGAGGGGTTTTGGGGCTTCCAAGTGTTTTCTGCAACTACCCGCTAACGGCTCTCTCATCGTAGAGTCGTTGGGATTTTACATATTAATGTCTTTGGATGGGCTCTTGATTACTTGGTACAATAGCTTTTATTCGTACCCGGGAGACCGATTTCAGTATTTATGTGTATACTGTAAACCCATGATGTCTCGTGTATTATCTTCAATGTGCTGAATCTTAATTGATCTTGCACAAATGTTTATTGGAACGCCATCTTGTCTGCCTGTCGAAAAGTCGAGAATGTTCCGCCACGAGGTGCGGCGGCCATTTTACAAGCTGCTTGTGTCCACTTTGAAACCTGACAGCATTCCGCTGAAATAAAAGCTGTTTGAACGAAACTCTGTGTTTTTCTCCTTATTTACAAAATCGCGATATATTGCGAATTCTACATTTTTTACAGAGTCCAGGGTCGGGAGAGGCAGAGAGCGGCGGTACAGAGAGTATTTAAACTCAATTTCGTGGGCTTTTTTACAGAGGCCAGGGACTGGAGAGGCAGAGAGCGGCAGTACAGAGAGTATTTAAACTCACTTTCCTGGGCTTTTTTACAGAGGCCAGGGGCGGGAGAGGCAGAGAGTGGCAGTACAGAGAGTATTTAAACTCACTTTCGTGGGCTTTTTACACAGTCCAGGGTCGGGAGAGGCAGAGAGCGGCGGTACAGAGAGTATTTAAACTCACTTTCGTGGGCTTTTTTACAGAGGCCAGGGTCGGGAGAGGTAGAGAGCAGAGGAACAGTGAGTATTTAAACTCACTTTCGTGGGCTTTTTTACAGAGTCCAGGATCGTGAGAGGCAGAGAGCGGCGTTACAGAGAGTATTTAAACTCACTTTCGTGGGCTTTTTTACAGAGTCCAGGATCGTGAGAGGCAGAGAGTGGCAGTACAGAAAGTATTTAAACTCACTTTCGTGGGATTTTTTACAGAGTCCAGGGTCGGGAGAGGCAGAGAGTGGCAGTACAGAGAGTATTTAAAATCACTTTCGTGTGCTTTTTTACAGAGTCCAGGGTCGGGAGAGGCAGAGAGTGGCAGTACAGAGAGTATTTAAACTCACTTTCGTGGGCTTTTTACACAGTCTAGGGTCAGGAGAGGTAGAGAGCGGCAGTACAGTGAGTATTTAAACTCACTTTCGTGGGTTTTTTACAGAAGCCAGGGTCGGGAGGGGCAGAGATAGGCGGTGCAGAGAGTATTTAAACTCACTTTCGTGGGCTTTTTTACAGAGTCAAGGGTCGGGAGTGGCAGAGAGTGGCGGTACAGAGAGTATTTAAACTCACTTTCGCGGGCTTTTTCACAGAGGCCAGGGTCGGGAGAGGCAGAGAGCGGCGGTACAGTGAGTATTTAAAATCACTTTCGTGGGCTTTTTTCCTCAGATTCCAGGGTCGGGAGAGGCAGAGAGCGGCGGTACAGAGAGTATTTAAACTCACTTTCGTGGGCTTTTTTACAGAAGCCAGGGTCGAGAGAGGTAGAGAGCGGCGGTACAGAGAGTATTTAAACTCACTTTCGTGGGCTTTTTTACAGAGTCAAGGGTCGGGAGAGGTAGAGAGCGGCAGTACAGTGAGTATTTAAACTCACTTTCGTGGGCTTTTTTCCTCAGAAGCCAGGGTCGGGAGAGGCAGAGTGCGGCGGTACAGAGAGTATTTAAACTCACTTTCGTGGGCTTTTTTACACAGGCCAGGGTCGGGAGAGGCAGAGAGTGGCGGTACAGAGAGTATTTAAATTCACTTTCGTGGGCTTTTTTACAGAGGCCAGGGTCGGGAGCGGAGAGAGCGGCAGTACAGTGAATATTTAAACTCACTTTCGCGGGCTTTTTTCCTCAGAAGCCAGGGTCGGGAGAGGCAGAGAGTGACGGTACAGAGAGTATTTAAACTCTTTTTCATGGGCTTTTTTACTGAGTCCAGGGTCGGGAGAGGCAGAGAGTGGCGGTACAGTGAGTATTATAAGTCACTTTCGTGGGCTTTTTTACTGAGTCCAGGGTCGGGAGAGGCAGAGAGTGGTGGGACAGAGAGTATTTAAACTCACTTTCGTGTGCTTTTTTACAGAGTCCAGGGTCGGGAGAGGCAGAGAGCGGCGGTACAGTGAGTATTTAAACTCACTTTCGTGGGCTTTTTTACAGCGTCCAGGGTCGGGAGAGGCAGAGTGTGGCAGTACAGTGAGTATTTAAACTCACTTTCGTGGGCTTTTTTACAGTGGCCAGGGTCGGGAGCGGAGAGGGCAGCGGTACAGTGAGTATTTAAACTCACTTTCGTGGGCTTTTTTCCAGAGTCCAGGGTGGGGAGAGGCAGACAGCGGCAGTACAGTGAGTATTTAAACTCACTTTCGCGGGCTTTTTTACAGAGGCCAGGGTCGGGAGAGGCAGAGAGCGGCGGTACAGTGAGTATTATAAGTCACTTTCGTGGGCTTTTTTACTGAGTCCAGGGTCGGGGGAGGCAGAGAGTGGTGGTACAGAGAGTATTTAAACTCACTTTCGTGTGCTTTTTTACAGAGTCCAGGGTCGGGAGAGGCAGAGAGCGGCGTTACAGAGAGTATTTAAACTCACTTTCGTGGGCTTTTTTACAGAGTCCAGGATCGTGAGAGGCAGAGAGTGGCAGTACAGAAAGTATTTAAACTCACTTTCGTGGGCTTTTTTACAGAGTCCAGGGTCGGGAGAGGCAGAGAGTGGCAGTACAGAGAGTATTTAAACTCACTTTCGTGGGCTTTTTTACAGAGTCAAGGGTCGGGAGAGGCAGAGAGTGGCGGTACAGAGAGTATTTAAACTCACTTTCGCGGGCTTTTTCACAGAGGCCAGGGTCGGGAGAGGCAGAGAGCGGCGGTACAGTGAGTATTTAAAATCACTTTCGTGGGCTTTTTTCCTCAGATTCCAGGGTCGGGAGAGGCAGAGAGCGGCGGTACAGAGAGTATTTAAACTCACTTTCGTGGGCTTTTTTACAGAAGCCAGGGTCGAGAGAGGAAGAGAGCGGCGGTACAGAGAGTATTTAAACTCACTTTCGTGGGCTTTTTTACAGAGTCAAGGGTCGGGAGAGGTAGAGAGCGGCAGTACAGTGAGTATTTAAACTCACTTTCGTGGGCTTTTTTCCTCAGAAGCCAGGGTCGGGAGAGGCAGAGTGCGGCGGTACAGAGAGTATTTAAACTCACTTTCGTGGGCTTTTTTACACAGGCCAGGGTCGGGAGCGGAGAGAGCGGCAGTACAGTGAGTATTTAAACTCACTTTCGCGGGCTTTTTTCCTCAGAAGCCAGGGTCGGGAGAGGCAGAGAGCGGCAGTACAGAGAGTATTTAAACTCTTTTTCATGGGCTTTTTTACAGAGGCCAGGGTCGGGAGAGGCAGAGAGTGGCGGTACAGTGAGTATTATAAGTCACTTTCGTGTGCTTTTTTACAGAGTCCAGGGTCGGGAGAGGCAGAGAGCGGCGGTACAGTGAGTATTTAAACTCACTTTCGTGGGCTTTTTTACAGCGTCCAGGGTCGGGAGAGGCAGAGTGTGGCAGTACAGTGTAGAATTCGCAATTATCGCGATTTGTTTAATTAAGGAGAAAACACAAAGTTTCGTTCAAACAGCTTTTTATTTCAGCAGAATGCTGTCAGGTTTAAATTGGACACAAGCAGCCTGTAAAATGGCCGCCGCACCTCGTGACAGAACATTCTAGACTTTTCAACAGGCAGACAAGATGGCGTTCCAATACACATTTTTGCAAGATCGATAACGATTCAGCACAGTGAAGATAATACCCGAGACATTATGGGTTTGCAGTATAAACATAGATACTGAAATCGGTCTCCCAGGTACAAAGGAAAGCCATTGCACCGAGTAATCAAGGGCCATCCAAAGGACATTAGTATGTAAACTCCCAACGGCTCTACGATGAGAGAGCTGTTAGCAGGTAGTTATACAGGACACTTGGAAGCCCCAAACCCCTCCAGGGAGAACACCGACCGATTTAACAATGGGAGAAGTATTAACAGGTACTCAAACATTCATGAGTAGCCCCGAAACCCATTAAGAACGGAGATCACCCATACAGGACATTTGGGCGCCAAACCTTAAACAAAAGAATGGACATTATAGTTGGGCGGGAAACGGAAGAATTGTGCACTATAATTGCAGGCCCAAAACCGTCCATTCGCTCTCTTGACTCTTGCCTCTTGCTCGCTTGCTGCTGTTATCATCGTGGCTGCTCCTGTGTTTTATCCGGTCGATTCGTAACCTCGTGGCTGCTCCTGTGTAAAAGACTGTTGAACTTTCTGATCCGTTCGGATCTACCTCGTGTCGCGTAACGAAGACCTATGTTGGTAACTGGCAGCGGAACCAAAGGCCCGAGATGAGATGAGATGAGAGGAGAAGAGAAGAAGACCATATCCATCGCCACGGTCAGTAAATCCCGACCGCGCCTGTAGGTCGATCAGCCAAGTCTTCTCGACAGGAAGTTTTCTTCGTTAAACTTTTAACAAGACATATTGCATCAACGATAACTGGACTGTGCAAACACATCGTATCAGTGATATTGACAACGGTGCTCCACGATTATACTTTGAAGCCAACCAACAGAGGTCTTCACTACAGCGGACGGTCCAGCCGACTGACCGAGCAGCAGAAGCAGTAAACAAGTGGGACCAGGAGATCTCCTGACCAACACGTGGGTGCTGCGGTGAAAAACATCCGATCAGCTATTCGGGATTTCTCCGAGTTATTACGAGTGGTGAGCATGAGTCTCGAGGTCCTACGAAGCTAGTTTTAGGATAGATATTGATAGGGGAGGGTTTAAAGATTAAGGATATTTGTAATGTGTGCCCTATTTACGTTGTGCTGGTCGTTCCTCGTTTCCCTAAGAGTGATTATAACCGTTTGTAAGATTGTACTGTCATTAATCTGTGCGTATGACATGTATTTCATAATTTTAAGTATCATGCAATAAAGATTTTCCATTTCGTACCATTCAAACCAAGTCTACATGAGTTTTATCTCCATTACTGCTCTCGCATCTAAGTCCAGTGTCTAGAACCGTAAGGGAGAGTGATTCGAACCACTCACAGGGGTGTCTAGTGTTCCCAGACTGGCTGGAGACCAGGCCTAGACCCGCACTGACATACAGGCTGCACAGAGCCGCGTGAATCTCACAGGCTACGAGACACGCAGGGTCAGGAGAGAATCCCTTACAGAAAATGGCGACCGCGGCAGGACACTGGCAGCGAGAGGGTAGTGTGTTAGATTTTGGAATGACTGTACGAAATGTGATGCAGGAAAAGATAGCGGATTATGTGTTTGGAAAGGTTAATCTAACTAAAAAGTGGATAAGCGAATTGTTAGCGGATAAGAGCCCACTAGAGGCAGCTGAAAGGTGGACTGATAGTAAGGAGCATAAAAAGGCAGTTGAGAAAGCAGTCTGGCTTATGTGCTACAAAAGGCAGGTTCAGATTTCAAACCAGACCAATACAGCGCTAACAGCTCGAATCAAGCAGTTAGAGGAGGAAATGGAGGAGAAGGTTTCTGGAGGGGAGGCGCTCATTAAGAGTTTAAATGAGTTACGCCAGGAAAGCCAGGAAGTCTCCAGTTACCTTAAAACAAGGGTAGAGTATCTCGAGTGCCAGATCACTGAAGCAAAATTGAACGAGAGTAGGATGAAGGAAAGATGTAACCGCCAAGCTGCCCAGATAAGAACTCAAGAAGAGAGCTTAATGGGGGTTAGGTCGGCGTATAAGTTGGCCCTTGAGGATAAGTTTCAGGGAGCCGACCATAGCGCCTGCCAAAAAGAGATAGAGAGCCTCAAAAAGGCCGTGAATAATGCGAACGGCATGGTGTGCCTTATTAATCCGTCGGCACGCCAGCCGCTAGTAAATGAGAGATTTAGAAATTCCCCACCATGTAAAGCGGAAGAAGTAGTAGCCACTGCGCCCTCCGCGCCACCCAGCTATTCAGAAACCTGGGTTAGGGAGGAAGCAACGGAAGAAACAAAAGAGCCCGTTGAAAAGGAAGTAGAAAAGGGATCGTTGTATCCAGTCACGGGGATTAAAAGGGGCCCAAGCAGAAACGGTGGGGAAGAACCGGGGGATCTCCTCGGACAGCTGGTGTTGCCTCACAGTTCACATCAGCTGAGGGCCATGATAAACCACGTAAGGAAGCTGACCGAGATAGACGACCCTTCCGTACATTTCAGGGAAGTTGAGCAAGCCGCAGCCATTAACGGCTGCGATGATGGGGAGACAGCAAAAATGCTGCTGTTCTCGTTAGATAGCTCGGTCCTTCAGTGTCTCTCAGGCGATAGCAAGAGGGGAAATAAAAGTTATGAGGAATTGAAAAATGAGGTCCTAGAAGTAGTGGGAGCGAACGACGGAGGTCCGTTTGCTAGAGTGGGACAGACAGTGCAGATGGAGGGAGAACCCCCGAAGGTTTTTGCCGACAGGCTGTGGCCAGTATATGAGCGCAGCTGTCTAGGTGCGCCCGAGCGCGAAGATGTGGAAGGCGCCGCTTTAATTCATTGGCTTAGGTGCATAATAGCCAACAGTTTACCAGCCGTTAGAGAGCAGGCAAAAGCCTGGTTCGATCCCAATGACCTCAACCTTACGGAAGAGTCGGTCTTGAATCGACTCACGTTAGGTTACCGTAACATAAGGGGTATGACGACACGTCCCTTTAAGGGAAGAGTACATGAGGTACGACCCGCAGCCCCAGCTCAGAGAGAGTGGCATCAGGAGGGTAATCGCGCCCCACAGGCGAGTAATGCCTGTTACGGGTGTGGGAAGACAGGGCACTGGCGCAAGCACTGCAGGAACCCTTGGAAGGATTCCAAGGATAAAAATCCCGCGGTCCGAGCCCAGGCGCCTGTCCCGCCTAAGGAAGCAAAGGCACCCACCTCCCCCGAAGACCTCGAAGCAGTGTTAGGAGTCATGCGCAAGATGGTTTTGAATGCGCGTGGACAGGTGGCGGTCGCAACCGGCCCCGTAGGTGCCGCAGGACCGTCTAATAGTGCCCCATGACTAGAACCAGCACAGCCCGTCTACCTGTGTCCGCTCAGCTATGATGCGTGGAGGCGACCTGTGGTGGAGATGGAGGTAGAGAAACAGAAAGGCAGTTATTTGTTGGACACGGGAGCTTCTTGCACCATAATCCATACAGATGACCCTTTTGACTCGCCGCTATCTACCAAGGTCCCATTCACGCTAGCAGGGTTCACAGGGAAAGAACAGGCTGGCACGTTTTCCCTCCCGCTATCCATTCGTTTAGGAACACTTCGCCTTAAGTGGAAGTGTATACTGATGGCATGGCAAAAGGGGGGTGGAAGAGGTATTCTCGGGTCCGATCTCCTAGCGGGACACGGGATCCTCGTGGACCTCAGAAATCACTGTCTCTGGGGGGCTAAAGGTGAAAAAGGCGAGGTAATGGTGATTCAAGGGGAGGAAGAAACAGGGGGTCCTGTGTACCGTACAGCCATCCGGAGGCTACGACCTCAGGCTTATGGTCGCAGATGTCCCAACGGACATGCAAACGTACGTGACAGATAACATGCACGCGTTTGCAACCCACAAGCACGATTGTGGGAGGGTGGTCGGGTTTGAGGTCAGCGTAGATGGGGACCCCATGACCCGACCCCAAAAGCAGTATAACTTCCCCAAAGAAGCAGAACCCGATATGGAGGCAGCAATGTCTTCCTTGGTGCAGCAGGGCGTGTTGAGGCCGATAGCCACACACGTGAACTCCCCATTATGGCCGGTTAGGAAGCCGGATAATTCGTGGAGAGCCACGGTGGACTACAGAGTCCTTAACAGTAACATTCCCGCCTGCGCGCCTACAGTAGCAGCAGTTGCTGACCTAATAGGGAGCATCCCAGCGTCCGCGACCACGTTCACGGTGCTGGATATCTCGAACGGTTTTTGGTCCATCCCGCTGCGGCGAGAGGACCAGTACAAGTTTGCCTTTACGTTTAAAGGGCAACAGTACACGTGGAACTGTTTGCCACAGGGTTTCCACAATAGCCCCAGTATTTTTCACCAGTGTATGGCAGGAAGTTTAAAGGAGTTTAGTCAGCCCAATCAGATAGTACAGTATGTGGATGATTTGCTCCTATTTACGGACTCAAGGGAGGAGCACGGACCACTACTGGACGAGTTATTGGAGCTGTTAGCGAGAAAGGGTTTTAAAGTAAACCCAAAGAAAGCACGTATCGGTCAGCAGGAAGTAAAATTCCTGGGACTGACCCTACGCGCTGGGGAAAGAGCCATAGACAAAGCAAGGAGGGAGTCGGTGCAAGAATTACCGATTCCCAACAACGTAAGGGGTGTGAGGTCCTTCTTGGGACTGACCGGTTACTGCAGGGATTTTATCGAAGATTATGCGGCCACAGCGGCGCCGCTCCTCCGACTCCTCCATAAGGGAGTGGAGTGGTCTTGGGACGAGGGCTGCCAAGCAGCCTTCGAGAAGTTAAAAGGGATCTGCAGACCGCGCCAGCCTTAGGGGCCATAGATGGGGGGAAGGAGTTTTTCCTGGAGGTAGCTGCCAGCGGAGACAGCTTGAGCGCCTGTGCTGCTCCAAGAGCGTCACGGCAAGCTGAGGCCGGTTGTCTATTCATCCAGGGTATTAACGGATGTGGAGAGAAGTTTTTCCAATTGCGAAAGGCACCTTTTAGCCACGCATTGGGCTGTGAAAAGATCAGCGATCTTCACAGGGCTCTCTCCCATCACTCTCCTCACCCATCACACACCAACTAAGATGCTTCTGGATGGGAGGATTAAAGACGGGACCGTAAGCAGCGCACGCATTGCGCGTTGGACCCTTCTTCTCTCCCAGTTGGATCTTAGAGTAAAAGGTCTTTGCGAGCCCTAGGCTTGCGGCCAATTTGGTATACCCCGGTACAGCCCACCGGTGTTCGGTGGAAGGGGTGTGGGACGTCAACATAGGTTTACGGGCCGGGATACATCCCACTGGGCGCGAGATTTATGTTGATGGGTCTAGCACAGTGTCTGCTGGCGAGCGACTCACAGGGTGTGGAGTTTATGACCCTGCGGCAGACCTTGCCCTGGCGATCAAGCTCCCTAGCACCATGAGCGCGCAGCAGGCTGAGCTGTCTGCCGTGGTGTACGTTGTGACCCACCCAGACATTTTCCCAACCCCATACACGATTTGCTCGGACAGTATGTTCACCTGCAATTCGTGTACGGAATACCTGGCCATTTGGTCCCGCCGCGGATACACCTCCGCGGACGGGCGACCTTTAACGGTGAAGCCCTTGCTGGAAAAGATCTTAGCAGCAGCAGTAGGGGAGGAAGGGGAGATTTTCATCCATAAGGTGAAAGCTCACTCCTCCACAGAGCCCCGTGGGGAGGGCAACCGGCAGGCGGATGCGCTAGCCAGGGAGGGTGCCCGCGACGGTACTTTCTGGAACCCCTATAGGACCGGACCCATAGCAGCGGTCCGAGGCGGGGACGGGAATACCGGGAACACCAGGGTAGCATTGCCCCTAGACCTTAAGACCGTCCAAGCCCAGGATCCCGCCCTAAAAGCAGTCCTAAAAACGATTGCTGAGGGGAGGCAGGTAGAAGGTCCGTACAGTACGGCAACCCTCTCAGTTAAGGAAGGCATGCTGTTCCGCGAGGAGCAGTGGGTTGTGCCGCAGCAGCACAGGAGGGAATTCCTCCAGTTGGCTCACGAGGGACCAGGGGCAGGGCACCCCGGGCCCGAGGTTACCTGGCAACGGGTAGAGCAAGCGGGATGGTGGCCAGGGCTCAGGGAACAAGTCCGCGAGTTCTGCGCTAACTGTCTTGTGTGCGCTGCAAACAACCCAGACCCCCAGAAAAGGAAGGTGCCCATGGGACACGTAAGAAGGGTAGAGGGACCATGGCAGTCGATACAGATCGACTATATAGGACCCCTGCCCACCACCCAGGGAGGTTATAAGTACTGCCTCGTCCTGGTGGATGTGTTTTCCAAGTGGGTGGAAGCCTTCCCTTGTCGAACAGCTACGGCACTGGGTACAGCAAAAATCTTGGTCCGGGAAGTGTTCTCGCGGTGGGGACTCCCCCGTTTTGTGGAGTCAGACCAAGGGAGTCATTTCACCGGCCAGGTGATGCAGAACACCCTCATGCTTTTGGGCATTGAAGGGAAGTGGCACGTAGCACACAATCCCCAGTCATCCGGGATTGTCGAACGTATGAACCGGACCCTGAAGGAGAAATTGAGGAAAGAGACTAGGAACTCGCCCCAAAAATGGGCGGAAGTTCTGCCTTTAGTCCTCATGGGGGTCCGGGCCAGTCAGTCAAAAAGTACGGGGTACTCCCCGCACGAGGTAATGACCGGCAGGCTCATGCGAACCCCCACCCATGTGCTAGCCCCGGTGCTCACTGAGGGTCAGCTTCAAGAGATCAGCAGGGACAAGTTCGCCCAAACTCTCTTGGAGCGCCTGAAGCAAGTTTATGAGCAGGCGGCTGGGAACATGGGAAGGCAGCATCAGGGCAATCGCTTGTTGCTGGAACCCCGCAAAACGCGGGAGTGGGAAGTAGGAGACCAGGTCATGGTCAGAAACTACGCCAGAGTAGGGAGTCTGGAACCACTGTATATGGGACCCTACAACATTGTAGACAAGGCGAGTCCCATGGTTTACGCCGTAAAAGTACCTCGGCGCACTAAGTGGTTCCACATAAACCAATGTAAGCTGTACCAGCCGGGTGCGCAGGGGAAAACTACAGGGGTAAATCCCGCCAATGGGAAAACACAGCCCCAGGTAGGACCACAAGGCACACAGGCAGGCGTAGCAGCTTGCATCAGGGGAAGGGACATCCCGGACGATCATGCAGCGTTTTTCTGGAGTTGGGGGTTAGATGACGAAGAACCCAGGGTACCCTGGTCAGATGAGGATAGTGCAGATGAGTATAGTGATGATGACGGGTGGTTCCTGAGGAACGGTCTGGGAGGATTGGGGCCGATAGGTAGAGATCCACACGGGGTGGACACACAAGCTGCAGGTCCCGAGGACAGGAGGGAGGAGCTAGAGGAGGCAGGGCCAGCCGCTATAGGAGCACAGAGAGTACCAATGTGGTTCCCAGAGGGGTGGCCGCCCGCTTTGAACGTCCAGTCCTCAGGGGAGGCAGAGATCACGAGTGAAGGGCCGCCTGCTGGGCCGAGCAGGGCGGAGCCACGAAATGCCAGCCCCGAGGTTAGGGAGGCGGAGTCAGCGGAGGCGGAGCCGGCGACTGTGATGGAACCCCAGGTCATCCCGTTGGAGGTCTCGGAACCCGGTCCGTCCGTCACGGAACCCCCGCCCATAGCAACTCCCCGTAGGTCAAGCAGAGAACCCCAGCCCAGGAGGATGTGGTCATGTCCCCAGACTGCCCCAAGGCGTAAAGTTCAGGTTAAGATAACCCGGGTAGAGACAGGCCACATCGCAGCAGTAACAGGCTGCGGCAGATCAGAGGAAAGGGTCAGCGCAGCAACAGGCTGCGGCAGATCAGAGGGAAGGGTCAGTGCCCTCCCACCGTCGGGAAGAGCTCGCAGCAGCCTTCTCAGGATTTAAAGGGGCCGCCCTGAGAACGGGCGGCACTGTAAAGTTATTAGTTTAAGGTTTTAAGTTTATAGTTCAAGGTTAAGTTTTAAGTTTATTAGTTCAAGGTTAAGTTTGTAGTGTTTTAACAGATAACGATAAAATGGTGGGAGTTTTAAGGCTAGGTTTAGAGGAAGTCTATTCAGCAAACGTTGAAGTTTACGTGAGGCGAGGTCAGGGGACCCGCTCACCCTTCACAAAAGCCAGAGACTTTTTGCGAGGCTGGCTACCTCATTCTATCTGATCACAGGAACCAAGGAAGGATGGAACGACTTATAGTATTGCTCGTGGCAATCGGATGTGGATTGGCCTATCGAGGCCACACCAAGGATGTCGTGGTGTTTGGATGTTCCGGGGACACGGCCCCCATCGCGGTGGATGGGACGGGGAGACGGAAGGCAGAAGGGACCAGCACCTATTTCCACAAGGGAAGGTGGCCAGGATGGCTGGGAACGAACTCAACGGAGTATTCCAGCACATCGGGGTTCGCCTACAAAGAGACTTCTTTAATGTGCCCCAAAGTACGGATCATCGCACCCAGGATCAGCGTCACCGTCGGCAAACGGATTTGTTTGACCTGTAGTGGGGATGTCCCATTGAGCCGATGGTGGTGGCTGCGAAAGCTGAGCAAAACTATGAGGAACTCTTCGGTTGAGTGGGAGCGACTGGGTAATAATACCCATCGGACAATTACGGGGACAGATGGACAAGTGAAAGTCTGTTGGGACAAATGGTGGGAACCGGATGAGGGGATTTATGTTTGTATGTGGGGGTCAAAGTACGTTTGCCCCAAAGGCATCTCCATATTCTTTATTAATCAGTGGCAGGATAACGGACAGGGGATGAGGTGGGATGCGAGCACCAGGGGGTGCGGAGCCCCATACTCTCCGATCCCAGTAAATGCCACTGAGCTCATTACGCGCCCACGCAAAGCCCCGCCCACGATTCCGGTGGTTGTAACTGAGGAAGAAGGGTGCCCTAAAACTAGTAAGGGACCCGGGAACGGTTTGGTACTGGTCCCCACAGACCAGATACTATTTCAGGGGGTACATTACGCGGTGGCCTCGGTGATTTTAAATCTCACTGAGGTACGGTTACCAGAGTGGTGCCCCAAAAAGACGGAACAGTTGTATCAGGTCCTGTTGACCAAGATGTTCAGGCAATTTTACGAGTTTGATTTTGCAGAAATTGATAAGACAAGTTTATACACCGCACCGCAGGAAGCTTTGGATCAAGTAGGGAGGCAAAGAAGGGGTTTGGTGAACGATGCGTTCACTGCTTTTAACACAGGGACATCTGTGGTCAACGCTCTAGACAGTGTGGAGCTGCAGACCCAGATTAATGGTTTAAAAACACAGTTAAAGGACATCCTAACAGATGAGAATAAAGTGGTAGGGTCGGGTCTGCACGAGGACCAAGCCATGACTCTCCATTTAAAGGAAATCATAGCAGAGCTGGAGAAACATGCGCGTACGGTAAATGCCCTGATCAGGGAAGATCGGAATGCATCCGATCAAGCTGCGCAGAACGAGGTGTGCGTGCTTTACGGGGCGTGGTTACTGGGCGAGGGCCGCAGTAATTTGGAGGATTTAAAACAAGGTTTGGTTCCGTCCTGGATAAGTAACAAACACCTGCGGGCGCTCCACCCTTTTCAGAACGCATTAAGTCCGTGCCAGCTCAGGCTAGCTTCAGAAGCTTACCCAGTCCCCGTGGACTGCGGACGTTCAAACCATACTATTATGGGAATAGTATTACGCATGCCGGTTTTGGGCAACACAGCAAAGCCCGCCCCGGTGTATCGGGTAGAGAACATTGGTGTCATTCAGGGGGGAGCCCACATTCGTTATGCAGCGGTTCCACCTTACGTCATCCGCTGGGAGCAAACGATGACAGGTACAGATCTCTCTGGTTGTCGTGGCAGGGGAGCACACATAATACTGTGCCCCCAGCACTTGAATGCCTTTTTAACACCACAGTGCGGGTTCAGAACGGCTGGCGCCAAGTCCATGAATTGCACCATGGAGGCAATGGCACAAGATCATGTGCCTCCGCAGGTAGCATACATCGGGGGTGGAACATATTGTGTTACCACTGCAGCGCAACACTACCAGCATGGAAACCGTAGCCGGTGTCCGGTGAGTGACAGCAGTTTCTGTTTTAAACCCAGGGCTGAAGTTCAAGTAGCACAACAGCGAATTATCCCAATCCCTGAACCATCCACTGTTCATCTCACAGTAAAAGAGAATTTCACCGACTTGCAGCGATTTGTCGCGCATTTTGGATACCTCATTCCCCCTCTCCCTGAGCATTTAACCAAACTTCTGAAAGCCGTCGCGGTGTCACAAAAGCATTTTTATACATTAGAACAGAAAACCGTCGAGATAGGTACAGACATTTTGGACATAGTGGTTCCACCGTGGTGGAATCTGTTCACGAATATTGAAGTACCTTCATGGGTCAGAATAGCCTCCCACATTTTAGTCGTCTGTCAAGTGTTTATTGTGATATACCTATTGTTCATACATTGTAAAAGAGACAAGCGCCTCACCAAGCATGAGAACACGGGAGAGTGGCGAGAACGTTACGTGCGCGTGCACGATGAGAGCGCAGTGTAATGGGAAAATGGCGTCACTCCCGCTCGCCACGTGCGCCGCGGAAGTTTGTACTCATTGTAAATACGTTGGAAACTCGATATGTTTAAGAGTTGGGATTTGTTTATTTTGGTGATGGTGTTGATTGTTTGGTTTTTTGGGTTTTGTTTTTCCTTTCCCTGAATAAAAGACAGATATACAGGTGATGCGTGAGGTATCGGCCTGGTTACGCCGGGAAGGAAAAACAAGAGGTGTAAGTTTAAGGGCAAATGATGCCTATGGTGATATAAAATGTGATTTTCTTGGGAAATAAGGACGACACAGAGACCCTAGTCAAGTTAAAATTTATGGGATTAATTTACTGGATTCGGAGTGAAATCGAGATAAGATTGCTCACCACTGAGTTTTTGATACGATAAGCGGAGTTATTCGCATCAACAGGAGGGACTGTAGAATTCGCAATTATCGCGATTTGTTTAATTAAGGAGAAAACACAAAGTTTCGTTCAAACAGCTTTTATTTCAGCAGAATGCTGTCAGGTTTAAATTGGACACAAGCAGCCTGTAAAATGGCCGCCGCACCTCGTGACAGAACATTCTAGACTTTTCAACAGGCAGACAAGATGGCGTTCCAATACACATTTTTGCAAGATCGATAACGATTCAGCACAGTGAAGATAATACACGAGACATTATGGGTTTACAGTATAAACATAGATACTGAAATCGGTCTCCCAGGTACAAAGGAAAGCCATTGCACCGAGTAATCAAGGGCCCATCCAAAGGACATTAGTATGTAAACTCCCAACGGCTCTACGATGAGAGAGCCGTTAGCAGGTAGTTATACAGGACACTTGGAAGCCCCAAACCCCTCCAGGGAGAACACCGACCGATTTAACAATGGGAGAAGTATTAACAGGTACTCAAACATTCATGAGTAGCCCCGAAACCCATTAAGAACGGAGATCACCCATACAGGACATTTGGGCGCCAAACCTTAAACAAAAGAATGGACATTATAGTTGGGCGGGAAACGGAAGAATTGTGCACTATAATTGCAGGCCCAAAACCGTCCATTCGCTCTCTTGACTCTTGCCTCTTGCTCGCTTGCTGCTGTTATCATCGTGGCTGCTCCTGTGTTTTATCCGGTCGATTCGTAACCTCGTGGCTGCTCCTGTGTAAAAGACTGTTGAACTTTCTGATCCGTTCGGATCTACCTCGTGTCGCGTAACGAAGACCTATGTTGGTAACTGGCAGCGGAACCAAAGGCCCGAGATGAGATGAGATGAGAGGAGAAGAGAAGAAGACCATATCCATCGCCACGGTCAGTAAATCCCGACCGCGCCTGTAGGTCGATCAGCCAAGTCTTCTCGACAGGAAGTTTTCTTCGTTAAACTTTAACAAGACATATTGCATCAACGATAACTGGACTGTGCAAACACATCGTATCAGTGATATTGACAACGGTGCTCCACGATTATACTTTGAAGCCAACCAACAGAGGTCTTCACTACAGCGGACGGTCCAGCCGACTGACCGAGCAGCAGAAGCAGTAAACAAGTGGGACCAGGAGATCTCCTGACCAACACGTGGGTGCTGCGGTGAAAAACATCCGATCAGCTATTCGGGATTTCTCCGAGTTATTACGAGTGGTGAGCATGAGTCTCGAGGTCCTACGAAGCTAGTTTTAGGATAGATATTGATAGGGGAGGGTTTAAAGATTAAGGATATTTGTAATGTGTGCCCTATTTACGTTGTGCTGGTCGTTCCTCGTTTCCCTAAGAGTGATTATAACCGTTTGTAAGATTGTACTGTCATTAATCTGTGCGTATGACATGTATTTCATAATTTTAAGTATCATGCAATAAAGATTTTCCATTTCGTACCATTCAAACCAAGTCTACATGAGTTTTATCTCCATTACTGCTCTCGCATCTAAGTCCAGTGTCTAGAACCGTAAGGGAGAGTGATTCGAACCACTCACAGGGGTGTCTAGTGTTCCCAGACTGGCTGGAGACCAGGCCTAGACCCGCACTGACATACAGGCTGCACAGAGCCGCGTGAATCTCACAGGCTACGAGACACGCAGGGTCAGGAGAGAATCCCTTACAACAGTGAGTATTTAAACTCACTTTCGTGGGCTTTTTTACAGTGGCCAGGGTCGGGAGCGGAGAGGGCAGCGGTACAGTGAGTATTTAAACTCACTTTCGTGGGCTTTTTTCCAGAGTCCAGGGTGGGGAGAGGCAGAGAGCGGCAGTACAGTGAGTATTTAAACTCACTTTCGCGGGCTTTTTTCCTCAGAAGCCAGGGTCGGGAGAGGCAGAGAGTGACGGTACAGAGAGTATTTAAACTCTTTTTCATGGGCTTATTTACAGAGGCCAGGGTCGGGAGAGGCAGAGAGCGGCGGTACAGTGAGTATTATAAGTCACTTTCGTGGGCTTTTTTACTGAGTCCAGGGTCGGGGGAGGCAGAGAGTGGTGGTACAGAGAGTATTTAAACTCACTTTCGTGTGCTTTTTTACAGAGTCCAGGGTCGGGAGAGGCAGAGAGCGGCGTTACAGAGAGTATTTAAACTCACTTTCGTGGGCTTTTTTACAGAGTCCAGGATCGTGAGAGGCAGAGAGTGGCAGGACAGAGAGTATTTAAACTCACTTTCGTGGGCTTTTTTACAGAGTCCAGGATCGTGAGAGGCAGAGAGTGGCAGTACAGAAAGTATTTAAACTCACTTTCGTGGGCTTTTTTACAGAGTCCAGGGTCGGGAGAGGCAGAGAGTGGCAGTACAGAGAGTATTTAAACTCACTTTCGTGGGCTTTTTTACAGAGTCAAGGGTCGGGAGAGGCAGAGAGTGGCGGTACAGAGAGTATTTAAACTCACTTTCGCGGGCTTTTTCACAGAGGCCAGGGTCGGGAGAGGCAGAGAGCGGCGGTACAGTGAGTATTTAAAATCACTTTCGTGGGCTTTTTTCCTCAGATTCCAGGGTCGGGAGAGGCAGAGAGCGGCGGTACAGAGAGTATTTAAACTCACTTTCGTGGGCTTTTTTACAGAAGCCAGGGTCGAGAGAGGTAGAGAGCGGCGGTACAGAGAGTATTTAAACTCACTTTCGTGGGCTTTTTTACAGAGTCAAGGGTCGGGAGAGGTAGAGAGCGGCAGTACAGTGAGTATTTAAACTCACTTTCGTGGGCTTTTTTCCTCAGAAGCCAGGGTCGGGAGAGGCAGAGTGCGGCGGTACAGAGAGTATTTAAACTCACTTTCGTGGGCTTTTTTACACAGGCCAGGGTCTGTAGAATTCGCAATTATCGCGATTTCATTTTAATAAGGAGAAAACACAAAGTTTCGTTCAAAACAGCTTTTATTTCAGCGGAATGCTGTCAGGTTTAAATTGGACACAAGCAGCCTGTAAAATGGCCGCCGCACCTCGTGACAGAACATTCTAGACTTTTCGGCAGGCAGACAAGATGGCGTTCCAATAAACATTCTTGCAAGATCGATAACGATTCAGCACAGTGAAGACAATACACAGGACATTATGGGTTTACAGTATAAACATCGATACTGGAATCGGTCTCCCAGGTACAAAGGAAAGCCATCAAGGGCCCATCCAAAGGACATTAGTATGTAAACTCCCAACGGCTCTACGATGAGAGAGCCGTTAGCAGGTAGTTATACAGGACACTTGGAAGCCCCAAACCCCTCCAGGGGGAACACCGACCGATTTAACAATGGGAGAAATATTAACAGGTACTCAAACATTCAGGAGTAGCCCCGAAACCCATTAAGGACAGAGATCACCCATACAGGACATTTTGGGCGCCAAACCTTAAACAAAAGAATGGACATTGTAGTTGGGCGGGAAACGGAAGAACTGTGCACTATAATTGCAGGCCCAAACCGTCCATTCGCTCTCTCGCTCTCTTGCTCTTGACTCTTGCCGCTTGCTGCTGTTATCATCGTGGCTGCTCCTGTGTTTTATCCGGTCGATTCGTAACCTCGTGGCTGCTCCTGGGTAAAAGACTGTTGCAAAGACCTATGTTGGTAGCTGGCAGCGGAACCGAAGGCCCGGGATGAGATGAGATGAGATGAGATGAGAGGAGAAGAGAAGAAGACCTTATCCATCGCCACGGTCAGTAAATCCCGACCGCGCCTGTAGGTCGATCAGCCAAGTCTTCTCGACAGGAAGTTTTCTTCTTTAACAAGACATATTGCATCGATGATAACTGGACTGTGCAAACACATCGTATCAGCGATATTGACAACGGTGCTCCACCATACCCTGTATCCAACCAACAGAGGTCTTCACTACAGCGGACGGTCCAGCCGACTGACCGAGCAGCAGAAGCAGTAAACAAGTGGGACCAGGAGATCTCCTGACCAACACGTGGGTGCTGCGGTGAAAAACATCCGATCAGCTATTCGGGATTTCTCCGAGTTATTACGAGTGGTGAGCATGAGTCTCGGGATCCTACGAAGCTAGTTTTAGGATAGATATTGATAGGGGAGGGTTTTAAAGATTAAGGATATTTGTAATGTGTGCCCTATTTACGTTGTGCTGGTCGTTCCTCGTTTCCCTAAGAGTGATTATAACTGTTTGTAAGATTGTACTGTCATTAATCTGTGCATATGACATGTATTTCATAATTTTAAGTATCATGCAATAAAGATTTTCCATTTCGTACCGTTCAAACCAAGTCTACATGAGTTTTATCTCCATTACTGCTCTCGCATCTAAGTCCAGTGTCTAGAACCGTAAGGGAGAGTGATTCGAACCACTCACAGGGGTGTCTAGTGTTCCCAGACTGGCTGGAGACCAGGCCTAGACCCGCACTGACATACAGGCTGCACAGAGCCGCGTGAACCTCACAGGCTACGAGACACGCAGGGTCAGGAGAGTATCCCTTACAGAAAATGGCGACCGCGGCAGGACACTGGCAGCGAGAGGGTAGTGTGTTAGATTTTGGAATGACTGTACGAAATGTGATGCAGGAAAAGATAGCGGATTACGTGTTTGGAAAGGTTAATCTAACGAAAAAGTGGATAAGCGAATTGTTAGCGGATAAGAGCCCACTAGAGGCAGCTGAAAGGTGGACGGATAGTAAGGAGCATAAAAAGGCAGTTGAGAAAGCAGTCTGGCTTATGTGCTACAAAAGGCAGGTTCAGATTTCAAACCAGACCAATACAGCGCTAACCGCTCGAATCAAGCAGTTAGAGGAGGAAATGGAGGAGAAGGTTTCTGGAGGGGAGGCGCTCATTAAGAGTTTAAATGAGTTACGCCAGGAAAGCCAGGAAGTCTCCAGTTACCTTAAAACAAGGGTAGAGTATCTCGAGTGCCAGATCACTGAAGCAAAATTAAACGAGAGTAGGATGAAGGAAAGATGTAACCGTCAAGCTGCCCAGATAAGAACTCAAGAAGAGAGCTTAATGGGGGTTAGGTCGGCGTATAAGTTGGCCCTTGAGGATAAGTTTCAGGGAGCCGACCATAGCGCCTGCGAAAAAGAGATAGAGAGCCTCAAAAAGGCCGTGAATAATGCGAACGGCATGGTGTGCCTTATTAATCCGTCGGCACGCCAGCCGCTAGTAAATGAGAGATTTAGAAATTCCCCACCAAGTAAAGCAGAAGAAGTAGTAGCCACTGCGCCCTCCGCGCCACCCAGCTATTCAGAAACCTGGGTTAGGGAGGAAGCAACGGAAGAAGCAAAAGAGCCCGTTGAAAAGGAGGTAGAAAAGGGATCGTTGTATCCAGTAACGGGGATTAAAAGGGGCCCAAGCAGAAACGGTGGGGAAGAACCGGGGGATCTCCTCGGACAGCTGGTGTTGCCTCACAGTTCACATCAGCTGAGGGCCATGATAAACCACGTAAGGAAGCTGACCGAGATAGACGACCCTTCCGTACATTTTAGGGAAGTTGAGCAAGCCGCAGCCATCAACGGCTGCGATGATGGGGAGACAGCAAAAATGCTGCTGTTCTCTTTAGATAGCTCGGTCCTTCAGTGTCTCTCAGGCGATAGCAAGAGGGGTAATAAAAGTTATGAGGAATTGAAAAATGAGGTCCTAGAAGTAGTGGGAGCGAACGACGGAGGTCCGTTTGCTAGAGTGGGACAGACAGTGCAGATGGAGGGAGAACCCCCGAAGGTTTTTGCCGACAGGCTGTGGCCAGTATATGAGCGCAGCTGTCTAGGTGCGCCCGAGCGCGAAGATGTGGAAGGCGCCGCTTTAATTCATTGGCTTAGGTGCATAATAGCCAACAGTTTACCAGCCGTTAGAGAGCAGGCAAAAGCCTGGTTCGATCCCAATGACCTCAACCTTACGGAAGAGTCGGTCTTGAATCGACTCACGTTAGGTTACCGTAACATAAGGGGTATGACGACACGTCCCTTTAAGGGAAGAGTACATGAGGTACGACCCGCAGCCCCGACTCAAAGAGAGTGGCATCAGGAGGGTAATCGCGCCCCACAGGCAAGTAATGCCTGTTACGGGTGTGGGAAGACAGGGCACTGGCGCAAGCACTGCAGGAACCCTTGGAAGGATTCCAAGGATAAAAATCCCGCGGTCCGAGCCCAGGCGCCTGTCCCGCCTAAGGAAGCAAAGGCACCCACCTCTCCCGACGACCTCGAAGCAGTGTTAGGAGTCATGCGCAAGATGGTTTTGAATGCGCGTGGACAGGTGGCGGTCGCAACCGGCCCCGTAGGTGCCGCAGGACCGTCTAATAGTACCCAATGACTAGAGTCCATGCAGCCTGCCTACCTGTGTCCTTTTAAAAGACACGCACAGGAGGGGGTCTGCGGTGAGGAGGCCAGGTTAAAAGAGCAGGCCTTGCGGGAGGAGAACGCCCGCTTAATAGGGAAAATAGATGGGCTGGAAGGGCAGCTTAGAGAGCAGGCCCTGCGGGAGGAGAACGCCCGAGCAATGGGAAAGTTAGACGTGCTCAGGCTAGAAGGGCAGCTTAGAGAGATAAAAGCAGCCTACAGGGTAGCCAGGAGCAGGGAGTATGAGGATTTAAAACAGGATAGAAATCTGCAGCCTCCAGCAGGTGAGATTTCACAGAAACAAGCAGGGGCGGTGGCCTGTCTTAAGGGAGGGGCCAGACCTGCGAGTGGGGAAGCACAGCCCCAGGTAGGACCACAAGGCACACAGGCAGGCGTAGCAGCTTGCATCAGGGGAAGGGACATCCCGGACGATCATGCAGCGTTTTTCTGGAGTTGGGGGTTAGATGACGAGGACCCCAGGGTACCCTGGTCAGATGAGGATAGTGCAGATGAGCATAGTGATGATGACGGGTGGTTTCAGAGGAACGGTCTGGAAGGATTGGGGCCGCTAGGTAGAGATCCATACGGGGTGGACACACAAGCTGCAGGTCCCGACAGCAGGAGGAAGGAGCTAGAGGAGGCCGGGCCAGCCGCTATGTGGTTCCCAGAGGTGTGGCCGCCCGCTTTGAACGTCCAGTCCTCAGGGGAGGCAGAGTTCGCGAGTGAAGGGCCGCCTGCTGGGCCGAGCAGGGCGGGGCCCCGAACTACCAGCCCCGAGGTTAGGGAGGCGGAGTCAGCGGAGGCGGGGCTGGCGCCTGTGATGGAACCCCAGGTCATCCCGTTGAAGGTCTCGGGACCCGGTCCGTCCGTCACGGAGCCCCCGCCCATAGCAATTCCCCGTAGGTCAAGCAGAGTACCCCAGCCCAGGAAGATGTGGTCAGGTCCACAGGCTGCCCCAGGGCGTAAGTTTCAGGTTAAGATAACCCGGGTAGAGACAGGCCACATCGAAGCAGTAACAGGCTGCGGCAGATCAGAGGAAAGGGTCAGCGCAGCAACAGGCTGCGGCAGATCAGAGGGAAGGGTCAGTGCCCTCCCACCGTCGGGAAGAGCTCGCAGCAGCCTTCTCAGGATTTAAAGGGGCCGCCCTGAGAACGGGCGGCATTGTAAAGTTATTAGTTTAAGGTTTTAAGTTTTAGTTTAAAGTTTTAAGTGGTTTTAATAAGGTTAAGTTTGTAGTGTTTTTAACAGAAAACGATAAAATGATGGGAGGTTTAAGGCTAGGTTTAGAGGAAGTCTATTTAGCAAACGTTGAAGTTTACGTGAGGCGAGGTCAGGGGACCCGCTCACCCTTCACAAAAGCCAGAGACTTTTTGCGAGGCTGGCTACCTCATTCTATCTGATCACAGGAACCAAGGAAGGATGGAACGACTCATAGTATTGCTCGCGGCAATCGGATGTGGATTGGCCTATCGGGGCCTCACCAAGGATGTCGTGGTGTTTGGATGTTCCGGGGACACGGCCCCCATCGCGGTGGATGGGACCGGGAGACGGAAGGCAGAAGGGACCAGCACCTATTTCCACAAGGGAAGGTGGCCAGGATGGCTGGGAACGAACTCAACGGAGTATTCCAGCACATCGGGGTTCGCCTACAAAGAGACTTCTTTAATGTGCCCCAAAGTACGGATCATCGCACCCAGGATCAGCGTCACCGTCGGCAAACGGATTTGTTTGACCTGCAGTGGGAATGTCCCATTGAGCCGATGGTGGTGGCTGCGAAAGCTGAGCAAAACTATGAGGAACTCTTCGGTTGAGTGGGAGCGACTGGGTAATAATACCCATCGGACAATTACGGGGACAAACGGACAAGTGAAAGTCTGTTGGGACAAATGGTGGGAACCGGATGAGGGGATTTATGTTTGTATGTGGGGGTCAAAGTACGTTTGCCCCAAAGGCATCTCCATATTCTTTATTAACCAGTGGCAGGATAACGGACAGGGGATGAGGTGGGATGCGAGCACCAGGGGGTGCGGAGCCCCATACTCTCCGATCCCAGTAAATGCCACTGAGCTCATTACGCGCCCACGCAAAGCCCCGCCCACGATTCCGGTAGTTCTAACTGAGGAAGAAGGGTGCCCTAAAACTAGTAAGGGACCCGGGAACGGTTTGGTACTGGTCCCCACAGACCAGATACTATTTCAGGGAGTGCATTACGCGGTGGCCTCGGTGATTTTAAATCTCACTGAGGTACGGTTACCAGAGTGGTGCCCCAAAAAGACGGAACAGTTGTACCAGGTCCTGTTGACCAAGATGTTCAGGCAATTTTACGAGTTTGATTTTGCAGAAATTGATAAGACAAGTTTGTACACCGCACCGCAGGAAGTTTTGGACCAAGTTGGGAGGCAAAGAAGGGGTTTGGTGAACGATGCGTTCACTGCTTTTAATACAGGGACATCTGTGGTCAACGCTCTAGACAGTGTGGAGCTGCAGACCCAGATTAATGGTTTAAAAACACAGTTAAAGGATATTCTTACAGATGAGAATAAAGTGGTAGGGTCGGGTCTGCACGAGGACCAAGCCATGACACTACACTTAAAGGAAATCATAGCAGAGCTGGAGAAACATGCGCGTACGGTAAATGCCCTGATTAGGGAAGATCGGAATGCATCCGATCAGGCTGCGCAGAACGAGGTGTGCGTGCTTTACGGGGCGTGGTTACTGGGCGAGGGCCGCAGTAATTTGGAGGATTTAAAACAAGGTTTGGTCCCGTCCTGGATAAGTAACAAACACCTGCGGGCGCTCCACCCTTTTCAGAACGCATTAAGTCCGTGCCAGCTCAGGCTAGCTTCAGAAGCTTACCCAGTCCCCGTGGACTGCGGACGTTCAAACCATACTATTATGGGAATAGTATTACGCATGCCGGTTTTGGGCAACACAGCAAAGCCCGCCCCGGTGTATCGGGTAGAGAACATTGGTGTCATTCAGGGGGGAGCCCACATTCGTTATGCAGCGGTTCCACCTTACGTCATCCGCTGGGAGCAAACGATGACAGGTACAGATCTCTCTGGTTGTCGTGGCAGGGGAGCACACATAATACTGTGCCCCCAGCACTTGAATGCCTTTTTAACACCACAGTGCGGGTTCAGAACGGCTGGCGCCAAGTCCATGAATTGCACCATGGAGGCAATGGCACAAGATCATGTGCCTCCGCAGGTAGCATACATCGGGGGTGGAACATACTGTGTTACCACTGCAGCGCAACACTACCAGCATGGAAACCGTAGCCGGTGTCCGGTGAGTGACAGCAGTTTCTGTTTTAAACCCAGGGCTGAAGTTCAAGTAGCACAACAGCGAATTATCCCAATCCCTGAACCATCCACTGTTCATCTCACAGTAAAAGAGAATTTTACCGACTTGCAGCGATTTGTCGCACATTTTGGGTACCTCATTCCCCCTCTCCCCGAGCATTTAACCAAACTTCTGAAAGCCGTCGCGGTGTCACAAAAGCATTTTTATACATTAGAACAGAAAACCGTCGAGATAGGTACAGACATTTTGGACATAGTGGTTCCACCGTGGTGGAATCTGTTCACGAATATTGAAGTGCCCTCATGGGTCAGAATAGCCTCCCACATTTTAGTCGTCTGTCAAGTGTTTATTGTAGTATACCTTTTGTTCATACATTGTAAAAGAGACAAGCGCCTCACCAAGCATGAGAACACGGGAGAGTGGCGAGAACGTTACGTGCGCGTGCACGATGAGAGCGCAGTGTAATGGGAAAACGGCGTCACTCCCGCTCGCCACGTGCGCCGCGGAAGTTTGTACTCACTGTAAATACGTTGGAAACTCGACATGTTTAAGAGTTGGGATTTGTTTATTTTGGTGATGGTGTTGATTGTTTGGTTTTTGGGTTTTGTTTTTCCTTCCCTTGAATAAAAGACAAATATACAGGTGATGCGTGAGGTATCGGCCTGGTTACGCCGGGAAGGAAAACAAGTGGTGTAAGTTTAAGGGCAAATGATGCCTACGGTGATATAAAGTGTGATTTTTCTTGGGAAATGAGGACGACACAGAGACCCTAGTGAAGTTAAAATTTATGGGATTAATTTACTGGATTCGGAGTGAAATCGAGATAAGATTGCTCACCACTGAGTTTTTGATACGATAAGCGGAGTTATTCGCATCAACAGGAGGGACTGTAGAATTCGCAATTATCGCGATTTCATTTTAATAAGGAGAAAACACAAAGTTTCGTTCAAAACAGCTTTTATTTCAGCGGAATGCTGTCAGGTTTAAATTGGACACAAGCAGCCTGTAAAATGGCCGCCGCACCTCGTGACAGAACATTCTAGACTTTTCGGCAGGCAGACAAGATGGCGTTCCAATAAACATTCTTGCAAGATCGATAACGATTCAGCACAGTGAAGACAATACACAGGACATTATGGGTTTACAGTATAAACATCGATACTGGAATCGGTCTCCCAGGTACAAAGGAAAGCCATCAAGGGCCCATCCAAAGGACATTAGTATGTAAACTCCCAACGGCTCTACGATGAGAGAGCCGTTAGCAGGTAGTTATACAGGACACTTGGAAGCCCCAAACCCCTCCAGGGGGAACACCGACCGATTTAACAATGGGAGAAATATTAACAGGTACTCAAACATTCAGGAGTAGCCCCGAAACCCATTAAGGACAGAGATCACCCATACAGGACATTTTTGGGCGCCAAACCTTAAACAAAAGAATGGACATTGTAGTTGGGCGGGAAACGGAAGAACTGTGCACTATAATTGCAGGCCCAAACCGTCCATTCGCTCTCTCGCTCTCTTTGCTCTTGACTCTTGCCGCTTGCTGCTGTTATCATCGTGGCTGCTCCTGTGTTTTATCCGGTCGATTCGTAACCTCGTGGCTGCTCCTGGGTAAAAGACTGTTGCAAAGACCTATGTTGGTAGCTGGCAGCGGAACCGAAGGCCCGGGATGAGATGAGATGAGATGAGATGAGAGGAGAAGAGAAGAAGACCTTATCCATCGCCACGGTCAGTAAATCCCGACCGCGCCTGTAGGTCGATCAGCCAAGTCTTCTCGACAGGAAGTTTTCTTCTTTAACAAGACATATTGCATCGACGATAACTGGACTGTGCAAACACATCGTATCAGCGATATTGACAACGGTGCTCCACCATACCCTGTATCCAACCAACAGAGGTCTTCACTACAGCGGACGGTCCAGCCGACTGACCGAGCAGCAGAAGCAGTAAACAAGTGGGACCAGGAGATCTCCTGACCAACACGTGGGTGCTGCGGTGAAAAACATCCGATCAGCTATTCGGGATTTCTCCGAGTTATTACGAGTGGTGAGCATGAGTCTCGGGATCCTACGAAGCTAGTTTTAGGATAGATGTTGATAGGGGAGGGTTTTAAAGATTAAGGATATTTGTAATGTGTGCCCTATTTACGTTGTGCTGGTCGTTCCTCGTTTCCCTAAGAGTGATTATAACCGTTTGTAAGATTGTACTGTCATTAATCTGTGCATATGACATGTATTTCATAATTTTCAGTATCATGCAATAAAGATTTTCCATTTCGTACCGTTCAAACCAAGTCTACATGAGTTTTATCTCCATTACTGCTCTCGCATCTAAGTCCAGTGTCTAGAACCGTAAGGGAGAGTGATTCGAACCACTCACAGGGGTGTCTAGTGTTCCCAGACTGGCTGGAGACCAGGCCTAGACCCGCACTGACATACAGGCTGCACAGAGCCGCGTGAACCTCACAGGTTACGAGACACGCAGGGTCAGGAGAGTATCCCTTACAGGTCGGGAGCGGAGAGAGCGGCAGTACAGTGAGTATTTAAACTCACTTTCGCGGGCTTTTTTCCTCAGAAGCCAGGGTCGGGAGAGGCAGAGAGTGACGGTACAGAGAGTATTTAAACTCTTTTTCATGGGCTTTTTTACAGAGGCCAGGGTCGGGAGAGGCAGAGAGTGGCGGTACAGTGAGTATTATAAGTCACTTTCGTGGGCTTTTTTACTGAGTCCAGGGTCGGGAGAGGCAGAGAGTGGTGGTACAGAGAGTATTTAAACTCACTTTCGTGTGCTTTTTTACAGAGTCCAGGGTCGGGAGAGGCAGAGAGCGGCGGTACAGTGAGTATTTAAACTCACTTTCGTGGGCTTTTTTACAGCGTCCAGGGTCGGGAGAGGCAGAGTGTGGCAGTACAGTGAGTATTTAAACTCACTTTCGTGGGCTTTTTTCCAGAGTCCAGGGTGGGGAGAGGCAGAGAGCGGCAGTACAGTGAGTATTTAAACTCACTTTCGCAGGCTTTTTTGCAGAGGCCAGGGTCGGGAGAGGCAGAGAGCGGCGGTACAGTGAGTATTATAAGTCAATTTCGTGGGCTTTTTTACTGAGTCCAGGGTCGGGGGAGGCAGAGAGTGGTGGTACAGAGAGTATTTAAACTCACTTTCGTGTGCTTTTTTACAGAGTCCAGGGTCGGGAGAGGCAGAGAGCGGCGTTACAGAGAGTATTTAAACTCACTTTCGTGGGCTTTTTTACAGAGTCCAGGATCGTGAGAGGCAGAGAGTGGCAGTACAGAAAGTATTTAAACTCGTTCGTGGGCTTTTTTACAGAGTCCAGGGTCGGGAGAGGCAGAGAGTGGCAGTACAGAGAGTATTTAAACTCACTTTCGTGGGCTTTTTACACAGTCTAGGGTCGGGAGAGTTAGAGAGCGGCAGTACAGTGAGTATTTAAACTCACTTTCGTGGTTTTTTTACAGAAGCCAGGGTCGGGAGGGGCAGAGAGCGGCGGTACAGAGAGTATTTAAACTCACTTTCGTGGGCTTTTTTACAGAGTCAAGGGTCGGGAGAGGCAGAGAGTGGCGGTACAGAGAGTATTTAAACTCACTTTCGCGGGCTTTTTCACAGAGGCCAGGGTCGGGAGAGGCAGAGAGCGGCGGTACAGTGAGTATTTAAAATCACTTTCGTGGGCTTTTTTCCTCAGATTCCAGGGTCGGGAGAGGCAGAGAGCGACGGTACAGAGAGTATTTAAACTCACTTTCGTGGGCTTTTTTACAGAGGCCAGGGTCGGGAGAGGTAGAGAGCAGAGGAACAGTGAGTATTTAAACTCACTTTCGTGGGCTTTTTTACAGAGTCCAGGATCGTGAGAGGCAGAGAGTGGCAGTACAGAAAGTATTTAAACTCACTTTCGTGGGCTTTTTTACAGAAGCCTGGGTCGGGAGAGGCAGAGAGTTGCGGTACAGAGAGTATTTAAACTCACTTTCGTGGGCTTTTTTCCTCAGAAGCCAGGGTCGGGAGAGGCAGAGAGCGGCAGTACAGAGAGTATTTAAACTCACTTTCGTGGGCTTTTTTACAGAAGCCAGGGTCGAGAGAGGTAGAGAGCGGCGGTACAGAGAGTATTTAAACTCACTTTCGTGGGCTTTTTTACAGAGTCGAGGGTCGGGAGAGGTAGAGAGCGGCAGTACAGTGAGTATTTAAACTCACTTTCGTGGGCTTTTTTCCTCAGAAGCCAGGGTCGGGAGAGGCAGAGTGCAGCGGTACAGAGAGTATTTAAACTCACTTTCGTGTGCTTTTTTACACAGGCCAGGGTCGGGAGAGGCAGAGAGTGGCGGTACAGAGAGTATTTAAATTCACTTTCGTGGGCTTTTTTACAGAGGCCAGGGTCGGGAGAAGAGAGCGGCAGTACAGTGAGTATTTAAACTCACTTTCGCGGGCTTTTTTCCTCAGAAGCCAGGGTCGGGAGAGGCAGAGAGTGACGGTACAGAGAGTATTTAAACTCTTTTTCATGGGCTTTTTTACAGAGGCCAGGGTCGGGAGAGGCAGAGAGTGGCGGTACAGTGAGTATTATAAGTCACTTTCGTGGGCTTTTTTACTGAGTCCAGGGTCGGGAGAGGCAGAGTGTGGCAGTACAGAGAGTATTTAAACTCACTTTCGTGTGCTTTTTTACAGAGTCCAGGGTCGGGAGAGGCAGAGAGTGGCAGGACAGAAAGTATTTAAACTCACTTTCGTGGGCTTTTTTACAGAGTCCAGGGTCGGGAGCGGAGAGAGCGGCAGTACAGTGAGTATTTAAACTCACTTTCGCGGGCTTTTTTCCTCAGAAGCCAGGGTCGGGAGAGGCAGAGAGCGGCAGTACAGAGAGTATTTAAACTCTTTTTCATGGGCTTTTTTACAGAGGCCAGGGTCGGGAGAGGCAGAGAGTGGCGGTACAGTGAGTATTATAAGTCACTTTCGTGGGCTTTTTTACTGAGTCCAGGGTCGGGAGAGGCAGAGAGTGGTGGTACAGAGAGTATTTAAACTCACTTTCGTGTGCTTTTTTACAGAGTCCAGGGTCGGGAGAGGCAGAGAGCGGCGGTACAGTGAGTATTTAAACTCACTTTCGTGGGCTTTTTTACAGCGTCCAGGGTCGGGAGAGGCAGAGTGTGGCAGTACAGTGAGTATTTAAACTCACTTTCGTGGGCTTTTTTACAGTGGCCAGGGTCGGGAGCGGAGAGGGCAGCGGTACAGTGAGTATTTAAACTCACTTTCGTGGGCTTTTTTCCAGAGTCCAGGGTGGGGAGAGGCAGAGAGCGGCAGTACAGTGAGTATTATAAGTCACTTTCGTGGGCTTTTTTACTGAGTCCAGGGTCGGGGGAGGCAGAGAGTGGTGGTACAGAGAGTATTTAAACTCACTTTCGTGTGCTTTTTTACAGAGTCCAGGGTCGGGAGAGGCAGAGAGCGGCGGTACAGTGAGTATTTAAATTCACTTTCGTGGGCTTTTTTACAGAGGCCAGGGTCGGGAGCGGAGAGAGCGGCAGTACAGTGAGTATTTAAACTCACTTTCGCGGGCTTTTTTCCTCAGAAGCCAGGGTCGGGAGAGGCAGAGAGTGACGGTACAGAGAGTATTTAAACTCTTTTTCATGGGCTTTTTTACAGAGGCCAGGGTCGGGAGAGGCAGAGAGTGGCGGTACAGTGAGTATTTAAACTCACTTTCGTGTGCTTTTTTACAGAGTCCAGGGTCGGGAGAGGCAGAGAGCGGCGGTACAGTGAGTATTTAAACTCACTTTCGTGGGCTTTTTTACAGCGTCCAGGGTCGGGAGAGGCAGAGTGTGGCGGTACAGTGAGTATTTATACTCACTTTCGTGGGCTTTTTTACAGAGGCCAGGGTCGGGAGAGGCAGAGAGCAGCAGTACAGAGAGTATTTATACTCACTTTCGTGGGCTTTTTTACATAGGCCAGGGTTGGGAGAGGCAGAGAGCGCCGGTACAGAGAGTATTTAAACTCACTTTCGTGGGCTTTTTTCCTCAGAAGCCAGTGTCGGGATAGGCAGAGAGCGGCAGTACAGAGAGTATTTAAACTCACTTTCGTGGGCTTTTTTCTTGAGTCCAGGGTCGTGAGAGGCAGAGAGTGGCGGTACAGAGAGTATTTAAACTCACTTTCGTGGGCTTTTTTGCAGAGTCCAAGGTCGGGAGAGGCAGAGAGCGGCGGTACAGAGAGTATTTAAACTCATTTTCGTGGGCTTTTTTACAGAGGCCAGGGTCGGGAGAGGTAGAGAGCAGAGGAACAGTGAGTATTTAAACTCACTTTCGTGGGCTTTTTAACAGAGTCCAGGATCGTGAGAGGCAGAGAGCGGCGTTACAGAGAGTATTTAAACTCACTTTCGTGGGCTTTTTTACAGAATCCAGGATCGTGAGAGGCAGAGAGTGGCAGTACAGAAAGTATTTAAACTCACTTTCGTGGGCTTTTTTACAGAAGCCTGTGTCGGGAGAGGCAGAGAGTTGCGGTACAGAGAGTATTTAAACTCACTTTCGTGGGCTTTTTCACAGAGGCCAGGGTCGGGAGCGGAGAGAGCGGCGGTACAGAGAGTATTTAAATTCACTTTCGTGGGCTTTTTTACAGAGGCCAGG
>JASTWF010000110.1:797706-931108 GCA_030390025.1 Squalus acanthias | reverse complement strand
TGGATGGGGTTCACTGTCCATGACAGGGGTTGGATTGGGTTCAGTGTCTCTATGATAAGGGTTGGATGGGGTTCAGCGCCTATGACAGGGGTTGGATGGGGTTCAGTGTCTATGACAGGTGTTGAATGGGGTTCAGTGTCTATGACAGGAGCTGGATGGGGTTCAGTGTCTATGACATGGGTTGGATTGGGTTCAGTGTCTCTATGACAAGGGTTGGATGGGGGTACAGTGTCTATGACAGGGTTTGGATGGGGTTCAGTGTCTCTATGACAGGAGTTGGATGGGGTTCAGTGTCTATGACAGGGGTTGGATGAGGTTCAGTGTCTATGACAGGGGTTGGATGGGGTACAGTGTCTATGACAGGGGTTGGATGGGGTTCAGTCTCTATGACAGGGGTTGGATGGTGTTCAGTGTCTCTATGACAGGAGTTGGATGGGGTTCAGTGTCTCTATGACAGTGGTTGGATGGGGTTCAGTGTCTCTGTGACAGGGGTTGGATGGGGTTCATGTCTATGACTGTGGTTGGATGGGATTCAGTGTCTCTATGACAGGGGTTGGATGGGGTTCAGTGTCTATGACAGGGGTTGGATGGGGTTCAGTGTCGATTTGACAGGAGTTGGATGGTGTTCAGTTTTTCGATGACAGGGGTTGGATTGGGTTCAGTGTCTCTATGAAAGGAGTTGGATGGCGTTCAGTGTCTCTATGACAGGGGTTGGATGGGGTTCAGTGTCTCTGTGACAGGGGTTGGATGGGGTTCAGTGTCTATGACAGGGGTTGGATGGGGTTCAGTGTCTCTATGACAGGGGTTGGATGGGGTTCAGTGTCTCTATGACAGGGGTTGGATGGGGTTCAGTGTCTCTATGACAGGGTTGGATGGGGTTCAGTGTCTTTGACAGGGGTTGGATGGGGTTCAGTGTCTCTATGACAGGGGTTGGATGGGGTTCAGTGTCTCTATGACAGGGGTTGGATGGTGTTGTTTCTGTATGACAGGGATTGCATGGGGTTCAGTGTCTATGACAGGGATTGGATGGGATTCAGTGTCTGTGACAGTGGTTGAATGGGGTTCAGTGACTATGACAGAAGTTGGATGGGGTTCAGTGTCTATGACAGAAGTTGGATGGGGTTCAGTGTCTATGACCGGGGTTAGATGGGGTTCAGTGTCTCTGTGACAGGAGTTGGATGGGGTTCAGTGTCTATGACAGGGTTTGGATGAGGTTCAGTGTCTATGACAGGGGTTGGATGGGGTTCAGTCTCTATGACAGGGGTAGGATGTGGTTCAGTGTCTATGACAGGGGTTGGATGGGGTTCAATGTCTCCATGACAGGAGTTGGATGGGGTTCAGTGTTTTTGACAGGGGTTGGATGGGGTTCAGTGTCTCTATGACAGGGGTTGGATGGGGTTCAGTGTCTATGACAGGGGTTGGACGGGGTTCAGTGTCTATGACAGTGGTTGGATGGGGTTCAGTGTCTATGACAGAGGTTGGATGGGGTTCAGTGTCTATGACAGGGGTTGGATTGGGTTCAGTGTCTATGACAGGGGTTGGATGGGGTTCATTGTCTCTATGACAGGGGTTGGATGGGGTTCAGTGTCTATGACAGGGGTTGGATGGGGTTCATTGTCTCTATGACAGGGGTTGGATGGGGTTCAGTGTCTCTATGACAGGGATTGGATGGGATTCAGTGTCTAAGACAGGGGTTGGATGTGGTTCAGTCTCTATGACAGGGGTTGCATGGGTTCAGTGACTTTGACAGGGGTTGGAGGGCGTTCAGTGTCTATGACAGGGGTTGGAAGGTGTTCAGTCTCCATGACAGGAGTTGGTTGGGGTTCAGTGTCTATGACATGGGTTAGATGGTGTTCAGTGTCTCTATGACAGGTGTTGGATGGGGTCCAGTGTCTCTATGACAGGAGTTGGATGGGGTTCACTGTCCATGACAGGGGTTGGATTGGGTTCAGTGTCTCTATGATAAGGGTTGGATGGGGTTCAGCGCCTATGACAGGGGTTGGATGGGGTTCAGTGTCTATGACAGGTGTTGAATGGGGTTCAGTGTCTATGACAGGAGCTGGATGGGGTTCAGTGTCTATGACATGGGTTGGATTGGGTTCAGTGTCTCTATGACAAGGGTTGGATGGGGTACAGTGTCTATGACAGGGTTTGGATGGGGTTCAGTGTCTCTATGACAGGAGTTGGATGGGGTTCAGTGTCTATGACAGGGGTTGGATGAGGTTCAGTGTCTATGACAGGGGTTGGATGGGGTACAGTGTCTATGACAGGGGTTGGATGGGGTTCAGTCTCTATGACAGGGGTTGGATGGTGTTCAGTGTCTCTATGACAGGAGTTGGATGGGGTTCAGTGTCTCTATGACAGTGGTTGGATGGGGTTCAGTGTCTCTGTGACAGGGGTTGGATGGGGTTCCATGTCTATGACTGTGGTTGGATGGGATTCAGTGTCTCTATGACAGGGGTTGGATGGGGTTCAGTGTCTATGACAGGGGTTGGATGGGGTTCAGTGTCGATTTGACAGGAGTTGGATGGTGTTCAGTTTTTCGATGACAGGGGTTGGATTGGGTTCAGTGTCTCTATGAAAGGAGTTGGATGGCGTTCAGTGTCTCTATGACAGGGGTTGGATGGGGTTCAGTGTCTCTGTGACAGGGTTGGATGGGGTTCAGTGTCTATGACAGGGGTTGGATGGGGTTCAGTGTCTCTATGACAGGGGTTGGATGGGGTTCAGTGTCTCTATGACAGGGGTTGGATGGGGTTCAGTGTCTCTATGACAGGGGTTGGATGGGGTTCAGTGTCTATGACAGGGGTTGGATGGGGTTCAGTGTCTCTATGACAGGGGTTGGATGGGGTTCAGTGTCTCTATGACAGGGGTTGGATGGTGTTCAGTGTCTATGACAGGGATTGGATGGGGTTCAGTGTCTATGACAGGGTTGGATGGGGTTCAGTGTCTATGACAGGGGTTGGATGGGGTTCAGTGTCTATGACAGAGTTGGATGGGTTCAGTGTCTATGACAGAGTTGGATGGGGTTCAGTGTCTATGACAGGGGTTGATGGGGTTCAGTGTCTCTGTGACAGGGGTTGGATGGGGTTCAGTGTCTATGACAGTGGTTGGATGGGGTTCAGTGTCTATGACAGGGGTTGGATGGGGTTCAGTGTCTCTATGACAGGGTTGGATGGGGTTCAGTGTCTATGACAGGGGTTGGATGGGGTTCAGTGTCTATGACAGGGGTTGGATGGGGTTCAGTGTCTATGACAGTGTCTGGATGGGGTTCAGTTTTTCGATGACAGGAGTTGGATAGGGTTCAGTGTCTCTAGGACATGGGTTGGATGGGGATCAGTGTCTCTATGACAGCGGTTGGTTGCGGCTCAGTTTCTCTATGACAGGGGTTGGATGGGGTTCAGTCTCTATGACAGGATTTGGAAGAGGTTCAGTATCTCTATGAATATGGTTGAAAGGGGTTCAGTGTCTATGACAGGGGTTGGATGGGGTTCAGTCTCTATGACATCGGTTGGATGGGGTTCAGTGTCTATGACAGGAGTTGGATGGGGTTCAGTGTCTATGACAGGGGTTGGATGGGGTTCAGTGTCTCTATGACAGGGATTGGATGGGATTCAATGTCTAAGACAGGGGTTGGATGTGGTTCAGTCTCTATGACAGGGGTTGCATGGGTTCAGTGACTTTGACAGGGGTTGGAGGGCGTTCAGTGTCTATGACAGGGGTTGGAAGGTGTTCAGTCTCCATGACAGGAGTTGGTTGGGGTTCAGTGTCTATGACATGGGTTAGATGGTGTTCAGCCTCTATGGCAGCGATTGGATTGGATTCAGTGTCTAAGACAGGGGTTGGATGTGGTTCAGACTCTATGACAGGGGTTGGATGGGGTTCACTGTCTCTATGACAGGGGTTGGAAGGGGTTCAGGGTCTCTATGACAGGAGTTGGATGGGGTTCAGTGTCTATGTTAGGGGTTGGATGGGGTTCAGTGTCTCTATGACAGGAGTTGGATGGGGTTCAGTGTCTATGACAGGGGTTGGATGGGGTTCAGTGTCTCTATGACAGGAGTTGGATGGGGTTCAGTGTCTATGACAGGGGTTGGATGGGGTTCAGTGTCTCTATGACAGGTGTTGGATGGGGTTCAGTGTCTCTATGACAGGAGTTGGATGGGGTTCACTGTCTATGACAGGGGTTGGATTGGGTTCAGTGTCTCTATGATAAGGGTTGGATGGGGTTCAGTGCCTATGACAGGGGTTGGATGGGGTTCAGTGTCTATGACAGGTGTTGGATGGGGTTCAGTGTCCATGACAGGAGGTTGGATGGGGTTCAGTGTCTATGACAGGGTTGGATGGGGTTCAGTGTCTCTATGACAGGGTTGGATGGGGTACAGTGTCTATGACAGGGTTTGGATGGGGTTCAGTGTCTCTATGACAGGAGTTGGATGGGGTTCAGTGTCTATGACAGGTGTTGGATGGGGTTCAGTGTCTATGACAGGGGTTGGATGGGGTTCAGTGTCTCTATGACAGGAGTTGGATGGGGTTCAGTGTCTCTATGACAGGGGTTGGATGGGGTTCAGTGTCGCTATGACAGGGGTTGGATGGGGTTCAGTGTCTATGACAGGGGTTGGATGGGGTTCAGTGTCTCTATGACAGGGGTTGGATGGGGTTCAGTGTCTATGACAGGGGTTGGATGGGGTTCAGTGTCTATGACAGGGTTGGATGGGTTCAGTTTCTCTATGACAGGGGTTGGATGGGGTTCAGTGTCTCTATGAAAGGAGTTGGGTGGCGTTCAGTGTCTCTATGACAGGGGTTGGATGGGGTTCAGTGTCTCTGTGACAGGGGTTGGATGGGGTTCAGTGTCTATGACAGGGGTTGGATGGGGTTCAGTGTCTCTATGACAGGGGTTGGATGGGGTTCAGTGTCTTTGACAGGGGTTGGATGGGGTTCAGTGTCTCTATGACAGGGGTTGGATGGGGTTCAGTGTCTCTATGACAGGGGTTGGATGGTGTTGTGTCTGTATGACAGGGATTGGATGGGGTTCAGTGTCTATGACAGGGATTTGTCGGGATTCAGTGTCTGTGACAGTGGTTGAATGGGGTTCAGTGACTATGACAGAAGTTGGATGGGGTTCAGTGTCTATGACAGAAGTTGGATGGGGTTCAGTGTCTATGACCGGGGTTAGATGGGGTTCAGTGTCTCTGTGACAGGAGTTGGATAGGGTTCAGTGTCTCTAGGACATGGGTTGGATGGGGTTCAGTGTCTCTATGACAGGGGTTGGTTGCGGCTCAGTTTCTCTATGACAGGGGTTGGATGGGGTTCAGTCTCTATGACAGGATTTGGAAGAGGTTCAGTATCTCTATGAATATGGTTGAAAGGGGTTCAGTGTCTATGACAGGGGTTGGATGGGGTTCAGTCTCTATGACATCGGTTGGATGGGGTTCAGTGTCTATGACAGGGGTTGGATGGGATCAGTGTCTCTGTGACAAGGGTTGGATGGGGTTCAGTGTCTATGACAGGGGTTGGATGGGGTTCAGTGTCTCTATGACAGGAGTTGGATGGGGTTCAGTGTCTCTATGACAGGAGTTGGATGGGGTTCATTGTCTATGACAGGGGTTGGATGGGGTTCAGTGTCTTTGACAGGGGTTGGATGGGGTTCAGTGTCTATGACAGGGGTTGGATGGGGTTCAGTGTCTATGACACGGTTTGGATAGGTTTCAGTGTCTATGACAGGGGTTGGATGGGGTTCAGTGTCTCTATGACAGGAGTTGGATGGGGTTCAGTGTCTATGACAGGGGTTGGATGTGGTTCAGTGTCTATGACAGTAGTTGGATGCGGTTCAGTGTCTCTATGACAGGGGTTGGATGGGTTTCATTGTCTCTATGATAGGGGTTGGATGGGGTTCACTGTCTCTATGACAGAGGTTGGATTGAGTTCAGTGTCAATGACAGGGTTTGGATGGGGTTCAGTGTCTCTATGACAGGAGTTGGATGGGGTTCAGTCTCTCTATGACAGGTGTTGGATGGGGTTCAGTGTCTATGACAGGGGTTGGATGGGGTTCAGTGTCTCTATGACAGAAGTTGGATGGGGTTCAGTGTCTATGACAGGGGTTGGATGGGGTTCAGTGTCTATGACAGGGGTTGGATGGGGTTCAGTGTCTATGACAGTGGTTGGATGGGGTTCAGTGTCTATGACACGGTTTGGATGGGTTTCAGTGTCTATGACAGGGGTTGGATGGGGTTCAGTGTCTCTATGACAGGAGTTGGATGGGTTTCAGTGTCTGTGACAGGGGTTGGATGTGGTTCAGTGTCTATGACAGGAGTTGGATGGGTTTCAGTGTCTATGACAGGGGTTGGATGTGGTTCAGTGTCTATGACAGGGGTTGGATGGGGTTCAGTGTCTCTATGACTGGGTTGGATGGGGTTCATTGTCTCTATGTCAGGGGTTGGATGGGGTTCAGTGTCTCTATGACAGGGGTTGGATGGGGTTCAGTGTCAATGACAGGGGTTGGATGGGGTTCAGTGTCTCTATGACAGGAGTTGGATGGGGTTCAGTCTCTCTATGACAGGTGTTGGATGGGGTTCAGTGTCTATGACAGGGGTTGGATGGGGTTCAGTGTCTCTATGACATAGATACATAGATACATAGAACATAGGAGCAGGAGTCGGCCATCCGGCCCTTCGAGCCTGCTCCGCCATTTAATGAGATCATGGCTGATCCTCCAATTCAGTATCCCGTCCCCGCCTTCTCTCCGTAACCCTTAACCCCTTTTGCCTGTAGAAATATATCTAATTCCCTCTTAAATATATTTAATGAGCTGGCGTACACTGCCCTCTGTGGCAATGAGTTCCACAGGTTCACCACCCTCTGAGTGAAGAAATTCCCCCTCATTTCTGTCCTAAATGGTTTAGCCCTTATCCTTAAATTATGTCCTCTAGTTCTGTTCTCAACTGCCAAGGGAAACATTCCTTCTGCATCTAGTCTGTCTAGACCTGTCAGAATTTCATAAACTTCTATGAGGTCCCCTCTCAATCTTCTAAACTCCAGTGTGTACATCCCTAAACTACATAGTCTCTCCTCATAGGTCAATCCCGCCATTCCTGGTATCAGCCTGGTGAATCGCCGCTGCACCCCCTCCATGGCAAGAACATCTTTCCTCAGATGAGGCGACCAAAACTGTACACAATACTCGAGGTGTGGTCTCACCAGTGCCCTGTACAGCTGCAGCAAGGTATCCCTGTTCCTGTATTCCAACCCTTTTGCTATGAAGGCCAGCATACCGTTTGCCTTCTTGACCGCCTGTTGCACCTGCATGCTCGCCTTCAGTGACTGGTGTACAAGAACACCCAGGTCTCTCTGTACTTCCCCCTCTCCCAATTTATTGCCATTTAAATAATAATTTGCCCTCCCGTTCCTGCACCCAAGGTGGATAACTTTGCACTTGTCCACATTATAGTGCATCTGCCATTTATCCGCCCAATCACCCAGTCTGTCCAAATCGCTCTGGAGCTTCCTGGTCTCCTCCTCTGAGCCCACCCCCCCCTCCTAGTTTAGTGTCGTCTGCAAATTTGGAAATGCTGCATCCGACTCCCTGATCCAGGTCATTAATGTAAATTGTGAACAGCTGGGGACCCAGGACAGATCCCTGTGGTACCCCACTTGTTACTGCCTGCCATTCAGAAAATGAGCCGTTTATTCCAACTCTCTGTTTTCTATCTGACAGCCAGTTCTCTATCCACATCAATACTTTCCCCTTTATCCCATGAGCTTCAATTTTCCATGCTAATCTTTTATGTGGGACCTTGTCGAAGGCCTTTTGGAAGTCCAGGTACACCACATCTACTGGCTCTCCCCCATCTATTTTACCAGTTACTCCCTCAAAAAATTCCAATAGATTAGTCAAGCACGATTTACCCTTTGTAAATCCATGTTGACTCTGTCCTATCCTGTCCCCATTTGCTAAGTGCTCCGCTATTTCATCCTTCATGATGGACTCCAGCATTTTGCCCACAACTGATGTAAGGCTTACAGGTCTGTAATTACCTGCTTTTTCCCTACCCCCCTTTTTGAATAGTGGGGTAACGTTAGCTACCCTCCAATCCATGGGCACTGTTCCCGAGTCTAAAGAATTCTGAAAAATCATACTTAGTGCATCCGTTATCTCTAGGGCCACCTCCTTCAGTACCCTAGGATGCATGTTATCAGGCCCTGGGGATTTGTCCGCCTTCAATCCCTTTAGCTTCCTTAACACCATATCCTTAGAGATATTGATTTGCGTCAGTTCCTCCTTTGCCAATGTCCCTATTTTTCCCGATATCCCAGGGAGGTTTTTTGTGTCTTCCTTCGTAAAGACTGACCCAAAGTATGCATTTAGTTGGTCTGCCATTTCCTTATTTCCCGTTATATATTCCCCCGTATCTGACTGCAATGGACCAACTTTGGTTTTCACCAGTCTTTTCCTCTTGATATACTTATAAAAGCTTTTGGAGTTAGTTTTTATATTTTCCGCCAGCTTGCTTTCGTAAGCTATTATGCCCCTCTTGATTAAGCCCTTTGTCCTCCTTTGCTCTATCTTAAACTGTTCCCAATCTTCCGCTCTGGCGCTTTTTTTAGCTATTTTATACGCCCTATCTTTGGATTTTATGCTGTCTCTAATTTCCCCTGTTATCCACGGTTGAGTCACCTTTTTAGATTTCCTTTTATGCCAGATTGGTATAAACAATTTTTGCAATTTTGTCATTCTATCTTTAAATGCTTGCCATTGTTTATCTACCTCCAGTCCTCCCAGGAACGTTGTCCAATCAGACCTACTCAGTTCCCGTCTAATGGCATCATAATTCCCCTTGTTTAAATTCAGGACCTTAGTCTCTGAGTCAATTTCTTTGCTCTCCATTTCGAGTGAGAAATCGATCATGTTATGATCGCTCTGACCCAAGGGTCCCCGTACAACAAGATGACTAATTAGTCCCTTCTCATTGCACAGTACCCAGTCCAATATAGCCTGTTCCCGAGTTGGTTCCTCGACATATTGATCCAGATAACCATCCCTTAAACACTCAAGAAATTCCTCCTCCTCATTATTTTTACTGATTAGGCTATTCCAATCTGTATGTAAGTTAAAGTCACCTATGATGACAGCTGTGCTCTTATTGCACGCTTCTCTAATTTCCCTCGTGATGCCCTCCCCAACCTCTATTTTACTATTTGGAGGCCTATATACCACTCCTATTAATGTTTTTCGCCCCTCGCTATTTCTTAGCTCCACCCATATAGATTCTGTATTAACTGAGTTAATATCCTTCCTTTCAATTGCATTTATCCCCTCTTTTACCAGCAATGCTACCCCTCCTCCCTTTCTTTTTTGTCGATCCTTCCTAAATACTGAATACCCCTGTATGTTAAGCTCCCAGCCCTGCTCACCCTGCAACCATGTTTCCGTAATCCCAATTAGATCATAATTATTAACCTCTATTTCCACAGCTAATTCATCTACCTTGTTCCTGATGCTTCTCGCATTAAGGTATAAAACCTTCAGGCTTTTTTTATGCTCACATTTTTTATGAATTAGTTTGGCCCAGGAGTTGGATGGGGTTCAGTGTCTCTATGACAGGAGTTGGATGGGTTTCAGTGTCTGTGACAGGGGTTGGATGTGGTTCAGTGTCTATGACAGGAGTTGGATGCGGTTCAGTGTCTCTATGACAGTGGTTGGATGGGGTTCAGTGTCTATGACAGGGGTTGGATGTGGTTCAGTCTCTATGACAGGGGTTGCATGGGTTCAGTGACTTTGACAGGGGTTGGAGGGGGTTCAGTTTATATGCAAGGGGTTGGAAGGGGTTCAGTCTCCATGACAGGAGTTGGTTGGGGTTCAGTGTCTATGACATGGGTTAGATGGTGTTCAGTCTCTATGGCAGGGATTGGATGGGATTCAGTGTCTAAGACAGGGGTTGGATGTGGTTCAGTCTCTATGACAGTGGTTGGATGGGGTTCACTGTCTCTATGACAGGGGTTAGATGGGATTCAGTGTCTCTATGACAGGAGTTGGATGGGGTTCAGTGTCAATGACAGCGGTTGGATGGGGTTCAGTGTCTATGACAGGGTTTGGATGGGGTTCAGTTTCTGTTTGACAGGAGTTGGATGGGGTTCAGTGTCTGTGACAGGTTTTGGCTGGTTTTCAGTGTCTGTGACAGGGGTTGGATGGGGTTCAGTGTCTCTATGACAGGTGTTGCATGGGGTTCAGTGTCTATGACAGGGGTTAGATGGGTATCAGTGTCTCTTTGACAGGAGTTGGTTGGGGTCAGTGTCTATGACATGGGTTGGATGGTGTTCAGTCTCTATGACAGGGATTGGATGGGGTTCAGTGTCTATGACAGGGTTTGGATGGAGTTCAGTGTCTATGACAGGGGTGGATGGGTTTCAGTGTCTATGACAGGAGTTGGATGTGGTTGAGTGTCTATGACAGGAGCTGGATGGGGTTCAGTGTCTATGACATGGGTTGGATGGTGTTCAGTCTTTATGACAGGGATTGGATGGGGTTCAGTGTCTATGACAGGGTTTGGATGGGGTTCAGTGTCTCTGACAGGGGTTGGATGGGGTTCAGTGTCTCTATGACAGGGGTGGATGGGCTTCAGTGTCTATGACAGGAGTTGGATGGGGTTCAGTGTCTATGACAGGAGCTGGATGGGGTTCAGTGTCTATGACAGGGGCTGGATGGGGTTCATTGTCTCTATGACAGGGGCTGGTTGGGTTCAGTGTCTATGACAGGGGTTGGATGGGGTTCAGTGTCTCTTTGACAGGGGTTTGATGGGTTCAGTGACTTTGACAGGGGTTGGAGGGGGTTCAGTGTATATGCAAGGGGTTGGAAGGGGTTCAGTGTCTATGCCAGGAGTTGGATGGAGTTGGATGTGGTTCAGTCTCTATGACAGGAGTTGGTTGGGGTTCAGTATCTATGACATGGGTTAGATGGTGTTCACTCTCTATGGCAGGGATTGGATGGGATTCAGTGTCTAAGACAGGGGTTGGATGTGGTTCAGTCTCTATGACAGGGGTTGGATGGGGTTCAGTGTCTCTATGACAGGGGTTGGATGGGGTTCAGTGTCTCTATGACAGGAGTTGGATGGGGTTCAGTGTCTATGACAGGGGTTGGATGGGGTTCAGTGTCTCTATGACAGGAGTTGGATGGGGTTCAGTGTCTATGACAGGAGTTGGATGGGGTTCAGTGTCTATGACAGGGGTTGGATGGGGTTCAGTCTCTCTGACATCGGTTGGATGGGGTTCAGTGTCTATGACAGGGGTTGGATGGGTTCAGTGTCTCTATGACAAGGGTTGGATGGGGTTCAGTGTCTATGACAGGGGTTGGATGGGGTTCAGTGTCTCTATGACAGGAGTTGGATGGAGTTCAGTGTCTATGACAGGAGTTGGATGAGGTTCAGTGTCTATGACAGGGGTTGGATGGGGTTCAGTGTCTATGACAGGGGTTGGATGGGGTTCAGTGTCTATGACAGGGGTTGGATGGGGTTCAGTGTCTCTATGACAGAGGTTGGATTGGGTTCAGTGTCAATGACAGGGGTTGGATGGGGTTCAGTGTCTCTATGACAGGAGTTGGATCGGGTTCAGTCTCTCTAGGACAGGTGTTGGATGGGGTTCAGTGTCTATGACAGGGGTTGGATGGGGTTCAGTGTCTCTATGACAGGAGTTGGATGGGGTTCAGTGTCTATGACAGGGGTTGGATGGGGTTCAGTGTCTATGACAGGGGTTGGATGGGGTTCAGTGTTCTATGACAGGAGTTGGATGGGATTCAGTGTCTGTGACAGGGGTTGGATGTGGTTCAGTCTCTATGACAGGGGTTGCATGGGTTCAGTGACTTTGACAGTGGTTGGAGGGGGTTCAGTGTATATGCAAGGGGTTGGATGGGATTCAGTGTCTAAGACAGGGGTTGGATGTGGTTCAGTCTCTATGACAGTGGTTGGATGGGGTTCACTCTCTCTATGACAGGGGTTAGATGGGATTCAGTGTCTCTATGACAGGAGTTGGATGGGGTTTAGTGTCTATGACAGGGTTTGGATGGGGTTCAGTTTCTGTTTGACAGGAGTTGGATGGGGTTCAGTGTCTATGACAGGTTTTGGCTGGTTTTCAGTGTCTGTGACAGGGGTTGGATGGGGTTCAGTGTCTCTATGACAGGTGTTGCATGGGGTTCAGTGTCTATGACAGGGGTTAGATGGGTATCAGTGTCTCTTTGACAGGAGTTGGTTGGGGTCAGTGTCTATGACATGGGTTGGATGGTGTTCAGTCTCTATGACAGGGGTTGGATGGGGTTCAGTGTCTATGACAGGGTTTGGATGGGTTCAGTGTTCTATGACAGGGTTGGATGGGGTTCAGTGTCTATGACAGGAGTTGGATGGGGTTCAGTGTCTATGACAGGAGTTGGATGGGGTTCAGTGTCTATGACAGGGTTGGATGGGGTTCAGTCTTTATGACAGGGTTGGATGGGGTTCAGTGTCTATGACAGGGTTGGATGGGGTTCAGTGTCTATGACAGGGGTTGGATGGGGTTCAGTGTCTCTATGACAGGGGTTGGATGGGTTCAGTGTCTATGACAGGAGTTGGATGGGGTTCAGTGTCTATGACAGGAGTTGGATGGGGTTCAGTGTCTATGACAGGGGTTGGATGGGGTTCAGTGTCTCTATGACAGGGGTTGGATGGGTTCAGTGTCTATGACAGGGGCTGGATGGGGTTCAGTGTCTCTATGACAGGGGCTGGATGGGTTCAGTGTCTATGACAGGGGTTGGATGGGGATCAGTGTCTCTATGACAGGGGTTTGATGGGTTCAGTGACTTTGACAGGGGTTGGAGGGGTTCAGTGTATATGAAGGGGTTGGAAGGGGTTCAGTGTCTATGACAGGAGTTGGATGGAGGGGATGTGGAACGACACTATGACAGGAGATGGTTGGGGTTCAGTATCTATGACATGGGTTCGATGGTGTTCACGTCTCTATGCAGGGATTGGATGGGATTTCAGTGTCTAAGACAGGTGTTGGATGTGGTTCAGTCTCTATGACAGGGTTGGATGGGGTTGAGTGTCTCTATGACAGGGTTGGATGGGTTCAGTGGTCTCTATGACAGGAGTTGGATGGGGTTCAGTGTCTATGGACAGGGGTTGGATGGGGTTCAGATGTCTCTATGACAGGAGTTGGATGGGGTTCAGTGTCTATGACAGAGTTTGAATGGATTCAGTGTCTATGACAGGTGTTGGATGGGGTTCAGTCTCTATGACAGGGTTGGATGGGGTTCAGTGTCTATGACAGGGGTTGGATGGGATTCAGTGTCTCTATGTCAGGGTTTGGATGGGGTTCAGTGTCTATGACAGGGGTTGGATGGGGTTCAGTGTCTCTATGACAGGAGTTGGATGGGGTTCAGTGTCTCTATGACAGGAGTTGGATGGGTTCAGTGTCTATGACAGGGGTTGGATGGGGTTCAGTGTCTATGACAGGGGTTGGATGGGGTTCAGTGTCTATGACAGGGGTTGGATGGGGTTCAGTGTCTATGACACGGGTTGGATGGGTTCAGTGTCTATGACAGGGTTTGGATGGGGTTCAGTGTCTCTATGATAGGAGTTGGATGGGGTTCAGTGTCTATGACAGGGGTTGGATGTGGTTCAGTGTCTATGACAGGAGTTGGATGGGTTCAGTGTCTATGACAGGGGTTGGATGGGGTTCAGTGTCTATGACAGGGGTTGGATGGGGTTCAGTGTCTATGACAGGGTTGGATGGGTTTCATTGTCTCTATGACAGGGGTTGGATGGGGTTCAGTGTCTCTATGACAGAGGTTGGATTGGGTCCAGTGTCAATGACAGGGGTTGGATGGGGTTCAGTGTCTCTATGACAGGAGTTGGATGGGGTTCAGTCTCTCTATGACAGGTGTTGGATGGGGTTCAGTGTCTATGACAGGGGTTGGATGGGGTTCAGTGTCTCTATGACAGGAGTTGGATGGGGTTCAGTGTCTATGACAGGGGTTGGATGGTGTTTAGTGTCAATGACAGGGGTTGGATGGAGTTCAGTGTCTTTGACCGGGGTTGGATGGGGTTCAGTGTCTATGACACGGTTTGGATGGATTTCAGTGTCTATGACAGGGGTTGGATGGGGTTCAGTGTCTCTATGACAGGAGTTGGATCGGTTTCAGTGTCTGTGATAGGGGTTGGATGTGGTTCAGTAGCTATGACAGGAGTTGGATGGGGTTCAGTGTCTCTATGACAGGGGTTGGATGGGGTTCAGTGTCTATGACAGGGGTTGGATGGGGTTCATTGTCTCTATGACAGGGGTTGGATGGGGTTCAGTGTCTATGACAGGGGTTGGATGGGGTTCATTGTCTATGACAGGTGTTGGATGGGGTTCAGTGTCTCTATGAAAGGTGTTGGATGGGGTTCAGTGTATATGATAGGGGTTGGATGGGGTTCAGTGTCTCTATGACGGGAGTTGGATGGGGTTCAGTGTCTCTATGACAGGAGTTGGATGAGGTTCAGTGTCTATGACAGGGGTTGGATGGGGTTCAGTGTCTATGACAGGGGTTGGATGGGGTTCAGTGTCTATGACAGAGGTTGGATGGGGTTCAGTGTCTATGACACGTTTTGGATGGGTTTCAGTGTCTATGACAGGGTTTGGATGTGGTTCAGTGTCTCTATGATAGGAGTTGGATGGGGTTCAGTGTCTCTATCACAGAGGTTGGATTGGGTCCAGTGTCAATGACAGGGGTTGGATGGGGTTCAGTGTCTATGACAGGGGTTGGATGGGGTTCAGTGTCTCTATGACAGGTGTTGGATGGGGTTCAGTGTCTATGACAGGGGTTGGATGGGGTTCAGTGTCTCTATGACAGGAGTTGGATGGGGTTCAGTGTCTATGACAGGGGTTGGATGGGGTTCAGTGTCTATGACAGGGTTGGATGGGGTTCAGTGTCTATGACAGGGTTGGATGGGGTTCAGTGTCTATGACAGGGGTTGGATGGGGTTCAGTGTCTATGACAGGGGTTGGATGGGGTTCAGTGTCTCTATGACAGGAGTTGGATGGGGTTCAGTGTCTATGACAGGGGTTGGATGGGGTTCAGTGTCTATGACAGGAGTTGGATGGGGTTCAGTGTCTCTATGACAGGGGTTGGATGGGGTTCAGTGTCTATGACAGGGGTTGGATGGGGTTCAGTGTCTCTATGACAGGGGTTGGATGGGGTTCAGTGTCTATGACAGGGTTGGATGGGGTTCAGTGTCTATGACAGGTGTTGGATGGGGTTCAGTGTCTCTATGACAGGTGTTGGATGGGGTTCAGTGTCTATGACAGGGGTTGGATGGGTTTCAGTGTCTCTATGACAGGAGTTGGATGGGGTTCAGTGTCTATGACAGGAGTTGGATGAGGTTCAGTGTCTATGACAGGGGTTGGATGGGGTTCAGTGTCTATGACAGGGGTTGGATGGGGTTCAGTGTCTATGACAGAGGTTGGATGGGGTTCAGTGTCTATGACAGGAGTTGGATGGGTTTCAGTGTCTATGACAGGGTTTGGATGTGGTTCAGTGTCTCTATGATAGGAGTTGGATGGGGTTCAGTGTCTATGACAGTGGTTGGATGTGGTTCAGTGTCTATGACAGGAGTTGGATGAGGTTCAGTGTCTCTATGACAGGGGTTGGATGGGCTTCAGTGTCTATGACAGGGGTTGGATGGGGTTCAGTGTCTATGACAGGGGTTGGATGGGTTTCAGTATCTCTATGACAGGGGTTGGATGGGGTTCAGTGTCTCTATGACAGAGGTTGGATTCGGTCAGTGTCAATGACAGGGCTTGGATGGGGTTCAGTGTCGCTATGACAGGAGTTGGATGGGGTTCAGTCTCTCTATGACAGGGGTTGGATGTGGTTCAGTGTCTATGACAGGGGTTGGATGGGGTTCAGTGTCTCTATGACAGGAGTTGGATGGGGTTCAGTGTCTATGACAGAGGTTGGATGGGGTTCAGTGTCTATGACAGGGGTTGGATGGGGTTCAGTGTCTTTGACAGGGGTTGGATGGGGTTCAGTGTCTATGACACGGTTTGGATGGGTTTCAGTGTCTATGACAGGGGTTGGATGGGGTTCAGTGTCTCTATGACAGGAGTTGGATGGGGTTCAGTGTCTGTGACAGGGGTTGGATGTGGTTCAGTAGCTATGACAGGAGTTGGATGGGGTTCAGTGTCTCTATGACAGGGGTTGGATGTGGTTCAGTGTCTATGACAGGGGTTGGATGGGGTTCAGTGTCTCTATGACAGGAGTTGGATGAGGTTCAGTGTCTATGACAAGGGTTGGATGGGGTTCAGTGTCTATGACAGGGGTTGGATGGGGTTCAGTGTCTCTATGACAGGAGTTGGATGGGGTTCAGTGTCTCTATGACAGGAGTTGGATGGGTTCAGTGTCTATGACAGGGGTTGGATGGGGTTCAGTGTCTATGACAGGGGTTGGATGGGGTTCAGTGTCTATGACAGGGGTTGGATGGGGTTCAGTGTCTTTGACACGGTTTGGATGGGTTTCAGTGTCTATGACAGGGTTTGGATGTGGTTCAGTGTCTATGATAGGAGTTGGATGGGGTTCAGAGTCTATGACAGGGGTTGGATGTGGTTCAGTGTCTATGTCAGGAGTTGGATGAGGTTCAGTGTCTCTATGACAGGGGTTGGATGGGGTTCAGTGTCTATGACAGGGGTTGGATGGGGTTCAGTGTCTATGACAGCGGTTGGATGGGTTTCATTGTCTCTATGACAGGGGTTGGATGGGGTTCAGTGTCTCTATGACAGAGGTTGGATTGGGTCCAGTGTCAATGACAGGGGTTGGATGGGGTTCAGTGTCTCTATGACAGGAGTTGGATGGGGTTCAGTCTCTCTATGACAGGTGTTGGATGGGGTTCAGTGTCTATGACAGGGGTTGGATGGGGTTCAGTGTCTCTATGACAGGAGTTGGATGGGGTTCAGTGTCTATGACAGGGGTTGGATGGTGTTTAGTGTCAATGACAGGGGTTGGATGGGGTTCAGTGTCTATGACAGGGGCTGGATGGGGTTCAGTGTCTCTATGACAGGGGTTGGTTGGGTTCAGTGTCTATGACAGGGGCTGGATGGGGTTCAGTGTCTCTATGACAGGGGCTGGTTGGGTTCAGTGTCTATGACAGGGGTTGGATGGGGTTCAGTGTCTCTATGACAGGGGTTTGATGGGTTCAGTGACTTTGACAGGGGTTGGAGGGGGTTCAGTGTATATGCAAGGGGTTGGATGGGGTTCAGTGTCTATGACAGGGGTTGGATGGGGTTCAGTGTCTCTATGACAGGAGTTGGATGGGGTTCAGTGTCTATGACATGGGTTGGATGGTGTTCAGTCTCTATGACAGGGTTGGATGGGTTCAGTGTCTATGACAGGTGTTGGATGGGGTTCAGTGTCTATGACAGGGGTTGGATGGGGTTCAGTGTCTCTATGACAGGGTTGGATGGGGTTCAGTGTCTCTATGACAGGAGTTGGATGGGGTTCAGTGTCTATGACAGGGGTTGGATGGGGTTCAGTGTCTCTATGACAGGGTTGGATGGGGTTCAGTGTCTCTATGACAGGAGTTGGATGGGGTTCAGTGTCTATGACAGGGTTGGATGGGGTTCAGTGTCTATGACAGGGGTTGGATGGGTTCAGTGTCTCTATGACAGGAGTTGGATGGGGTTCAGTGTCTATGACAGGGTCTGGATGGGTTCAGTGTCTATGACAGGGGTTGGATGGGGTTCAGTGTCTATGACAGGGGTTGGATGGGGTTCAGTGTCTATGACAGGGGTTGGATGGGGTTCAGTGTCTTTGACAGGGGTTGGATGGGGTTCAGTGTCTATGACAGGGTTTGGATGTGGTTCAGTGTCTCTATGATAGGAGTTGGATGGGGTTCAGAGTCTATGACAGGGGTTGGATGTGGTTCAGTGTCTATGACAGGAGTTGGATGAGGTTCAGTGTCTCTATGACAGGGGTTGGATGGGGTTCAGTGTCTATGACAGGGGTTGGATGGGGTTCAGTGTCTATGACAGCGGTTGGATGGGTTTCAGTGTCTCTATGACAGGGGTTGGATGGGGTTCAGTGTCTATGACAGAGGTTGGATGGGTTCAGTGTCTATGACAGGGGTTGGATGGGGTTCAGTGTCTCTATGACAGGAGTTGGATGGGGTTCAGTCTCTCTATGACAGGTGTTGGATGGGGTTCAGTGTCTATGACAGGGGTTGGATGGGTTCAGTGTCTATGACAGGGTTGGATGGGGTTCAGTGTCTATGACAGGGGTTGGATGGGGTTCAGTGTCTATGACAGGGGTTGGATGGGGTTCAGTGTCTATGACAGGGGTTGGATGGGGTTCAGTGTCTCTATGACAGGGTTGGATGGGTTCAGTGTCTATGACAGGGGTTGGATGGGGTTCAGTGTCTATGACAGGGGTTGGATGGGTTCAGTGTCTATGACAGGGGTTGGATGGGGTTCAGTGTCTATGACAGGGTTGGATGGGTTCAGTGTCTATGACAGGGGTTGGATGGGGTTCAGTGTCTATGACAGGGGTTGGATGGGGTTCAGTGTCTATGACAGGGGTTGGATGGGGTTCAGTGTCCTATGACAGGGGTTGGATGGGTTCAGTGTCTATGACAGGGGTTGGATGGGGTTCAGTGTCTATGACAGGGGTTGGATGGGGTTCAGTGCTCTATGACAGGAGTTGGATGGGGTTCAGTGTCTATGACAGGGGTTGGATGGGGTTCAGTGTCTCTATGACAGGGGTTGGATGGGGTTCAGTGTCTCTATGACAGGAGTTGGATGGGGTTCAGTGTCTATGACAGGGGTTGGATGGGGTTCAGTGTCTCTATGACAGGAGTTGGATGGGGTTCAGTGTCTATGACAGGAGTTGGATGGGGTTCAGTGTCTATGACAGGTGTTGGATGGGGTTCAGTCTCTATGACATCGGTTGGATGGGGTTCAGTGTCTATGACAGGGGTTGGATGGGTTCAGTGTCTCTATGACAAGGGTTGGATGGGGTTCAGTGTCTATGACAGGGGTTGGATGGGGTTCAGTGTCTCTATGACAGGAGTTGGATGGGGTTCAGTGTCTCTATGACAGGAGTTGGATGAGGTTCAGTGTCTATGACAGGGGTTGGATGGGGTTCAGTGTCTATGACAGGGGTTGGATGGGGTTCAGTGTCTATGACAGTGGTTGGATGGGGTTCAGTGTCTTTGACACGGTTTGGATGGGTTTCAGTGTCTATGACAGGGTTTGGATGTGGTTCAGTGTCTCTATGATAGGAGTTGGATGGGGTTCAGAGTCTATGACAGGGGTTGGATGTGGTTCAGTGTCTATGTCAGGAGTTGGATGAGGTTCAGTGTCTCTATGACAGGGGTTGGATGGGGTTCAGTGTCTATGACAGGGGTTGGATGGGGTTCAGTGTCTATGACAGCGGTTGGATGGGTTTCATTGTCTCTATGACAGGGGTTGGATGGGGTTCAGTGTCTCTATGACAGAGGTTGGATTGGGTCCAGTGTCAATGACAGGGGTTGGATGGGGTTCAGTGTCTATGACAGGGGTTGGATGGTGTTTAGTGTCAATGACAGGGGTTGGATGGGGTTCAGTGTCTTTGACCGGGGTTGGATGGGGTTCAGTGTCTATGACACGGTTTGGATGGATTTCAGTGTCTATGACAGGGGTTGGATGGGGTTCAGTGTCTCTATGACAGGAGTTGGATCGGTTTCAGTGTCTGTGATAGGGGTTGGATGTGGTTCAGTAGCTATGACAGGAGTTGGATGGGGTTCAGTGTCTCTATGACAGGGGTTGGATGGGGTTCAGTGTCTATGACAGGGGTTGGATGGGGTTCATTGTCTCTATGACAGGGGTTGGATGGGGTTCAGTGTCTATGACAGGGGTTGGATGGGGTTCATTGTCTCTATGACAGGTGTTGGATGGGGTTCAGTGTCTCTATGAAAGGTGTTGGATGGGGTTCAGTGTATATGATAGGGGTTGGATGGGGTTCAGTGTCTCTATGACGGGAGTTGGATGGGGTTCAGTGTCTCTATGACAGGAGTTGGATGAGGTTCAGTGTCTATGACAGGGGTTGGATGGGGTTCAGTGTCTATGACAGGGGTTGGATGGGGTTCAGTGTCTATGACAGAGGTTGGATGGGGTTCAGTGTCTATGACATGTTTTGGATGGGTTTCAGTGTCTATGACAGGGTTTGGATGTGGTTCAGTGTCTCTATGATAGGAGTTGGATGGGGTTCAGTGTCTATGACAGTGGTTGGATGTGGTTCAGTGTCTATGACAGGAGTTGGATGAGGTTCAGTGTCTCTATGACAGGGGTTGGATGGGCTTCAGTGTCTATGACAGGGGTTGGATGGGGTTCAGTGTCTATGACAGGGGTTGGATGGGTTTCATTATCTCTATGACAGGGGTTGGATGGGGTTCAGTGTCTCTATGACAGAGGTTGGATTCGGTCCAGTGTCAATGACAGGGCTTGGATGGGGTTCAGTGTCTCTATGACAGGAGTTGGATGGGGTTCAGTCTCTCTATGACAGGTGTTGGATGTGGTTCAGTGTCTATGACAGGGGTTGGATGGGGTTCAGTGTCTCTATGACAGGAGTTGGATGGGGTTCAGTGTCTATGACAGAGGTTGGATGGGGTTCAGTGTCTATGACAGGGGTTGGATGGGGTTCAGTGTCTTTGACAGGGGTTGGATGGGGTTCAGTGTCTATGACACGGTTTGGATGGGTTTCAGTGTCTATGACAGGGGTTGGATGGGGTTCAGTGTCTCTATGACAGGAGTTGGATGGGTTTCAGTGTCTGTGACAGGGGTTGGATGTGGTTCAGTAGCTATGACAGGAGTTGGATGGGGTTCAGTGTCTCTCTGACAGGGGTTGGATGTGGTTCAGTGTCTATGACAGGGGTTGGATGGGGTTCATTGTCTCTATGACAGGGGTTGGATGGGGTTCAGTGTCTATGACAGGGGTTGGATGGTGTTCATTGTCTCTATGACAGGTGTTGGATGGGGTTCAGTGTCTCTATGACAGGTGTTGGATGGGGTTCAGTGTCTATGACAGGGGTTGGCTGGGGTTCAGTGTCTATATGACAGGAGTTGGATGGGGTTCAGTCTCTCTATGACAGGTGTTGGATGGGGTTCAGTGTCTATGACAGGGGTTGGATGGGGTTCAGTGTCTCTATGACAGGAGTTGGATGGGTTTCAGTGTCTATGACAGGGGTTGGATGTGATTCAGTGTCTATGACAGGAGATGGATGGGTTTCAGTGTCTATGACAGGGGTTGGATGTGGTTCAGTGTCTATGACAGGGGTTGGATGGGGTTCAGTGTCTCTATGACAGGGGTTGGATGGGGTTCAGTGTCTCTATGACAGGGGTTGGATGGGGTTCAGTGTCTATGACAGGGGTTGGATGGGGTTCAGTGTCTCTATGACAGGGGTTGGATGGGGTTCAGTGTCTCTATGACAGGGGTTGGATGGGGTTCAGTGTCTATGACAGGTGTTGGATGGGGTTCAGTGTCTATGACAGGGGTTGGATGGGGTTCATTGTCTCTATGACAGGGGTTGGATGGGGTTCAGTGTCTATGACAGGAGTTGAATGGGGTTCAGTGTCTGTGACAGGAGTGACAGGGCAACACGGTGGCATAGTGGTTAGCACTGGTGCCTCACAGCGCCAGGGACCTGGGTTCGAATCTGGCCTCGCTTGACTGTCTGTGTGGAGTTTGCACATTCTCCCCGTGTCTGCGTGGGTTTCCTCCGGGTGCTCCGGTTTCCTCCCACAGACCAAAAATGTGCGGGTTAGGTTGATTTGGCTATGATAAATTGACCCTTAGTGTTAGGGGGGGATTAAATATGTGGGGTTACGGGGATAGGATAGGAAGGGATATGTTCGGGGGAAATAAATACGTGGGGTTACGGGGATAGGGTGGGATATGTGTCGGTGCAGGCTCGATGGGGATTCTGTGTGAGAAAGCAGGGACAGGGTACTGGATTTGGATGATCAGCCATGATCGTATTGAATGGTGGAGCAGGCTCGACGGGCCGAATGGCCTACTCCTGCTCCTAGTTTCTATGTTTCTATGTTTCTAGGAGTTGGATGAGTTTCAGTGTCTATGACAGGGGTTGGATGGGGTTCAGTGTCTCTATGACAGGGGTTGATGGGGTTCAGTGTCTCTATGACAGCGGTTGGATGGGGTTCAGTGTCTATGACAGGGGTTGGATGGGGTTCATTGTCTCTATGACAGGGGTTGGATGGGGTTCAGTGTCTCTATGACAGGGGTTGGATGGGGTTCAGTGTCAATGACCGGGGTTGGATGGGGTTCAGTGTCTCTGTGACAGGAGTTGGATGGGGTTCAGTCTCTCTATGACAGGTGTTGGATGGGGTTCAGTGTCTATGACAGGGGTTGGATGGGGTTCAGTGTCTCTATGACAGGAGTTGGATGGGGTTCAGTGTCTCTTTGTCAAGGGTTGGATGGGGTTCAGTGTCTATGACAGGTGTTGGATGGGGTTCAGTGTCTATGACAGGGGTTGGATGGGGTTCAGTGTCTATGACAGGGGTTGGATGGGGTTCAGTGTCTATGACAGGGGCTGGATGGGGTTCAGTGTCTATGACACGGTTTGGATGGGTTTCAGTGTCTATGACAGGGGTTGGATGGTGTTCAGTGTCTCTGTGACAGCAGTTGGATGGGTTTCAGTGTCTATGACAGGGGTTGGATGGGGTTCAGCGTCTATGACAGGAGTTGGATGGGGTTTAGTGTCTCTATGACAGGAGTTGGATGGGTTTCAGTGTCTATGACAGGGGTTGGATGTGGTTCAGTGTCTATGACAGGAGTTGGATGGGGTTCAGTGACTCTATGACAGGGGTTGGATGGGGTTCAGTGTCTATGACAGGAGTTGGATGGGTTTCAGTGTCTATGACAGGAGTTGGATGGGGTTCAGTGTCTCTATGACAGGGGTTGGATGGGGTTCAGTGTCTCTATGACAGGGGTTGGATGGGGTTCAGTGTCTCTATGACAGGAGTTGGATGGGTTTGAGTGTCTATGACAGGCGTTGGATGGGTTTCAGTGTCTCTATGACAGGAGTTGGATGGGGTTCAGTGTCTATGACAGGGGTTGGATGGGGTTCAGTGTCTCTATGACAGGAGTTGGATGGGGTTCAGTGTCTATGACAGGGGTTGGATGGGGTTCAGTGTCTATGACAGGAGTTGGATGGGGTTCAGTGTCTCTATGACAGGGGTTGGATGGGGTCCATTGTCTCTATGACAGGGGTTGGATAGGGTCCATTTTCTCTATGACAGGGGTTGGATGGGGTTCAGTGTCTATGACAGGGGTTGGATGGGTTTCAGTGTCTATGACAGGGGTTGGATGGGGTTCAGTGTCTATGACAGGTGTTGGATGGGGTTCAGTGTCTCTATGACAGGTGTTGGATGGGGTTCAGTGTCTCTATGACAGGGGTTGGATTTGGTTCAGTATGATTGTAAACTGTCTGCTGTGTGTGGAATGTTTCTGTGAGCTGAGGTTGTGTCGATTGGATGTGGGGGAGTTGCTGTGTCATACTACTTTTGGAGAAGTGCTGGTTCTGTTTTTCCTGTTGAAACCCAAATTCTGTTCCTATTTTTTTGAAAATTGCAAGTCCTTAAATTTAAGCAAATTAAGCATCTTGTCTGTTAAAATCCCAAACTTTCCAGAGAAACGACTACCTTCAACTGTTGGATTTCCAACTCAGGCTTTTGTCTATTTATAAAATAACAACAGAAAACGCTGGAAAAACTCAGCAGGCCAGGCAGCATCCGTGGAGAGAGAAAGAGAGTTAACGTTTCAGGTCGATGACCTTTCGTCAGAACTGTGAAGAGCCGGAAATCAAATAGATTTAAGGCCAGAGTAAAGCTGGGGAAAGGGGGAGGGTATAAAAGAACAAAGGGGGAGATGAAGAGACATTAAGAGACATTAAGAGATATGCAAGGCTAGAGGTGGTGTTAATGTGACAGATTAAGGCTGAAAGAAGTGTGAAATCCACTGGCAGAATGAAGGACAGCTGCCAGCTTCTAGGAGGAAAAAAAAGGTTGGGGGGGGGCAAATAAAAGGGTGGAAAAAATAAAATATAAATGTGATTGGAGCTGAGGTTATGATCTAAAATTGTTGAACTCGATATTGAGTCCAGAGGGCTATTTATGTCTATTTATGTTTCTCTTCCTCTTATATAAATGAACCAATGTGGGCCCTACCTACAGCTTAAAGTCTGTTTATCTACTTGTTTTCATATCTCACGCACATTCTTGACTTGTCAGCTTTTTAGACGCTACATCTGCCGTTTGTTGAGTTAGTTTGCTGCTGTTCCAGATTGGCGTGTCTGTGGATCTCTGCTCAGATCATGTGATCAGAGGGAGAACTTGGCCAGTCCTGACAAAATTTTGAAAGGGTCATCGATAAATGTGCTGATATTCCAGTAAAATGTTCGGAGGGTGGGGCGGGGTCGTCAGCAGGGTGGGGAGATCAGGGGGTGTTCGACGGGTGGGGCAGTTGGGGGGTGTGGGTTCAGGGGGGGTGGGGTGGTCTGGTGGGTGGGGTGGTCGTGGGGGGCGGGCGGGCGGTAGGGTATGCTTACGGGTTTGGGGTGGTCGGGGATGGTGGGTCGGTCGCGGGGGCAGTCAGGGGGATGCGGTATGCGGGGGAGGGGCGTTCGGTGGTGGAGTACATGGGGGCGTGGGGCGTTTGGGGTGGCTCGGGTGGTCGAGTGGAGTGGGGGGTTCTGACGGGGTGGGGTGGTTGGGGGGTTGGCTGGGTCCAGGGGTGTGGAGGGGTTCAGGGGCTGTGTGGTGTTCGGGGGTTGGAGTGTTCGGTGTTGGAGTACGTTGGGGGCAGGTTCAGGGGGTGAGTTTAGGGGGTGGGGTATGCGGGGGTGTGGTCTGGGGTTTGGGAGGGGTTCAGGGGGTTCGGGTGGGTGGGGGTGTTCGGGGAGGGCGGGGTGGTCAGGGAGATGGGGCGTTTGGGGGGTGGTCGATCGGGAGGAGTGGGGGGGTTTGGTGGGGTAAGGTGGTCTGTGGCTGGGGTTGGTTCGGAGGAGTGGGGACAGTTCGGGGGGTTTCGGGAGGGGTGGGGGTGTTCGTGGTGGGTGGGGGAGTTTTGGGGTGTTCAGGAAGTTTGGGGTGTTTCGGGAGGGGTTCGGGGTGTGGGGTGGTCGGGGGCTGGGGTTGGTTTGGGGGTTTTTGGGGTGTTTCGGGAGGGTTGGGGGGGTTTCAGAGTGGGTGGGGGGTTTTGGGGGGGTTCGGGGTGTGGGGTGGTCGGGGGCTGGGGTTGGTTCGGTGGGTTGGGGGGTTTCGGGGGTTTCGGGAGGGTTGGGGGGTTTCAGAGTGGGTGGGGGGTTTTGGGGGGGTTCGGGGTGTGGGGTGGTCGGGGGCTGGGGTTGGTTCAGGGGTTGGGGTTGTTTCGGGGTGTTTCGGGAGGGTTGGGGGGTTCGGGGGGTGGTTCGGGGTGTGGGGTGGTCGGTGGGGTTGGTAGAACGTGCCTCGTTATGATGCTCCTGCTATCATGAGTGTGCGGCAGGATTGATGGTCCAGTTGGTCTTTTCCTGTCCACCATTTTCCAACGTTAACTTCTCTGAAATAGTCAAGTTGTCCACGAGGACATTGGCTGTGGAGCAAATTTCCCAATCTTACAGTGGGAGAGTAAAGCTATCCTGGGAATGAACATCCCACTCAGGATGCTATACCTCAGGGGCTTTCCAAACTGCATCCGAAGGTGCTTTACTGCTCCCGAGCGCTGACAATGTGGACCTCATGTCCCAGCCTAATCCTTTCTGTTTGCATTCTATCTCTTATTCCCTGCTTTACCTTGTTTGCGTTTAGTGGGCCTGGGTGTTGGGAAAGGGTTTTTCTTCAAGTGTTGTTGTCTCATTGAACAGATCACATCTCTGCACATCTGCACAGGCTAAATGCTGGAGTTGAGGCAGAGCGTCAGGTAGGTGATGGTTGGGAAGGTGCCAACCATCAGCCTCAGACTTAGATCCCGCCCTACTTACAAAAGGTGCCGTGTGACATTTAAAAGATTACAAGGCAGCCATCGATCCCTTGATTATAAAAGATTGAGCGGTGATCTGATCGAGGTGTTTAAAATGGTAGAAGCATTCAACAGGGTAGACACTGAGAAACCATTTCCTCTGGTGGGGGAGCACAGAACAAGGGGATAAAATCTTAAAGTTAAAGCCTGACCATTTAGGGGCGAAATTAGGAAGCACTTTTTCCACACAAAGGTTCGTAGATATCATCAACTCTCTCCCACAAAAGGCTGTGACTACTGGGACAACTGGAGCTTTCAAGACTGAGATTGGTAGATTTTACTCATCACGTCTAAAGCAGGAAAAATTCTTTGATTGTTTTTCTCTCTCTGCTTCTGGCAGACTGCCTGTGCCTCGGGCCAACGTCAACATTCTCGATTCCTGATGCCACATTCCAGGAACAACCTCAGTCTGCACGATTATAGCATAGATGTGTTTAAAGGAAAGCCAGATAAGCACATGAGGGAGAAAGGGACATAAGAACATAAGAATTAGGACAGGAGTAGGCCATACGGCCCTTCAAGCCTGCTCCGCCATTCAATAAGATCCTGGCTGATCTTCGACCTCAACTCCACTTTCCCGCCCGATCTCCATATCCCTTGATTCCCCATGAGTCCACAAATCTATCTATCTCAGCCTTGAATATACTCAACGTCTCAGCATCCACAGCCCTTTCGGGTAGAGAATTCTAAAGATTCACAACCCTCTGAGTGAAGAAATCCTCCCTCATCTCAGTCTCAAATGGCCGACCCCTTATCCTGAGACTATGCCCCCTAGTTCTAGACACTCCAGCCAGGGGAAACAACCTCTCAGCATCTACCCTGTCAATCCCCTTCAGAATCTTGTATGTTTCAATGAGATCACCTCTCATTCTTCTAAACTCCAGAGCGTATTCTACACAATCTCTCCTCATAGGACAGCCCTCTCATCCCAGGAATCAATTTAGAGATTTAGAGAACCATTGTTGCACCACCTCTAAGGTATGTCCTTTCTCAGATAAGGAGACCAAAACTGTGCACAGTACTCCAGGTGTGGTCTCAACAAAGCCCTGTATAATTGTAGCAAGACTTCCTTACACTTGTACTCCAACCTCCTGGTAATAAAGGCCAACATGCCATTTGCCTTGCTAATTGCTTGCTGCACCAGCATGCTAACTTTCTGTGTTTCCTGTACGAGGACACCTAAATCTCTCTGAACACCAGCATTTAATACTTTCTCACCATTTAAAAACTATTCTGTTTTTCTATTTTTCCTACCAAAGTGAATAACCTCACATTTCCCCACATTATACTCCATCTGCCACCTTATAGCCCCTTCCGTTTCCTCCTCTCTTCCGCTTCCTCCTCCTCCGCTGGTCGCCATATGCCTGGTGACAAGGGCAGGGCCCTCAAGATGTCAAGCTTGTGGAGAATGCAGCAGACCACAACGAATCTTGAGCTATGTTCGGGTGAGTACTGCAGGGCTCCTCCAGCGAGGTCCAGGCAGCGGAAGCGTTGTTTAAAGACTCCACTGGTCTGCTCTATCAGATTCCGTGTAGCAGCATGGCTCTCATTGTACACTTGCTGCCAACATGTGATTGGGTTTCAGGGAGGAGTCATGAGCCAGGTGGTCAGCAGATTGCCCTTGGTGCCCAGTAGACACCCTCTCGTTTGTCTTTGTGGCTCAAAGACTGATGGAGCAATGGACTGGCGCTGAATAAAAGCATCATGACTGCTGCCAGGATACCGGGCATTCACCATCATGATGTGCTGAGCATGGTCACACACCAACTGCACATTCAGCGAGTGATAATCTTTGTGGTTGCGGTACCTCACAGCATTTAGATGTGGTGCCCGCAAAGCCACGTGCGTGCCGTCGATGGTGCGCTGCACCATGGGGAAGCCCGCTATCCTGGCAAAGCCAGGTGCACGCTCCGCCTGCTTCTCTCTGGGTAGAGAGATGGCAATGAGGTCCCCTCTCCTGGCATAACGAGCATCTGTCACCTCTCTTATATAGCAGTGGATGGCGAACTGGGTGATGTTACAGATGTCACCTGCTCCAGCTTGGGAGGATCCCGATGCGAAGAAATTCAGGGCCACGGTCACCTTCACAGCCACTGTCCTTGCCCTGGTGTGAGGCTGCAGGTCTGGTTCCAAGAGGTGGCAGTGTTTTGTGAACACCTCCTTCATAAAGCGCAGACACCTCACACACTGTTACGATAGCAAAATACTGCCGATGCTGGAAATCCGAAACAACAACAGAAAACGCTGGAAAAACTCAGCAGGCCAGGCAGCATCCGTGGAGAGAGAAAGAGTTAACGTTTCAGGTCGATGACCTTTCTTCAGAACTAGGAAGAGCTGGAAATCAAATAGATTTAAGGCCAGGGTAAAGCTGGGAAAAGGGGGAGGGGATAAAGGAACAAAGGGGGAGATGAAGAGACATTAAGAGATATGCAAGGCTCACACACTTTTCCTGGCTCAGGTTGAGGTTAGAGAATTGCTCTCGGAAGACTGCCTCCGACTGAGATCCCTTCTCCCCCGCCACCCCCCATCCTCCCTCTGTGAGCACCTTGTCCTCTCCTTCACTGCCTCTGCTCCATCTCCCTGTCATGCTGCAGGCCAAGGTGGATGAAAACTAGAGCACCCATGACTGGGAGAAAGTGGTCTGACCAGAACTCTTTAAGTCAGAAGCAAGGCCTTCTCCACTTGCAGCACCACTCCCTGTCACCTCACCAACTTTAAACAACTCTGGAAAGCTCCTAGCACTTCCACAAACTTACACAGAGCCGATAGAAATCAATCAGCAACTGACCCGAGAGTGATTGCTGATCCCTTTAACTATCACTGGTGGGGGGTCCTTGCTGCTGCTGAACGCATGGTCAGCTGTGCCAGGTTAACACAGGGCGTTAGCTCCAGCGTTGAAGATGGAAATGGAAGCGCTGGCGTCAAATCAGCGTTGCACGCCGATTGACATCACGACCTGCTTACTCTACATACTTCTGGTGCACGCTCCCAGTGCCAACGCTAATGCCTTCACCAAGATGGCGCCCAGTGTGGCCTGCACCAGAATTGTGAGCAGCGGTTCGGATGACATTTTTGTCCCAAAATGGCACCTGAAGCACCCAAACAACGGGCGCTACGTAATCGAATTTTTAACCCCTGAATCAGCCTTTTCCCCAAAATGGAGCCTCAACAGTATTTAGCGCTCATCTCAATTCTGGACTTCCTATCCAGAACTTCCCGCCCTTACTCATATATTGGTCCTGTTATTCCAGGATTTCCCTGATTTAAGTTGACCCTTTTCTGCTGCTCTTGTTTTTTCTGTTAGAAATAAAAGTGATTCACTGCCCCAAACCACTCAGAACGCAATATAAAATAACAAGCAATGTAAAACTTTAATTTTTTGATCGTCACATATGCAGAATCAATTGAGGTGTTTAAAAGATAGATAGATACATAGTTTCAAACTAAGAACATTAAGGGATATAGAGAAAAGGCGATGAAAATTGGGCCTTTTCTGTACAGGCAGCCGATCCACAACATTATACATTTGGGTGGCAAGTTGAAATCGACCCCATGGTAATGAAATAGCAGAGCAGGCTCGAGTGGCCCAATGACCTACTCCTCTTCATATGTTCCTACATTCACCATATAGCGAAGAATCTCATACATGATCATTATATGTGTCAAAATAGTCTCACTGACTTAGAAATTGCTGTCGGTGATATCAGCTTACAAATGATACTCTGCCATTTCCCAATGTAGTATTTTAGCAGAAGCATTATCCTATTTTAAATAAATGTGTTAAATCCTGTGTTAAAATAGCAGGCACAGGAATATTATACAAATGTGTTAAATGTTCCTCTGCTAATATTGCCGACATTAAATTCTAGGCGGTAGTGAGCACATCAAAAGGAGCCAAATCAGAGCGAGTTTAGAAATGATTGTTCTTTTAAAAGAATCACATTTAATTCTCAACACAATCTTCAATAAAAACTAAAAGCTGGATTTATTGCAGCCACAGCCTTGGTAGTTGCTGGAACTACTTGTAGTCAATAAAAATGTGCAGGCTTGTTGCGGGTGGAAATTGATTTCATGACATCATCAGCACGTTTCAGACATCTCAGCAGAATCTCCAGGATCATTTTATCTGTCTCTTCATTCCGTTCTACTGGAACCTCGCTTCCATCTTTTGATTCCTTTAAATCGTAGTTGTTCAGAAGGAAAAAATCGAAACAATGCAAATTTTGAAAAAAGGATTTTAATTTGGAATTCACCTTTTCTGTTGCACGAGTCAGAACAATTATTGGCCACATTCCTGCAGAATTGTTGAAGGAAATACAAAAATGATTTAGAATAAAATTTCTCATCAATGGTTATAGTATTCCGTTCTGAACATACATTCAGTAATCTAAATGCACAAACTATAATGATCCCCTGTGTATTTCTGTGGACAACCTCATTACAATAATGTGGTTAAGCTCCCAGCATTGAAAATGTATGTGATTGGGAACTTGTCTGTTGATGGGTTGGAAATCAGGAGCTACTTGTTTTATATCTATTCATTCTTGGGATGTGGGTGTTTCTGACAAGGCCAACAGTTATTGCCCATCCCTAATTGCCCTTGACAGGTGGTGGAAGGCCACCTTCTTGAACCGCTGCAGTCCATGTGGTGAAGCTGTTGTTAGGGAGGGAGTTCCAGGAGTTTGACCCAGCGACAATGAAGGAATGGCGATATATATCCAAGTCAGGATGAATTGTGAGTCAGAGACGGACTAGGATGTGATGGAGGAAAGTGGAAATTAAACAGGCAAGGGCAAGTTGAACGAACGGTAAGTGCTCTTTGTTCACTGGCTGCAGTAAATGCTGCCTCAATCGGCCAAATCTTGCTGGATCAGGACATCTGCAGCCTGCAGTTCAAAAATATTTTGTGCTGTAACTTGCGGGAGGTATGAGCTATTAACGGTGTGGCGAGGGCAACAGGGTATCTGGGGCATTAGTAAACGACGGGATCAACACTCTATATTCTGAGTGGGAGCAGTGGCAGCGGCTTAAAGGGAGCACCAGAGAAGGCCCAGGACACAGCGCGGACCCGAGTGGGAGCGGCGATAGCGGAGAAGGCCCAGGACACAGCGCGGACCCGAGTGGGAGCGGCGATAGGGGAGAAGGCCCAGGACACAGCGTGGACCCGAGCGGGAGCGGAGAGACCGGAGAAGGCCCAGGACACAGAACGCACCCGAGCGGGAGCGGTGACAGTGGAGAAGGCCCAGGACACAGTGCAGACCCGAGCGGGAGCGGAGACCCTGGAGAAAGCCCAGGACAGAGCGCGGACCCGAGCAGGAGCGGTGACAGTGGAGAAGGCCCAGGACAGAGCGCGGACCTGAGCAGGAGCGGTGACAGTGGAGAAGGCCCAGGACACAGAGCGGACCCGAGCGGGAGCGGCGACAGTGGAGAAGGCCCAGGACACAGCGCGGACCCGAGCGGGAACGGCGACAGTGGAGAAGGCCCAGGACACAGTGCGGACCCGAGCGGGAGCGGCGACACCGGAGAAGGCCCAGGACACAGTGCGGACCCGAGCGGGAGCGGTGACACCGGAGAAGGCCCAGGACACAGCGCGGACCCGAGCGGGAGCGGCGACACCGGAGAAGGCCCAGGACACAGTGCGGACCCGAGCGGGAGCGGTGACACCGGAGAAGTCCCAGGGTACAGAGCGGACCCGAGCGGGAGCGGAGACCCTGGAGAAGGCCCAGGACACAGCATGGACCCGAGCAGGAGCGGAGACACCGGAGAAGGCCCAGGACACAGCATGGACCCGAGCAGGAGCGGAGACACCGGAGAAGGCCCAGGACACAGCGCGGACCCGAGCGGGAGCGGCGAGAGTGGAGAAGGCCCAGGACACAGCGCGGACCCGAGCGGGAGCGGTGACACCGGAGAAGGCCCAGGACACAGCATGAACCCGAGCAGGAGCGGAGACACCGGAGAAGGCCCAGGATACAATGCGGACCCGAGCGGGAGCAGAGACACCGGAGAAGGCCCAGGGCACAGCGCGGATCCGAGCAGGAGCGGTGACAGTGGAGAAGGCCCAGGACACAGCGCGGACCCGAGCGGGAGCGGAGACACCGGAGAAGGCCCAGGACACAGCGCAGACCCGAGCGGGAGCGGTGACACCGGAGAAGGCCCAGGACACAGCGCGGACCCGAGCAGGAGCGGAGACAGTGGAGAAGGTCCAGGACACAGCGCGGACCCGAGCGGGAGCGGTGACACCGGAGAAGGCCCAGGACACAGTGCGGACCCAAGCGGGAGCGGTGACACCGGAGAAGGCCCAGGACACAGTGCGGACCCGAGCAGGAGCGGAGACAGTGGAGAAGGTCCAGGACACAGCGCAGACCCGAGCGGGTGCGGAAATACCGGAGAAGGCCCAGGACACAGTGCGGACCCGAGCAGGAGCGGTGACACCGGAGAAGGCCCAGGACACAGCGCGGACCCGAGCGGGAGCGGTGACACCGGAGAAGGCCCAGGACACAGCGCGGACCCGAGCGGGAGCGGTGACAGTGGAGAAGGCCCAGGACACAGCGCGAACCAGAGCGGGAGTGGTGACACCGGAGAAGGCCCAGGACACAGCGCAGACCCGAGCGGGAGCGGTGACAGTGGAGAAGGCCCAGGACACAGCGCGGACCAGAGCGGGAGTGGTGACACCGGAGAAGGCCCAGGACACAGCGCAGACCCGAGCGGGAGCGGTGACAGTGGAGAAGGCCCAGGACACAGCGCGGACCCGAGCGGGAGCGGTGACAGTGGAGAAGGCCCAGGACACAGCGCGGACCCGAGCGGGAGCAGCGACAGCGGAGAAGACCCAGGACACAGCGCGGACCCGAGCGGGAGCGGAGACAGTGGAGAAGGCCCAGGACACAGCGCGGACCCGAGCGGGAGCAGCGACAGCGGAGAAGACCCAGGACACAGCGCGGACCCGAGCGGGAGCGGAGACAGTGGAGAAGGCCCAGGACACAGCGCGGACCAGAGCGGGAGCAGCGACAGCGGAGAAGACCCAGGACACAGCGCGGACCCGAGCGGGAGCGGAGACACCGGAGAAGGCCCAGGACACAGCGCGGACCCGAGCGGGAGCGGAGACAGTGGAGAAGGCCCAGGTTACAGCGCGGACCCGAGCGGGAGCGGAGACAGTGGAGAAGGCCCAGGACACAGCGCGGACCCGAGCGGGAGCAGCGACAGCGGAGAAGGCCCAGGACACAGCGCGGACCCGAGCGGGAGCAGCGACAGCGGAGAAGGCCCAGGACACAGCGCGGACCCGAGCGGGAGCGACAGAAGCGGAGGCATAAAGGGAGCTGAGCGGCGACTTAAACACAAAAAGCGACGTCACAGGACAGCAGGTAAATGATTGGTTAGTGAGTATTACAGCTCTTTTGCTCTCTAGGTTAGGTAAGTGGATTAAATTCAGAACTAGGAGAATATTAACTACTATAACTTTATTAAATTAATAACAAACTAAATTAACTAATTAAAACTAAAAATAACCATTTGAATAAAAACTATAACTCATGATATAAATAAAATAAGGTCAGGTAGAGATGGCAGGGCAGGTGGAATATCGTAACTGCAGCATGTGGGAGTTGCTGGAGACCAGCGAGATTCCGAGCAACCACATCTGCGGTAAGTGTCTGCAGCTCGAGGAATTTCCGCTCAGAGTTGTTGAGCTGGAGTCCGAGCTGCTGGCATTGTGGTGCATCAGGGAAGGGGACAGTTACCTGGACACTTTGTTCCAGGAGGCAGTCACACCCCTTAGGTTAAGTAGTACTTTAGAGTTCGTCAATGGCCAGGGACAGGAGGGTGTGACTGCGAGTCAGGAAGGTATGGGGACCCAGGATATAGTGATGGAGGAGCCTCAGCCCTTGATCTTGTCCAACAGGTACAAAGTACTTGCTGCCTGTATGGATGAGAACAAGGACTGCAGGGAGGATGGGCAAACTGACCACGGCACCATGGTACAGGAGGCCATTCAAGTGGGGGGATTTAAAGGAATGTGGTAGTGGTAGGCAACAGTATAGTCAGGGGGATTGATACTGTTCTCTGCAGCCGCAACAGGGAGTACTGAAGGCTGTGTTGCCAGCCCAGTGCCAGGGTTAAAGACATCTCCTCATGGCTGGGGTGTGGGAATGGGAGGATCCAGTTGTCATGATCCATGTAAGAACCAACGACATAGGTAGAACTAGGAATGAGGTTCTGCTGAGAGAGTTTGAGGAGCTGGGGTTCAAATTAAAAAGCAATTTGCATAGGGATAAGCAGATTAGAAGGTTAAATGTGTGGCTGAAAGAGTGGTGCGGGAGGTAGGGGTTTTGTGTCATGGGCCACTGGCACCAGTACTGGGGAAAGAGGGAGCTGTTGTGTTGGGACAGGCTCTACTTTAATGTAAAAAGCCCAACAAAGGAGGATTTGCTATTGGATCTAGTTATGGGGAATGAGCCAGAGCAGATAAGAGAAGTAAAAGTAGGGGAACATCTAGGAAATAGTGACAATAATATAATACGCTTTAAGATGATGATAGAGAAGGATATAAGTATGACGAAAACCAGGGTAATAGATTGGAGAAAAGCTAATTTTGAGGGGCTGAGAATAAAACTTAGGAAAATAAAATGGGCAATAATATTGGCAAACAACGATGTAGAACGACAATGGGAAACAATTAAAACGGTGTTCAGCAGAGTGCAGGAAAAATATATTCCACTAAAAGGAAAGAACAAACTAGACACTAATGAGACTCCATGGATGAATAAAGACATAAGGAAACAATTGAGGGTAAGGCAAGAGGCAGACATTAAGTACATAGACAGCAGAGGAGTGCATGATAAGAGAGAATATGAAGGGATTAGGAGAGAAGTCAAAAAAACAATTAGGAAGGCAAAGAGGAACTATGAAATTCAATTATCAAGGAACATAAAACAAAATAGTAAAATATTTTACAGGCACATCAATAAAAAAAGGAAGGTTGGGATGGGAATAGGGCCATTCAGTATAGACAGGATAATACCACAAGTAATGATAGAGAGATGGCAGAAATATTAAATCATTATTTTGCTTCAGTATTTACCAGGGAGATAGAACAGGTGGACATGACATTGGATGATGAGATTAGTAATGAGATAAGTGCATTTAAAATAAAAAAGGGGATATATTAAATAAACTAATCAAACTCAAAGAGTTTAACCCCTGGTCCGGATGGATTGCATCCACGCATTTTAAAAGAATCTAGGGAAGAGATAGAAGAGGCATCACTACACATATTTAATAATTCATTAGAAAAAGGTGTAGTGGCAGAGGACTGGTGGATAGCTAGTGTAATACCTATATTTAAGAAGGGAGATAGAACATGTCCAGGGAATTATAGACCAGTCAGCCTGACATCGGTGGTAGGAAAAATAATGGAATCCCTGCTATAATAACACATAGTCAGCATGGATTTCAAAAGGGAAAGTTTTGCTTGACCAACCTCATTGAATTTTTTGAAGAGGTAGCAGAGAGAGTAGACAAGGGTAATGCAGTATATGTAATTTATCTAGATTTTCAAAAGGCCTTCGATAAGGTATCACATAATAGACTAATGAATAAGGTCAGAGAATGCGGAGTCAGGGGACAAGTAGCAGAATGGATTGCTAGCTGGCTTCAAGACAGAAAGCAGACAGTAGGAGTAAAAGGTAGCTATTCACAGTGGCAGAAGGTGGGTAGTGGTGTTCCACAAGGATCAGTGCTGGGACCACTGCTGTTCACAATTTAAATTAACGATTTAGACTTTGGAATCAAAAACACAATTTTTAAATTTGCGGATGATACCAAATTGTGGGGGATAGTCAATACTGAGGAGGACTGCAACAAATTACATGAGGACATTAATAAAGTTGCAGAATGGGCAAATAATTGTCAAATGAAATTCAACACAGATAAATGTGAGGTTATGGCCCAGAAATTCCGTTCCCTATGGGTGTGTAAGCGCTGTGTACTCACCCGTAGGGCCAACGGAAGTGACGGTTTTACGCATGCACTGCGCATGCGCTGGAAACCGAAACTTCCGTTCTCTGCAGAAAGGGCTTCACAGGTCAAACGCCTGCGCCGGATAGGCAGCGCGTACGGCAGAAAATTCCGTTTTTTTCCACACTGGCTTGAGTCCAGGTAAGTCGGGAACAGCTGCGCCTAGAAAAGCAGGCGCAAGGCCTGCTTTTAGCAGGCTAATAGTTTAAGAAAGTAAAAAAAAACATTTTTTTCCACTAATTTGTCATTTTAAAATACTTTAAAGAAAGGTAAATTTATTTTTAGCCCTGTTAAAAACTTTAATAATTTTATCAAAAAATTTAAATTTTTGTTTAAAATAGTTAATTTATGTAACTTACAGTCATTTTAAAAATGTGATTTTTAAAAAAAATGTCTTTGAAGTTTTACTTATGTTTTGGGACTGATCTCTATTCATAGATTTGACAGGTCTTCCTGTCAAATCTATGAATGGAGATTCCCTGCTCGGATTGGCTCCCCATGGCCCACGTGATCCCAGGGACACTGTGAACTTTACTTCACCCGACGAAGGAGCAGCCGCTCCGAAAGCTTGTGATTTCAAATAAAACTGTTGGACTATAACCTGGTGTTGTGCGACTTCTCACTCTTGAAAAAAGGCTGAGGGGTGACCTAATAGAGGTATTTAAAATTATGAAAGGTTTTGATGGAGTGGATACAGAGAGAATGTTTCCACTTGTGGGGAAGAGCATAACTGGAGGCCAACAATATAAGATAGTCACCAAGAAATCAAATATGGAACTCAGAAGAAACTTCTTTTCCCAAAGAGTGGTGAGAATGTGGAACTCGCTACCACAGGGAGTGGTTGAAGCAAATAATATAGATGCATTTAAGGGGAGGCTAGACAAGCATATGAGGGAGAAGGGAAGAGAGGGTTATGCTGATAGATTTAGATGAGGAAAGACGGGAGGAGGCTCAAGTGGAGCATAAACGCTGGCATGGACTGGTTGGACCGAATGGCCTGTTTCTGTGTCGTTTGTCCTGTGTACTATGTAAACCGGGTCCTGGCAAATCAAATAACTAGGATAGTAGACATGGCTTTAAACTAATGAAGGGGTGGGGGGGGTGGATTCAGGAATGAGTACATTTTAAAGTAGCAAGAGAAATGTCAAGGTTCTAGAGCAGAGCAGAGTTTTGGGTAAAAATAAGCAGAGTGGGTCAGGAAGGGACAGGGAGAGTAACAAAGGTAATAGGGCATCAGTGACTAAGGTGACATCAGGGAAAAACAGAAAAAAGTCAAAGCTAAAGGCACTATATCTGAATGCGCGAAGGGATAAATGGTTCATTCTCGGACTAGCAACCAGTAGCCAGTGGTGTTCCGCAGGGGTCGGTGCTGGGTCCCCAACTCTTCACAATCTATATTAACGATTTGGAGGAGGGGACCAAGTGTAACATATCAAAGTTTGCAGATGATACAAAGATGGGAGGGAAAGTAGAAAGTGAGGAGGACATAAAAAACCTACAAGGGGATATAGACAAGCTGGGTGAGTGGGCGGCGATTTGGCAGATGCAATACAATATTGGAAAATGTGAGGTTATGCACTTTGGCAGGAAAAATCAGAGAGCAAGTTATTATCTTAATGGCGAGAAACTAGAAAGTACTGCAGTACAAAGGGATCTGGGGGTCCTAGTGCAAGAAAATCAAAAAGTTAGTATGCAGGTGCAGCAGGTGATCAAGAAGGCCAACGGAATGTTGGCTTTTATTGCTAGGGGCATAGATTAATAAAACAGGGAGGTATTGCTGCAGTTATATAAGGTATTGGTGAGACCACATCTGGAATACTGCATACAGTTTTGGTGTCCATACTTAAGAAAAGACATACTTGCTCTCAAGGCAGTGCAAAGAAGGTTCACTCGGTTGGTCCCCGGAATGAGGGGGTTGACATATGAGGAGAGGTTGAGTAGATTGGGACTCTACTCATTGGAGTTCAGAAGAATGAGAGGCGATCTTATTGAAACATATAAGATTGTGAAAGGGCTTGATCGGGTGGATGCGGTAAGGATGTTCCCAAGGATGGGTGAAACTAGAACTAGGGGGCATAATCTTAGAATAAAGGGCTGCTCTTTCAAAACTGAGATGAGGAGAAACTTCTTCACTCAGGAGGGTAGTAGGTCTGTGGAATTTGCTGCCCCAGGAAGCTGTGGAAGCTACATCATTAAATAAATTTAAAACAGAAATAGACAGTTTCCTAGAAGTAAAGGGAATTAGGGGTTACGGGGAGCGGGCAGGAAATTGGACATGAGGCTGAGTTCGGATCGGTCGAGGCCCTGTGGGTGGCGTAGCGGGCCCAGGGGCTGAGTGGCCAGGTCCTGCTCCTACTTCTTGTGTTCCTTAGATTTGAGGTGAGGATCAGATCAGCCATGATCTCATTGAATGGCGGAGCAGGCTCGAAGGGCCGATTGGCCTACTCCTGCTCCTATTTCTTATGTTCTTATGTTCTTATTCGCAACAAAATATATGAATTAATAGCGCAGATAGAAATTAATAGGTTTGATCTAATAGCCATTATGGAGGCATGGTTTCAAAGTGGCCAAGGTTGGGAACTACATATTCCAGGATACTTAACTTTTAGAAGAGATAGGCAAAATGGAAAAGGAGGAGGGGTAGCCCTGATAATAAAGGATGGGACAAAGACAGTAGAGAGAAAGAATCTTAGCTCCGAAAATCAAGAAGTAGAATCAGTTTGGGTGGAGCTAAGAAACAGCAAGGGGCAAAAAACATTGGTGGGAATTATTTATAGGGCCCCAAACAGTAGTTGTAATGTAGGGCTGAGTATAAATCAGGAAATTAGAGGTGCCTGTAACAAGGGTAATACAGTGATCATGGGGTACTTTAGTCTAAATATAGACTGGACAAACCAAATTTGCAGTAATAGTGTGGAGGACGAGTTCATGGAATGTATACAAGGTAGTTTTCTAGATCAGTATGTTGAGGAACCAACTAGGGAACAGGCTATTTTAGATCTAGTATTGTGCAATGGGAAAGGGTTAATGAATTCTTCTTCTTAGGCAGTCCCTCGGAACCGAGGATGACTTGCTTCCACATTAAAAATGAGTTCTCAGGTGACTGATGATTCCAATGCGGGACCTACAGTCTCTGTCACAGGTGGGGCAGACGGTGGTTGAAGGGGCGGGTGGGTGGGGTGCTTGGGTTGACGTGCGCTCCTTGCGCTGCCTGCGCTTGGCTTCCGCTTGCTCCCGGCGAAGAGACTCGAGGTGTTCGGCGGCTTCCCGGATGCTTCTCCTCCACTTTGTGCGGTCTTGGGCCAGGGATTCCCAGGTGTCAGTGGGAATGCTGCACTTTTTCAAGGCGGCTTTGAGGGTGTCCTTGAAATGTTTCCTCTGCCCACCTGGGGCTCTCTTGCCGTGCCGGAGCTCCGAGTAGAGCGCTTGTTTTGGGAATCTCATATCGGGCATGCGGACAATGTGACCCATCCATCAGAGCTGATCGAGCGTGGTCAAAGCTTCGATGCTGGGGATGTTGGCCTGAGCAAGAACACTGAAGTTGTTGTGCCTATCCTGCCAAAGGATTTGCAGGATCTTGCGGAGGCAGCGTCGGTGGTACCTCTCCAGTGCTTTGAGGTGCCTGCTGTACATGGTCCATATCTCTGAGGCATACAGCAGGGCGGGTATCACTGCTGCTCTGTAGACTCTGAGGTTAGTGCCGGGTTTGAGGTCCTGGTCTTCAAACACTCTCTTCCTCAGGCGACCGAAGGCTGCACTGGCACACTGAAGGCGGTGTTGCACTTCATCATCGATGTCTGCCCTTGTTGACAGTAGGCTCCCGAGGTATGGAAAGTGGTCCACGTTGTCCAAGGCCTTGTCGTGGATTTTGATAATCAGGAGGCAGTACTGTGTGGCGGGGGCAGGTTGGTAGAGGACCTTTGTCTTACGGATGATTCGTGTAAGGCCCATGCTCTCGTACGCTTCGGTGAAGATGTTGACGATGGTTTGGAGTTCGACCTCCGAGTGAGCGCAGACGCAAGCATTAACATTAATTAATTAACATTAATTGATAACCTTGTAGTAAAGGGGCCTTTAGGGAAGACTGACTATCGTATGATAGAATTTTATGTTGAGTTTGAGAGTGATTTATTTAAGTCCGAAACTAAGGTCTTAGTTCTGAACAAAGCAAACTACGTAGGTATGACGGGCGAGTTGGCTAAGGTAGATTGGGAAACTACATTAAAAGGTATGATGGTTGTCAAGCAATGGCTAGCATTTAAAGAATTAATACATTATTTACAACAAATATACATTCCTTTAAGGCACAAAAATCCCACAGCAAAAAGTGGTCCAACCGTGGCTAACAAGAGAAGTTAAAGATAGTATTAGATCAAAGGAAGAGGCTTATAATGTTGCCAAAAAGTGTAGTAAGTCTAAGGATTGGGAGGATTTTAGAATTCAGCAAAGGAAGACCAAGAAATTGATTAGGAAAGAGAAAAAAAAATGAGGGTCAATTAGCAAGAGACATAAAAACAGATTGTAAACATTTCTATAGGTATGTAAATAGGAAGAGATTAGTGAAAGTAAACATGGGCCCATTAGAGGCAGAGACAGGAGAAATGATAATGGGCAATAAGGAAATGGCAAAGACATTAAACAGATACTTCGTATCTGTCTGCACGGTAGAAGACACAAAAACATTCTGGAAATAATGGGGAACCAAGGATCTAGAGAGAATGAGGAACTTAAAGAAATCAGTGTAAGTAAAGACAGAGTACTGGAGAAATTAATGGGATTAAGTGGCAGCAAATCCCCTGGACCTGACGAGCTCCATCCTTGAGTTTTAAAACAGGTAGCTGCAAAAATAGTGGATGCATTGGTATTAATCTTCCAGAATTCCCCAGATTCTAGAACAGTCTCCCTGGATTGGAAGGTAGCAAGCATTACCCTGCTATTTAAGAAAGGAGGAAGAGAAAAAATGGGAAACTATAGGCCAGTTAGCCTGACATCAGTAGGCAAAATGCTAGAATCTATCATTTGGAACGTGGTAACAGGGCACTTAGAAAATGGTAATCTGATTAGGCAGAGTCAACATGGTTTTATGAAAGGGAATTTGTGTTGGACAAATCTATTAGAGTTTTTTGAAGATGTAAGTTGTAGAATTCGCAATATATCGCGATTTTATTAATAAGGAGAAAACACATAGTTTCGTTCAAACAGCTTTTATTTCAGCAGAATGCTGTCAGGTTTCAAAGTGGACACAAGCAGCTTGTAAAATGGCCGCCGCACCTCGTGGCGGAACATTCTAGACTTTTCGACAGGCAGACAAGATGGCGTTCCAATAAACATTTGTGCAAGATCGATTAAGATTCAGCACATTGAAGATAATACACGAGACATCATGGGTTTACAGTATACACATAAATACTGAAATCGGTCTCCCGGGTACGAATAAAAGCTATTGTACCAAGTAATCAAGAGCCCATCCAAAGACATTAATATGTAAAATCCCAACGACTCTACGATGAGAGAGCCGTTAGCGGGTAGTTACAGAAAACACTTGGAAGCCCCAAAACCCCTCCAGGGAGAACACCGACCGATTAAACAATAGGAGAAATATTAACAGGTACTCAGACATTTACGAGTAGCCCCGAAACCCATTAAAAACGGAGATCACCTATACGAGACATTTGAGCGCCAAACCCTAACAAAAGAAAAGACATTAAGGTTGGGCGGGAAATGGAAGATTTTGTACTATAATTACAAGCTCCAACCGTCCATCTCTCTCTTATCTTCGTATCTTGCTGGTGTTCATCCTCGTGGCTGCTCCTGTGCTCTTGACTCGCCGTCTTGTTCCTGCTTGCCTCGTGTCTCTTTTAAAAGACTGTTGAACTTTGTGATCCGCTCGGATCTACCTCGTGTCGTGTCGCGAAGACCTGTGTTGATAAACGGTATCGGAACCAAAGGCCCGAGAAGAGATGAGATGAGATGAGATGAGATGGGAAGAGACGAAGACCATACTTATCGCCACGGTCAGTAAGCCCCGACCGCGCCTGTAGGTCGTATAGACATTTTCCTTGCCAGGAAGACTTCTTTGAGTTCTACAGAACTGACACAGGAAGACTCTTCTTTGAATTTATAGAACCTGTGCGAGGGCACAGGAAGATTCTTTTTTTGAGTATTGACTGGACTCTGAAAGCCACCAACACAGATCTTCATGACAGCAGACGCTCCAGCCTGCTAGCCGGAGCAGAAACAAGTAAACAAGTGGGGCCAGGAGACCCCCTGATCGACACGTGGGTGCTGCGGTGAAAAACATCCGATCAGCTATTCGGAATTTCTCCGAGTTATCACGAGTGGTGAGCATGAGTCTCGAATCCTACGAATCTAGCTAGGACAGATATTGATAGGGGAGGGTTTCAAGTATTAAGGATAATTGTAATGTGTGCCCCCATTTACGATGTGTCGTTCGTTCCTCGTTTCCCTGAAATTAGTTATATAACTGCGTGTAAGATTGTACTGTCATTAATCTGTGCTTATGACATGTATTTCGTAATCTTAAGTATTATGCAATAAAGATTTTCCATTTCGTACCATTCAACCGAGTCTACCTGAGTTTCATCTCCATTACTGCTCTCGCATCTAAGTCCAGTGTCTAGAACCGTAAGGGCGAGTGATTCGAACCACTCACAGGTGTGTATAGTGCTCCCAGACTGGCTGGAGACCAGAACAGGCAACAAGGCCTAAACCCGCACTAGCATACAGGCTGCACAGAGCCACACGAATCTCACAGGCTGAGAGTCGGTCAAGGAAACCCTTACAAAGTAGTAGGGTGGATAAGGCAGAACCAGTGGATGTAGTGCATTTGCATTTTTAAAAAGAATTTGATAAGGTGCCACACAAGAGGTTATTACACAAAATTAGGACTCATGGGATGGGGGTAATATATTAGCATGGATTGAGGATTGGTTAATGGACAGAAAACAGAGAGTAGGAATAAACGGGACTTTTTCGGGTTGGCAGGCTGTAACTAGCAGGATACTGCAAGGATCAGTGCTTGTGCCTCAGCTATTTACAATCTTTCTTAATGACTTAGATGAAGGGACTGAGTGTAACGTATCCAAGTTTGCTGATGATACAAAGTTAGGTGGGAAAGTAAGCTGTGAGGAGGACGCAAAGAGGCTGCAGAGAGATATAAACAGGGTGACTGAGTGGGCAAGAACATGGCAAATGGAATACAATGTGGGGAAGTGTGAAGTTAACCACTTTGCTTGGGAAAACAAAAAATCAGAATATTTTTTGAACGGTGAGAGACTGGGAAATGTTTGCATTCAGAGGGACCTGGGTGTCCTTGTACATGAAACACAGAAAGTTAACATGCAGGTACAGCAAGCAATTAGGAAAGCAAATGGTATGTTAGCTTTTGTTACAAAGGGATTAGAGTATAAGAGTAAAGAAGTCTTACTACAATTATACAGGGCATTGATGAGGCCACACCTGGAGTACTGTGTACATAAGAACATAAGAAATAGGAGCAGAAATAGGCCATTTGGCCCCTCGAGCCTGCTCCGCCATTCAATAAGATCATGGCTGATCTTGGGCTCAAAGCCACTTCCCTGCCCGCTCCCCATAACCCTTCACTCCCTTATCTTGAAAAAATCTGTCTAACTCCACCTTAAATGTATTTAATGACCCAGCCTCCACAGCTCTCTGGGGCAGAGAATGCCACAGATTTACGACCCTCTGAGAGAAGAAATTCCTCATCTCAGTTCTAAAAGGACGACCCTTTATTCAGAAACTATGCCCCCGAGTTCTAGATTTCCCCACGAGGGGAAACATCCTCTCTGCATCTACCTTGTTGAGCTCCCTCAGTATCTTATATATTTCAATAAGATCACTTCCATTCTTCTAAATTCCAATGAGTATAGGCCCAACCTGCTCAACCTTTCTTCATAAGTCAACCCCCTCATCTCTGGAATTAACCTAGTGAATCGTCTCTGAACTGCCTCCAATGCAAATATGTCCTTCCTTAAATAAGGAGACCAAAACTGTATGCAGTACTCAAGGTGTGGTCTCACCAATACGCTGCACAGTTGTAGCACGACTTTCCTGCTTTTATACTCCAAACCCCTTGAAATAAAGGCCAACATTCCATTTGCCTTTTTGATTACTTGCTGTACCTGCATGCTAACTTTGTGTTTCATGCACAAGGACCCCCAGGTCCCTCTGAACTGTAGCATTTTGTAATCTCTCTCCATTTAAATAATAATTTGCTTTTTTATTTTTCCTGCCAAAGTGGATAACCTCGCAATTTCCCACATTATACTCCATCTGCCAAATATTTGCCCACTCACTTAGCCTGTCCATATCCCTTTGCAGATTCTTTGAGTCCTCTGCACAACTTACTTTCCCACCCATCTTTGTATCATCCGCGAACTTGGCTACATTACACTCAGTCCCTTCATCCAAGTCATTAATTTAGATTGTAAATAGTTGAGGCCCCAGCACCGATCCCTGTGGCACCCCACTAGTTACCGTTTGCCAACCGGAAAATGACCCATTTATCCCGACTCTCTGCTTTCTGTTAGTTAGCCAATTTTCAATCCATGCTAATATATTACCCCTGGTACAGTTCTGGTCTTCTTACCTAAGGAAAGACATACTTGCCTTAGAGAGAGTGCAACAAAGGTTCACTAGACTGGGTCCTGGGATGAGGGGATTGCCCTATGAGGAGAGATTGAGTAGACTAAGCCTATAATCCCTAGAGTTTAGAAGAATGAGAGGTGATCTCATTGAAGCTTATATCCGAGAGGGTGCCGAACACCTCGAGTCTCTTCACCAGGAGCAAGCGGAAGTCAAGCACAAGCAGCGCACGTCATCCAAGTACCCCACCCACCCGCCCGTTCAACCACCGTTTGCCCCACCTGTGACAGAGACTGTAGGTCCCGCATTGGACTCATCAGTCACCTGAGAACTCATTTTTAATGTGGAAGCAAGTCATCCTCGGTTCCGAGGGACTGCCTAAGAAGAAGAAGAAGATAAAATTCTTACTTGGCTTGACAGGGTTAATGCTGAGAAAATGTTTCCCCTGGCTGGGCAGTCTAGAACCAGGGGTCACAGTCTCAGAATAAGGGGTCGGCCATTTAGGACTGAGATGAGGAGGAATTTCTTCACTCAAAGGGTGGTGAATCTTTGGAATTCTCTACCCCAGAGAGCTGTGGATGCTCAGTCGTTGAGTATATTCAAGACAGAGGTCGATAAATTTTTGGGAACTAAGGATTTAAGGGATATGGGGATAGTGCAGGAAGGTGGAGTTGAGGTAGAAGATCAGCCATGATCTTGTTGAATGGCAGAACAGGCTTGAATGGCCAAATGGCCGACTCCAGCTTCTATTTCTTATGTTCTTAAGCAATGAGATTTAAGAATTGAGAAACAAACAGAGGAACCACGAAGGAAATAGAGTGAATTCAATGTCAAATCCAGTACAGAAAGAGAAATAAAGAGGTGGCTTAAGAGAAAGAGAAAAGAGAATGGAAAAGGAAAAAAAAAATTGATATTTGTTAAATATCTAACAACAATTTACACCATGCAGGAATGAGACACAACGGTTTAAATTGTTCTCTTTCTGGGCCAGAGAGGGTGATTGTCGTTCCATTAACAATTATCACATTGTTAAAAGGGTACTTATGCTCTTAATCACAAGTCCGAATTTACTGCGGTGCGTTTACTGGGCATTATTGTGCAAATCCAGCAAGTTCTTAAAAATAGTGGGGAGGCGAAGGACGAGATGCATATCGACCAGCACGTTCTGGAGATTCACAACTTATGCTGTATCTCTTCATCCCCTGAACTTGCTGGCTGATTTGTGCATTAATAACGTTCTGGTGTTGTTTACATAGTTATTTTTCCAGGAAGATTTGGCGAAATTTCACAGTTGCTGCTTACAGCATGTTCAGTGCTCCTTGTATTTCAGTAACAACAACTTATATTTATATAGCGCCTTTAACGTAATAAAACGGCCCAAGGCACTTCACAGGAGCGTTATAAAAATAAAACAAAATTTGACACTGAGTCATTTTAGGAGATAAAAATGAGAAGTCGCACAACACCAGGTTATAGTCCAACAGATTTATTTAATTTTACAAGCTTTCGGAGCTGTCGCTCCTTCCTCAGGTAAGTTAGCAGTGAGAGAATCTCCCAGAATTCACAATTTAAACCCAGACAAAATCTATTCAAATATTTCCCTACATCAAAGACACACTAAGAGCACAGCCAAGACAATGAGATGTGTCCCAGGGGGTCCAACGTGTCAAACCACCTGCTGGCTGCATATCCTGTCAATTTGTGTTGGTTTCTTGTGTTAGTCTTTTAAAAAAAAAACACCTGGGAAGACCGGCCATGATGTCAAGTCACATTCTGTATCGTGACATGAACCCGATATCGCGATTGAGGCCATCCTCATGAGTGCGGAACTTGGCTATCAGTTTCTGCTCTATGATTTTGCGCTGTCGTGTATCCCGAAGGCCGCCTTGGAGGACGCTTACCCGCAGATCCGAGGCTGAATGCCCCTGGCTGCTGAAGTGTTCCCCGACTGGGAGGCAACCCTCCTGCCTGGCGATTGTTGCGCGGTGTCCGTTCATACGTTGTCTCAGTGTCTGCATGGTCTCGCCGATGTACCATGCTCTGGAGCATCCTTTACTGCAACGTATCAGGTAGACAACGTTGGCCGAGTCACATGAGTATGTACCGTGTACCTGGTGGGTAGTGTCCTCACGTGTGATGATGGTATCTGTGTCCATGATTTGGCATGTCTTGCAGAGGTTGCCGTGGCAGGGTTGTGTGGTGTCTTGGTTGCTGTTCTCCTGAAAGATGGGTAATCTGCTGCGAACGATGGTACTTTTGAGGTTAGGTGGCTGCTTGAAGGCGAGTAGTGGAGGCGTGGGGATGGCCTTAGCAAGGTGTTCGTCGTCATCGATGACATGTTGAAGGCTGCGAAGAACATGGCGTAGTTTTTTCGCTCCGGGGAAGTACTGGACGACGTAGGGTACTCTGTTGGTTGTGTCCCGTGTTCGTCTTCTGAGGAGGTCTATGCGGTTTTTCGCTGTGGCCCGTCGGAACTGTCGATCGACGAGTCGAGCGTCATATCCCGTTCTTACGAGGGCGTCTTTCAGTGTCCGTAGGTGTCCATCGCGTTCCTCCTCGTCTGAGCAGATCCTGTGTATTCGCAGGGCTTGTCCATAGGGGATGGCTTCTTTAACGTGGTTAGGGTGGAAGCTGGAGAAGTGGAGCATCGTGAGGTTGTCCGTGGGCTTGCGGTAGAGTGAAGTGCTGAGGCGTCCGTCTTTGATGGAGATTCGTGTGTCCAAGAATGAAACCGATTCTGAGGAGTAGTCCATGGTGAGTTTGATGGTGGGATGGAACCTGTTGATGCTATCGTGTAGTCCTTTCAGTGATCCTTCGCCGTGGGTCCAAAGGAAGAAGATGTCGTCGATGTATCTGGTGTACAGCGTTGGTTGGAGGTCCTGTGCAGCGAAGAAGTCTTGCTCGAACTTGTGCATGAAGATGTTGGCGTATTGGGGTGCGAATTTGGTCCCCATGGCTGTTCCGTGTGTTTGGGTAAAAAAATGGTTGTCGAAGGTGAAGACATTGTGGTCAAGGATGAAGCGGATGAGTTGTAGGATGGCGTCCGGAGATTGGCTGTTGTTGGTGTTGAGTACTGAGGCTGTCGCAGCGATGCCGTCATTGTGGGGGATATTGGTGTAGAGTGCCGATACGTCCATCGTGACGAGGAGTGTTCCTGGTTCAACTGGTCCATGGGTGCTGAGTTTCTGCAAGAAGTCTGTAGTGTCGCGACAGAAGCTGGGGGTTCCCTGTACGATGTTATTGCAAATGACCAAAAGCTTGGTCGAAGAGGATTTCGGGCAGAAATGACTGTGCTAACTCATTAGTTCACACCTCATTATGGTGCACTGAATGCAAGAACAAACATAAGTTTGTTATTAACATACGTAAATAGCACCTCATTAAATCCAATTACCTTTTGTATCTTGTGTACTTACCCCTTTTAAGTGTAGTGAGGTTACAATTTTCACTAAGCACTGACTGCAGAAGCTTATTCAATAATGATCTACTATTCTTGTTCAATTGTAGAGAATTTAATAGTGCTACCCCTTTAAACTGCCAAACACATATAGCGGGCAAATCACGTCAACACAAACATGTTTTTGAGTTCTTGGGTAGCCTGTGTTCTAATGAGAATAGCTCAAGTTATTAATGTCCTTGAATATGCTTTTCTAAGTGGCAATTGGCCATTGGTTAACCACATTCGCCTTGCTGAGCATTAAAACTCGACAATTGAGAAGTCTTTATGATTGGATCAGGAACACAAGGTTACAAAAGTGGAAAGTGATCCGGAACAGGATAATCTTTTGATCGGATCAGACATACATAGGCCCCCGTGAAATCCAGGGGTTTTTCAGCGGGAGACCAATGGAACCCCAGGGAAATTGCATAAACAGACATTTTGACAGGGGACTGGGAGAATCCCTGCAGGATGTCAAGGTCAGAATATTTTACTAACTGTTGGAGTGAAGTACACAGTATTACATGAAGCACAGAAACAGGCTATTCAGCCCAACCAGTCCATGCCGGCGTTTATGCTCCACTCGAGCCTCCTCCCGTCTTTCCTCATCTATGGGCAACACGGTGGCATAGTGGTTAGCACTGTTATCTCACAGCGCCAGGGACCCGGGTTCGAATCCGGCCTCGGGTGACTGTCTGTGTGGAGTTTGCACATTCTCCCCGTGTCGTGTCTGCGTGGGTTTCCTCCGGGTGCTCCGGTTTCCTCCCACAGTCCAAAGATGTGCGGGTTAGGTTGATTTGGCTATGATAAATTGACCCTTAGTGTTAGGGGGATTAAATACGTGGGGTTACGGGGATAGGGTGGGATATGTGTCGGTGCAGGCTCGATGGGCCGAAATGGCCTCTATCTGCACTGTGGGGATTCTGTGATTCTGTAAATCTATCAGCATAACCCTCTATTACCTTCTCCCTCATATGCTTATCTAACCGCCCCTTAAATACATCCATACTATTCACTTCAACCACTCCCTGTGGTAGTGAGTTCTACATTCTCACCACTCTTTGGGTAAAGAAGTTTCTTCTGAATTCCCTATTTGATTTCTTGGTGACTTATATTGATGAATGAAAAAAGTAAGGCCTCTACTTATGATCTTCCCCACAAGTGGAAACACTCTCTCTGTGTCTACTCTATCAAAACCTTTCATGGTTTTAAAGACCTCTATTAGGTCACCACTTAGTCTTCTCTTTTCAAGAGAAAGGAAACCCAGCCTGTTCATCCTTTCCTGATATGTATAACCTTGCATTTCTGGTATCATCAATGTAAATCTTCTCTGCACCCTCTCCAGTGCCTCTATATCCTTTTTATAATATGGCGACCAGAATTGTACGCAGTACTCCAAGTGTGGTCTAACCAAGGTTCGATACAAGTTTAGCATAACTTCACTCCTTTTCAATTCTATCCCCCTAGAAATAGACCCGAGTACTTGGTTTGCTTTTTTTAATGGCCTTGTTAAGCTGTGTCGCTACTTTTAGTGATTTATGTATTTGTACTCCGAGATCCCTTTACTCCTCTACCTCATTTAGAATCTTATTTTCCAAGTAATATGTGACCTCCCTATTTTTCTTACCAAAATATAATATCTCACATTTATCTGTGTTGATTTTCATTTACCAATTATATGCCCATTCTGCCAGTTTATTAATGTCTTCTTGTAATTTGTTGCAGTCCTCCTCAGTATTGACTGTACCCCCTAATGTGGTGTCATCTGCAAATGTAATCATAATAAACATACCAGTTTTATTGCGTGCAGCATCAATGAAGCTCTGTAATCTTGCTTTATCCTGTTCAAGCGATGGGAAATCAGCTCTACAAAAGATAATAAGTTACAATATACTGTTATCCTTTCAGTGCCAGTAACAAGGATTTGGAATACTTTAACAGAACTAGATTGTTTTAACAACAATTTCTTCTCCTCAGATTAACCAAAGCAGCTGTGTGGCCCCTTGGTGTGCGCGGCACCGACTCTCAGGAGCCAGCTAGGTCTTGTGGTTCAATCTATGGTCACTGCAGACCTAGTTGATTTTAGCAGGGTTAGTGCTGAGGATGCAAGAAATGGTGTTGATGTTCATTGGACAGAGAAAGGAATATACAGAGGAGAGAAGACAAGAAAACTGGGGAGAAGTGAAAAAGAATGGAGAATGGAAATTATTAACCAGTCATTTGAATATCACATTTGTAATTATCAATGCCTCAATGAAAGTTTCCATTTTTAAAATACCAGACTTTCTGCCCACTCATGCTGGGTTTTTTTAGCATCAGGAGCAGACATGGATGAAGACTTGCTTGAGGATGTGCAAGTTTCCTGTTTCCAGGAGTGGGCATGGATGAAGACTTGCTTGAGGATGTGCAAGTTTCCTGTTTCTAGGAGCGGGCATGGATGAAGACTTGCTTGAGGATGTGCAAGTTTCCTGTTTCTAGGAGCGGGTATGGATGAAGACTTGCTTGAGGATGTCCAAGTTTCCTGTTTCCCAGACTGAATGCCGGTGCCACCTGTTAGTTGGCAAAGAGGGCCTCGGGGTTCCAATGAAAAGGGGCCTGTGCGAACACTCTGAGCTCATTCCTGCACAAGTTCTGTTGGCATCTGGCAACATTTTAAAACAAAATTGTAATTTTATGTGTGGTTCAGCATCTGCCTCTTCCATCCATTAGAGCAGGTTCCCCGAGGCGCTGTGCAGCAAGTGCAGTCCAACATGGCTTCCCTGTGGAGGTTGAGATCCTGTCTCCTGCATGCAAATGTTCCTGGGCCCAGAAATATAGGGCAGGTGGCATCTCTGGAGCGGGCAAATGACCCTCCACACTGGAGATACAACCTCCACTGCAGTGTGGCACTACTACTGTGCTAAGTGAGACAGACTAAAGGATGATCTAGCACCCAAAACTAAGCATCCGTGAGGCACTGTGGGCCATCGGCAGCAGACCTGTATACCATCATAAGCTGTAACCTCATGGCTCAGCACATTCTTCACTACCCAGTCACCATCAATCCAGGAGACTATGAAGGTATGCGAGCGGAATTGAGTAGAGTGGATTGGGAAAATAGATTAAAGGGTAAGACGACACATGATCAGTGGTGTACATTCAAGGAGTTATTTTACAACTTCCAAAAAAAATATATTCCACTGAAAAGAAAAGGGTGTAAAAGAAAGGACAGTCATCCGTGGCTAAGTAAAGAAATTAAGGATAGTATTCGACTAAAAACAAGGGCATATAAGGTAGCGAAATCTAGTGGGAGGACAGAGGATTGGGAAAACTTTAAAAGGCAGCAAAAAATAACAAAAAGATTGATTAAGAAAGGGAAGATAGATTATGAAAGTAAATTAGCAAAAAATATAAAAACAGATAGTAAGAGTTTTTATAGTTATATAAAAAGAAAAAGGGTGGCTAAAGTAAATGTTGGTCCCTTAGAGGATGAGACCGGGAAATTAATGGTGGGAAATATGGAGATGGCAAAAACACTGAATGAATATTTTGTATCAGTCTTTACAGTAGAGGACACTAAGAATATCCCAACACTGGACAAACAGGGGGCTATAGGGGGAGAGGAGCTAAACACGATCAAAATCACTAAGGAAGTGGTACTCGGTAAAATAATGGGACTCAAGGCGGATAAATCACCTGGACCTGATGGCTTACATCCTAGAGTCTTGAAGGAAGTGGCGGTAGGGATTGTAGATGCATTGGTAATAATTTTTCAAAACTCCCTGGATTCCGCTAAGGTCCCGGCAGACTGGAAAACTGCTAATGTAACACCCTTATTTAAAAAGGGCAGTAGACAGAAGGCTGGTAACTATAGACCGGTTAGCCTAACATCTGTGGTAGGTAAAATTTTGGAGTCCATTATTAGGGAAACAGTAACAGCACATTTGGATAATCATAATTTAATAGGACAAAGTCAGCATGGTTTTACGAAGGGGAAGTCATGTTTGGCAAATTTGCTGGAGTTCTTTGAGGAAGTAACATATAGAGTGGATAAAGGGGAACCAGTGGACGTAGTGTATTTAGACTTCCAAAAGGCATTTGACAAGGTGCCACACAAAAGATTATTGCTTAAGGTAAAAAATCACGGGATTGGGGGTAATATTCTGGCATGGATAGAGGATTGGCTATCCAACAGAAAGCAAAGAGTTGGGATAAATGGTTCATTCTCAGACTGGCAATCAGTAACTAGTGGTGTTCCACAGGGGTCAGTGCTGGGTCCCCAACTCTTCACAATCTATATTAACGATTTGGAGGAAGGGACCAAGTGTAACATATCAAAATTTGCAGATGATACAAAGATGGGAGGGAAAGTAGTGAGTTAGGAGGACATAAAAAACCTGCAAGGGGACATAGACAGGCTAAGTAAGTGGGCAGAGATTTGGCAGATGGAATACAACACTGGAAAGTGTGAGGTGATGCACTTTGGCAGGAAAAATCCTAGAGCAATTTATTATCTTAATGGCAAGAAACTGGAGAGTACTGAAGTGCAAAGGGATCTGGGGGTCCTGGTGCACGAAACTCAAAAGGTTAGTATGCAGGTGCAGCAAGTGATTAAGAAGGCAAATGGAATGTTGGCTTTCATTGCTAGGGGGATAGAATATAAAAATAGGAAGGTATTGCTTCAGTTGTACAAGGTATTGGTGAGACCGCACCTGGAATACTGCATACAGTTTTGGTGTCCTTACTTCAGGAAAGACATCCTTGCTCTCGAGGCAGTGCAAAAAAAGTTCACTCGGTTAATCCCGGGGATGAGGGGGTGGTCATATGAGGAGAGGTTGGGTAGATTGGAACTCTACTCATTGGAGTTCAGAAGAATGAGAGGCGATCTTATTGAAACATATAAGATTGTGAAGGGGTTGGATCGGGTGGATGCGGGGAGGATGTTCCCGATGACGGGTGAGACTAGAACTAGGGGACATAGTCTTAGAATAAGGGGCTGCTCTTTCAAAACTGAGATGAGGAGGAACTACTTCACTCAGAGGGTGGTAGGTCCATGGAATATGCTGCCACAAAAAGCTGTAGAAGCTACATCATTAAATAAATTTAAAACAGAAATAGACAGTTTCCTAGAAGTAAAGGGCATTAAGGGTTACGGGGAGCGGGCAGGAATTTGGACATGAGTCTAGGTTCGGATCGGTCATGGCCCTGTGGTTAGTGGAGCGGGCCCAGGGACCGTGTAGCCTGATTCTGCTCCTATTTCGTGTGTGCAATTCTGTTAGATGCAGGAGATGGTTCTGTGATAGATAATAGATTGGCGGTTAGGATCAGATCAGCCATGATCTTATTGAATGGCGGAGCAGGCTCGAGGGGCCGATTGGCCTACTCCTGCTCCTATTTCTTATGTTCTTATGTTCTTATGTTCAACCATGGTTCAATGTGGTAAGTAGAAGACCATCCTAGGACCAGTACCAGGCATACTTTAGAAAGATGTCTCAACCTAGTGAAGCTACAACACATGGCTAACCTGGATGTGAAATTCCAGAAACAGCAGGTTAATGACAGAGGTACGTGTTGGCATGTGGAACTCAGTTAATTCAGCTTCTGAAAGGTGTTCATTCGATATAGGGAACAAATGTGGTTGGTATCATTCGAGAGAGAGACAGAGAGATACAGGTTTCACTTAGCAACAGCCGGTGTTCACAACCAACCAGCCTCGAATATTTTCATAATCGAATGTTTAGATTAGAAATGTTATGTTATAAGAATGTCGAGAGACTAGAAGGTTTATGCTTACCACAGCAAGGCCACAGCATTTTTATGTGCTTCTAATGTTGTTGATGTATGTTGAAGAAAATGTAGCCATGTGACTCTGGACTATGCAGTAGCCAGAGACGACCATCTTAGGCAATTCCAGCTCCAGTTTGATAGGAAAACAATGTATAAATATAAGCTTTTTCCTTTGTTCAAGCAGCACGAAAAGGCCATGCCTAGGTTCATGCGCTCTATCTGTGACTATACTCCGTTTGTAAATTGCTTTTTATGGAGTAGTTAAAGAATAAAATGATTACAACCAGAAGACTGAATTCATTACTACTCAAGTGAACAACAGAAGTCTGTTTTAAGACAACAGTAAGTGACCACACAACCAACAGACCAGAGCAAAGCTCTGTACTCCTGCCACTTCTAGTCAAGAATGGTAATGCCAACCAGGCAACTAACAGGAGAGGAGGACAGATGAACATCCCCATCCTCGGCAAAACCCAGTCCATGAGTGCAAGAGACAAAGCTGAAGTGTCTTCAACTAAAACTGCCATGTGGATGATCCTACTCAGCCTTCTCCCGAGGTCCTCACTATAGGTGCCCGTGTCAAGCCAATGTGATTAATTCTACGTGAAATTAAAAAGTGGATGACTGCACTGGACACAGTGAAGGTGAGGGGTCCTGCCAGCATCCCACTTGCTGTGCTAAAGACCTACGCAAACTAGCCACCCTCCTAGCCAACCTATTGCAGTTGCTGATAATTCCACAGTGTTCAATTCCATTCACAACTTCTCCAAAAATGAAGCAGCCCAAGGCCGCCTACAGCAAGGACCTGGATAACACCCAGGTTTGGGCTGACATGTGGCAGGTAATAATCATATTACATAGATGCCCGGCAATGACCATCTCCAATAAGAAAAGACCCAACCACCTTCACTAACATTCAACTGCACCCCCACCATCTAATTTTTGGATCACCAATAACCAGCCACTCGATTGGACCAGCCACATTAACAAGGTGGTAACAAGAGGCTGGGTACCCTGCCAGAAGCAGCTTACCTCCTGACCTCTCAAAGCCTATCCATCACCTCAAAGGCAAAAGTCAGGAATGTAATGGAATAATCACTCAACACCCAAGAAGCTCAACAACATCCAGGACAAGGCAGTCACTGAGCTCAATATCCCATCCCTCCACTACTGTGCACTGCTGCAGTATATACTATCTACAGATGCACCACAGCAACTCACTGAGGTAATTGTAACAACACCTCTCTACCACTGAGAAGATTGACAGCAGCAAGATCATGGGAACTAATGAAGGGGGGTGGGAGGATTCAGGAAAGAGTAAATTTAAAAGCAGAGAGAGAAATGTCAAGGCTCTAAAGCAGAGCAGAGTTTTGGGTGAAAATAAGCAGATTGGGTCAGGTAGGGAGAAAGAGAGTAACAAAGGTAATAAGGCATCAGTGAGAAAGGTGACATCAGGGAAAAATAGATATAAGTCACAGCTAAAGGCACTATATCTGAATGCGCGAAGCATTCGCAACAAAATGGATGAATTAATAGCGCAGATAGAAATGAACAGGTTTGATCTAATAGCCATAATGGAGACATGGTTGCCAAGTGGCCAAGTTTAGGAACTAAATATTCCAGGATACTTAACTTTGAGAAGAGATAGGCAAAATGGAAAAGGAGGAGGGGTAGCCCTGATAATAAAGGATGGGATAAAGACAGCAGAGAGAAAGGATTTTATCTCGGAAAATTAAGAAATAGAATCAGTTTGGGTGGAGCTAAAAAACAGCAAGGGGCAGAAAACATTGGTGGGAGTTGTTTATAGGCGTCCAAACAATAGTTGTAATGTAGGGCAGAGTATAAATCAGGAAATTAGAGGTGCATGTAACAAGGGTAATACAGTAATCATGGGTGACTTTAATCTACATACAGACTGGGCAAACCAAATTTGCAGTAATAGTGTGCCGGATGAATTCATGGAATGTATGCAAGATAACTTTCTATATAAGTATGTTGAGGAACCGACTAGGGAACAGGCTATTTTAGATCTAGTATTGTGCAAGGAGAATGGGTCATTAATAACCTTGTAGTAAAGGGGCCTTTAGGGAAGAGTGACCATAATATAATAGAATTTTATATTGAGTTTGAAAGTGATTTAGTTAAATCCCAAACTAGGGTTTTAAATCTAAACAAAGCAAACTACGTAGGTATGAGGGGCGAGTTGGCTAAGGTAGATTGGGAAACTACATTAAAAGGTATGATGGTTGTCAAGCAATGGCTAGCATTTAAAGAATTAATACATAATTTACAACAAATATACATTCCTTTAAGGCACAAAAACACCACAGGAAAATGGTCCAACCATGGATAACAAGAGAAGTTAAAGATAGTATTAGATAAAAGGAAGAGGTTTATAATGTTGCCAAAAAGAGTAGTAAGCCTGAGGATTGGGAGGATTTCAGAATTCAGCAAAGGAGGACCAAGAAATTGATAAAGAAAGGGAAAATAGAATATGAGCGTAAACTAGCGAGAGACATAAAAACTGACCATAAAAGCTTCTATAGGTATGTAAAAAGGAAAAGATTAGCAAAAGTAAATGTGGGCCCCTTACAGACTGAGACAGGAGAAATTATAATGGGTAATAAGGAAATGGCAGAGAAATTAAACAAATACTTTGTGATATAATTGGGATTACGGAGACGTGGCTCCAGGGTGACCAAGGCTGGGAATTCAACATCCAGGGGTATTCAATATTTAGGAAGGACAGGCAAAAAAGAAAAGGAGGTGGGGTAGCATTGCTGGTTAAAGAGGAGATGAACACAATAGTAAGGAAGGATATTAGCTCTGATGATGTGGAATCTGTATAGGTAGAGCTGAGAAATACCAAGGGGCAGAAAACGTTAGTGGGAGTTGTATACAGACCCCCAAACAGTAATGCTGAGGTTGGGGATGGCATTAAATGGGAAATTAGAGATGTGTGAAATAAGGGTGCAGCAGTTATCATGGGTGACTTTAATCTACATATAGATTGGGCTAACCAAATTAGTAACAATACTGTGGAAGAGGAATTCCTAGAGTGTATACGGGATGGTTTCCTGGACCAATATGTCGAGGAACCAACTAGAGATCAGGCCATCTTAGACTGGGTATTATGTAATGAGAAAGGATTAATTAGCAATCTTGTTGTGCGAGGCCCCTTGAGGAGGAGCGATCATAATATGATAGAATGCTTCATTAAGATGGAGAGTGAAGTAGTAGTTGACTCAGAGACTAGGGTCATGAATTTAAATAAAGGAAACTATGATGGTATGAGGTGCGCATTGGCTAGGATGGATTGGGAAATGTTACTTAAAGGGTTGACGGTGGATAGGCAATGGCAAACATTTAAAGATCGCATGGATGAACTACAGAATTTTTTCATCCCTGTTTGGCATAAAAATAAAACAAAAAAGCTGACTCAACCGTGGCTAACAAGGGAAATTAGGGATAGCATAAGATCCAAGAAGAGGACATATAAATTGGCCAGAAAAAGCAGCAAACCTGAGGTCTGGGAGCAGTTTAGGATTCAGCAAAGGAGGACAAAGGGATTAATTAAGAGGGGGAAAATAGAGGATGAGAGTAAGCTTGCAGGGAACATAAAAACTGACTGTAAAAGCTTCCATAGATATGTGAAGAGAAAAAGATTGGTGAAGTCAAGCGTAGGTCCCTTGCAGTCAGAATCAGGGGAATTTATAATGGGGAACAAAGAAATGGCAGACCAATTAAATACATACTTTGGTTCTGTCTTCACAAAGGAGGACACAAATAACCTCCCAGAGATGTCGGGGAACATAGTTCTAATGAGAGGGAGGAACTGAATGAAATCAGTATTTGTAGGGAAATGGTGTTAGGGAAATTGATGGGATTGAAGGCCGATAAATCCCCAGGGCCTGATAATCTACATCCTAGGCTACTTAAGGAAGTGGCCCTATAAATAGTAGATGCATTGCTGGTCATCTTCCAAAATTCTATAGACTCTGGAACAGTTCCCATGGATTGGAGGGTAGCTAATGTAACCTCACTATTTAAAAAAGGTGGTAGAGAGAAAACGGGGAATTATAAATAAGCCTGACATCAGTAGTGGGGAAAATGCTAGAGTCCATTATAAAAGATGTAATAGCAGAGCACTTGGAAAACAGTGACAGGATCGGACAAAGTCAACATGGATTTACAAAAGGTAAATCATGCTTGACTAATCAACTGGAATTTTTTGAGGATGTAACTGGTAGAATAGATAAGGGAGAACCAGTGGATGTGGTGTATTTGGACTTTCAAAAGGCTTTCGATAAGGTCCCGCATAAGAGATTAACATGCAAAGTTAAAGCACATGGGATTGGGGGTAAGGTACTGATTTGGATAGAGAACTGGTTGGCAGACAGGAAGCAAAGAGTTGGAATAAACGGGTCTTTTTCCGAGTGGCAGGCAGTGACTAGTGGGGTACCGCAGGAATCGGTGCTAGGACCCCAGTTAATCACAATATATATTAATGATCTGGACGAGGGAACTAGATGTAATATCTCCAAGTTTGCAGACGACACAAAGCTGGGTGGGCGTGTGTGCTGTGAGGAGGATGCAGAGAAACTCCAGTATGATTTGGACAGGTTGGGTGATTGGGCAGATGCATGGCAGATGCAGTATAATGTGGGTAAATGCGAGGTTATCCACTTTGGTGGCAAAAATAGGAAGGCAGATTATTATCTGAATGGCAAAAGATTGGGAAAAGGGGAAGTGCAACGAGACCTGGGTGTCCTTGTGCACCAGTCGCTGAAGGTAAGCATGCAGGTGCAGTAGGCGGTTAAGAAGGCAAATGGTATGTTGGCTTTCATAGCGAGAGGATTCGAGTACAGGAGCAAGGATGTCTTGCTGCAGTTGTACAGGGCCTTGGTGAGACCACACCTTGAGTATTGTGTGCAGTTTTGGTCACCTTATCTGAGGAAGGATGTTCTTGCCATGGAGGGAGTGCAGCGAAGATTCACCAGACTGATACCTGGGATGGCAGGAATGACGTATGAAGCGAGATTGGGTCGATTAGGCTTATATTCGCTGGAGTTTAGAAGAATGAGAAGGGATCTCATTGAAACTTATAAAATTCTAACAGGGCTAGACAGACTAGATGCAGGAAGGCTGTTCCCGATGGCGGGGGAGTCCAGAACCAGGGGTCACAGTCTAAGGGTAAGGGGTAAGCCATTCAGGACTGAGATGAGGAGGAATTTCTTCACCCAGAGAGTGGTGAACCTGTGGAATTCTCTACCACAGAAGGCAGTTGAGGCCAATTAATTAAATATATTCAAGAAGGAGTTAGATATATTTCTTAAGGCTAAGGGGATCAAGGGATATGGGGAGAAAGCAGGGACAGGGTACTGAATTTGGATGATCAGCCATGATCGCATTGAATGGCGGAGCAGGCTCGAGGGGCCGAATGGCCAACTCCTGCTCCTATCTTCTATGTTTCTATGCGTCTGTCTTCATGAAAGAAAATGCAAAAAACTTCCCGGAAATAGTGGAGAACCAAGGTCTAGCGAGAATGAGAAACTGAATGATATTAGTATTAATAAAAAAATACGAGAGAAATTCATGGGACTGAAAGTCGAAAAATTCCCTGGACTTGATGGCCTACATCCTAGGGTTTTGAAAGAGGTTGCTATAGAGATAGTGGATGCATTGGTTGTCATTTTCCCAAATTCCATAGATTCTAGAACGGTTCCCGTAGATTGGAAGGTAGCAAATGTAACCCCACTATTTAAGAAAGGAGGGAGAGAGAAAACGGGGAACTACAGACCAGTTAGCCTGACATCAGTAGTAGGGAAAATGTTAGAGTCTATAAATAAGGACATGGTAACAGGGCACTTAGAAAATAATAATAGGATTAGGCAGAGTCAACATGGATTTATGAAAGGGAAATCGTGTTTGACAAATCTGTTAAGAGTTTTTGAGGTTATAACTCGCAGAATAGATAAGGGGGTACCAGGGGATGTGGTGTATTTGGATTTTCAGAAGGCATTCGATAAGGTGCCACACAAGTGGTTATTAAACAAAATTATGGCTCATGGGATTGGGGGTAATATACTAGCATGGATTGAGGATTGGTTAACGGACAGAAAACAGAGAGTAGGAATAAACGGGTCATTTTTGGGTTGGCAGGCTGTAACTAGTGGGGTACCGCAAGGATCAGTGCTTGGGCCTCAGTTATTCACAATCTACATCAATGATTTGGATGAAGGGACCAAAAGTATTATATCCAAGTTTGCTGATGATACAAAGCTGGGTGAGAATGTAAGTTGTGTGGAGGGTGCAAGGAGGGTTCAAGGGGCTTAGTGAGTGGGCAAGAACATGGCAAATGGAATATAATGTGGAGAAATGTGAAGTTATCCCCTTTGGTAGGAAAAATAGAAAAGCAGAATATTTTTTAAATGGTGAGAGATTGGGAAATGTTGGTGTTCAGAGGGACCTGGGTGTCCTTGTACACGAATCACTGAAAGTTAACATGCAGGTACAGCAAACAATTAGGAAAGCAAATGATATTTTGGCCTTTATTACAAGAGGATTTGAATATAAGAGTAAAGACGTATTACTGCAATTCTAAAGGGCCCTGGTGAGACCATACCTGGAGAATTGTGTACAGTTTTGGTCTCCTTACCTAAGGAAGGATATACTTGCCATAGTGGGAGTGCAACGAAGGTTCACCAGACTGGTTCCTGGGATGGGGGAATTGTCCTATGAGGAGAGATTGAGTAAACTAGGCTTATATTCTCTGGAGTTTAGAAGAATGAGAGGTGCTCTCATTTAAACATACAAAATTCTTACGATAGCAAAATACTGCGGATGCTGGAAATCCGAAATAACAACAGAAAACGCTGCAACGCCAACTCTCTGACACCTCCTCCTACCTCCACCTGGACCATGACCCCACTACCGAACATCAAGCCACCGTGTCCAAGACTGTCACTGACCTCATCTCCTCTGGAGATCTTCCCCCCACGTCCGCCAACCTGATAGTTCCCCAACCCCGCACAGCCCGCTTCTACCTCCTTCCCAAGATCCACAAACAGGACTGCCCCGGTAGACCCATCATTTCAGCCTGTTCTTGCCCCACGGAACTTATCTCTTCCTATCTCAACTCTATTTTTTCTCCCCTTGTCCAGTCTCTTCCCACCTACATCCGCGACTCTTCCGATGCCCTCCGCCATTTTAACAGTTTCCAGTTTCCCGGCCCCAACCGTCTCCTCTTCACTATGGACGTACAATCCCTCTACACCTCCATTCCCCACCAGGATGGCCTGAGGGCGCTCCGCTTCTTCCTTGAACAGAGGCCCAACCAGTCCCCATCCACCACCACCCTCCTCCGCCTGGCTGAACTTGTTCTCACATTGAACAACTTCTCCTTTGACTCTACCCATTTCCTCCAAATTAAAGGTGTTGCTATGGGTACCCGCATGGGTCCTAGCTATGCCTGCCTTTTCGTGGGATATGTGGAACACTCTTTGTTCCAGTCCTACTCGGGTCCCCTCCCTCACCTCTTTTTCCGGTACATTGATGACTGTATCGGTGCCGTCTCCTGCTCTCGCCCTGAACTGGAACATTTCATTCACTATGCTTCCAATTTCCACCCTTCCCTCACCTTCACATGGTCCATCTCCGACTCTTCCCTTCCCTTCCTCGACTTCTCCATCTCCATCTCTGGGGATAGGTTATTGACTAACATTCACTACAAGCCCACCGACTCCCACAGCTACCTGGACTACACTTCCTCCCACCCCGCCTCCTGTAAGGACTCTATTCCATTCTCCCAGTTTCTCCGTCTCCGCCGCATCTGCTCTGATGATGCCACCTTCCATACAAGTGCTTCCGACATGTCTTCCTTTTTCCTCAACCGAGGATTCCCCTCTACCGTGGTCGACACGGCCCTCGACCGTGTCCGTTCTATCTCCCGCACATCTGCCCTCACCCCTGCCCCTCCCTCCCGGAACCACGATAGGGTTCCCCTTGTCCTCACCTTTCACCCCACCAGCCTCCACATTCAACGGATCATCCTCCGCCATTTCCACCACCTCCAGCGTGATCCCACCACCAAACACATCTTCCCCTCACCTCCCCTTTCAGCATTCCGTAGGGACCGCTCCCTCCGCGACACCCTAGTCCACTCCTCTACCACCCCCAGCACCCCTTCCCCTTCGCCCGGCACCTTCCCGTGCACGCGCAGGAGATGCAACACATGCCCTTATACCTCCCCTCTTCCCACTGTCCAGGGCCCCAAACACCCCTTCCAGGTGAAACAGCGATTTACTTGTACTTCCTGCAATTTAGTATACTGTATTCGCTGCTCACGATGTGGACTCCTCTACATTGGGGAGACCAAACGCAGATTGGGTGACTGCTTTGCGGAACACCTCCGTTCAGTCCGTAAGGGGGACCCCGAGCTCCCGGTGGCCTGTCACTTTAATTCACCGCTTCACTCCCACTCTGACCTCACCGTCCTCGGCCTATTACACTGTTCCACGGAAGCTCAGCGTAAGCTCGAGGAACAGCACCTCATCTTTCGTTTAGGCACGCTACAGCCCTCTGGACTCAATATCGAGTTCAACAATTTTAGATCATAACCTCAGCTCCAATCACATTTATATTTTATTTTTTCCACCCTTTTATTTGTCCCCCCCCACCTTTTTTTTTCTCCTAGAAGCTGGCAGCTGTCCTTCATTCTGCCAGTGGATTTCACACTTCATTCAGCCTTAATCTGTCACATTAACACCACCTCTAGCCTTGCATATCTCTTAATGTCTCTTAATGTCTCTTCATCTCCCCCTTTGTTCCTTTATCCCCTCCCCCTTTTCCCAGCTTTACCCTGGCCTTAAATCTATTTGATTTCCGGCTCTTCCCAGTTCTGATGAAAGGTCATCGACCTGAAACGTTAACTCTCTTTCTCTCTCCACGGATGCTGCCTAGCATACAAAATTCTTACTTGGCTTGACAGGGTAGATGCAGGGAGGATGTTTCCCCTGGCTGGGGAGTCTAGAACCAGGAGTCACAGTCTCAGAATAAGGGGTCGGCCATTTAGGACTGAGATGAGGAGAAATTTCTTCACTCAGAGGGTGGTGAATCTTTGGAATTCTCCACCCCAGAGGGCTGTGGAGGCTCAGTCATTGAGTATATTCAAGACAGAGATCGATTGATTTTTGAATATTAAGGGAATCAGGAGATATGGGGATAGTGCAGGAAAGTAGAAATGAGGTTGAAGATCTTATTGAATGGCAGAGCAGGCTCGAAGGGCCAAATGGCCCACTCCTGCTCCTATTTCTTATGTTCTTAACGCCATCACCTGCAAGTTCCAAGTCACACACCATCCTGACTTGGACATACACCAACATTGCTTCATCCTTGCTGGGTCAAAATCATGGAATTCCTGACCTAACAACATTGTGGGAGCACCATCGCCACAAAGATTAAAGCAGTTCAAGAAGGCTCTTCACCACTTTCTCAAGCTCAGCTAAGGATGAACAATAAATGAGTTCATTCCAGCGATGCCCAAATCCATAGAACAAATAAAAATGTCTTACCTTATTTGACGCTTTTGTTCTCTGTGAACTGGGGTTGAGGTGAAGAGTGTATCTGAACAGGTAGTTTAGAGAGGGAGAGTGCGGAAGGGGAATGGGAATGCCTCGAAGAAGGGGAAGAGTTACTGTCAGGTAGCTTTTGAAAAGCAATGGTTAGGTTTCCCTGTTTGAATGTGGATCAACCCAAAGATTACTTACATATTAGGATTAAATATATATCAATTGTGAAGCAAGAAAGTGTTTTTAAACTAATCAGAATGTAGTATTTTAATGTTGAGCTTCCAGTGGCTGGATTCTAGAGGAACATCCTATCTATGCAGCTGTTCAGGAAGGTGGCTCACCACCACCTTCTCAAGGGCAATTAGGGATGGGCAGTAAATGCTGGGCTTGCCAGCAATGCCCACGTCCCATAAACGAATTTTAAAAAATGTACAGTTCCAACCCTGTTGCCTACACGTCTGACCATTACCTGTAAACAATAACTGGAACAATCACTGTGCTTTTCCACACCTCAACTCGTCGTGTGAAGAAATCCATAAAAGAAGTCCGCCAACCCCCAAATGCAACTCGGTGCCACTCCGACCGTTTTCCATCTACAAGAACAGAAAGAAAATGAACGTGTGCGAAATAATAAAAGCACAAATTACGCATTTTCTGAAACATTAGCTGTGGCGCGGTTTTGCCTCGCTCTATCGGTGCTGTGATCTGCTGAACTCACAGCCGCTATCACCTCGCAGCAACAAATCCGGAACAAAAATAAAACACATACCCATTTGCGCAGAGAATTCGTAAAGTTCATTGGAATCAAAGGATGCTACCCCTCGGTTGTCGACAATATTGACATAATCACTGAGGCGGTAAGGCTTTAGTTCAATTGTACAACCTCCCGACACATCACCTTCTCCAGCTTGGTTGCGATACTCCGTGTCATAGACCACGCTCAGACAGTTGTTAATAAATGTTGATTTCCCGTGTCCCAGTTTGCCGAAGAGCCGAATGCTTATTTTTCGGGGTCGGTACCCGCCATCGGAGGGGCCAGTTTGTCCCGGATTGTAGTTTTGAAATTGTTGCCTGAGCCTCTGATTTGAACTGGAAGCCATAGCTGTGAGGACACAAGCTCCGGACTTCACCACTGAGGGAGTCTCCACAGACACTTCACTGATCAGCGGCCAGACTGCGAGCTTCACGGTGCGTGTCGCTGCGCTCCCAGCGGAGGGAAGATCTGGGCCCACGTCAGCAGCGAGTTCAAGGGGGAAAAATTCAGTTGGTTGCGCCTCCCGTTAGCGCCTTAAGAGGGCGCTAATGGGGCGCAAATCATCTAGCGCCCTGGCGCGGCGATGTTTGCGCCGCTCGCGAAATTAAATAGACATTTTGCGGCGACGCTAAACACTACCGCCACGATCTCCTGCGCCGGCAGATCGTGACGTCAGTCGAGTGCGCAACGCCCCGGTATCGCCCCGGAGCGGATATTGAGTGGCGCCCCATGCCTTACCGCCTGACGTTAGCAAGGACAGGTTGAGGGGAGCGTTTTGCAGTCATGAAGGGACTGAGGGAGCGCTATTTAAAGGCGACCGCTGCCTGCCTTTTATTGTTGGTGCCATTTTTGAACCACGCATTCTGAGAGAGAGGGAGAGAGACTTCTGGAGCGATTCAACGCTGTGTGAAGGAGTTTTGGGTACTGAACAGCACTGTGCAGGTTCATTTTGATTTGCCCTTCCTTGTATCGATTTAGAAGAGGCTGTGGGGGCTGCACTCTGAGCTCTTTCCCTGGTAATGTCCATTGTTCTTTCCAGCAGATTTGATGTGCAGGTCTCTCCAGGCCGAGATTCAAGGCTGCAATGAGCAGGATGTGGATGGAAAGCAAGATCAACCCTCCCCTTTAAGAACTGGCCCGTGCCATTGTGTGTGTGTTCCATTGCTGACTGACATCACATGAGCTTTGCCAGCGCTCTGAGGTAGCGCCTCGCTCCTCGGCCTTTGTGCCTTAAGACAGGTGTGAAGCGCCTGATTTAGCGCTCCAATCACCTCCAGGGGCGATAAAAGTCAAGTTTGCAGTCGGTGGCGATTATTAGCGCCAGGCACTAATCTTTGCGCCCGGCCGATAATTGCGCCCCAAATGGGGCGATACTGAATTTCTCCCCCCAAAGATCTTAAGAAACCGAAAATGCTGGAAATACTCAGCAGGTCAGGTAGCATCTGTGGAGAGAGAAACAGTGTTAATGTTTCAGGTCGATGGACCTTCCTCAGAACTGGAAAAAGTTGGAGATGTAACAGATTTTTAAGCAAGTGCAGGGCAGGGAAAGGGGGGAGGGGAGGAAAGAACAAAAGGGAAGGTCTGTGATAGGATGGAAGGCAGGAGAGATTAAATGACAAAAGGGATGATGATGCAAGACAAAAGGAGATGGCAATGGGACAAGTTAAGAAACAAAAGATGAGTCTAGATGATGTGTAAATGACACTGGCAGAATCATCAACAACTGCCATGTGAGAGAGAAAAGAAAACATGGGGGCCGAGGTTATAGTCTGAAATTGTTGAACTCAATGTTTTTATTTCAGATTTCCAGCATCTGCAGTATTTTCCTTTTGTCAAAGATGTTATCTCTGTTTTAAAGACCTAAAGAAACTATGGGGTTGAATTACCGTGGGGAGTTTTCCCGATCGTCCGTTGTAACTTCAGTGGAAGATCCACGTAAACCGTGGAGAAACAGTGTAAACGGTGCTTACGTCGCTTCTCCCGGGTTTCTGTGGATCTTCCACCAAAGTAACTGCGACCAGGACCGCCCCCGCCCGTAAAATTCTACCCCTATGTCTCACTGGCCCAGAATTTCCTGGTAGAATAATAGTGAGTTTAATGGCGCTCACCATTATTAACGTGTAAATTGACCAGCAACTTATAGCAAGGAATAGATACCCCTGTGAATTGTGAATCGCCACAGGTTGCTGGATGATTTGCGCTGCTCTACCCTTAGCCTTGTAAAAGTGGCAGCTCATCTCAATCTCCCCATGAGTTTCAAGAAATTGCTGCATTTGCACATTAATTACCCATTAAACTCGCCACAGAAATTCAGGGCTGGTACTTAACAGCATAAGTACTCTTTTAATGAGGAGATTTATGTTGCTGCAATGCCACTCAACCTCCCGAACCCAGAAAGGTGAACAATTGAAACTGAGTCTCATTCCTACAGGTAGTAAATTCTTCTTAGAGACTTAAAAAAATATTGTTTTTAACTTTTCCTTTCTCTTAATCCAATCTCTCTTTCCCTCTCTATTTCTCTTTCTGTACCTGATTTGACTCCAATTCACTCTCCTTCTCCAGCATTGCTCTGTTTCATTCTCAATTCTTACATCTCATTGCTTAAGGAGATAGACTGGTGGTCCCATTGTTCACTAAGATCCCAGATGCCCCGTTGCCCTCACTGCACTGTTATCAGCTCGCACTTCCAGCAAGTTATGGCACAAAACATTTCTGAGCTGAAGGGTGAGGGAAAATGTCTAACTAACGGGGAATGATGCAAGATTCCCTGCTCCAGCAACTTCAGGCCCAATATATTTAACTGATATCGGATGTTGCAGTTATGGGATATGATTAGAGTTTTCACATGTTCCGTGAAGCAAAGTCTTCAGATTTGGTGGGTAGATTTCCCACTTCACTGGTTGTGGTGGGGTAATCTAGCTGGGTGGATCACACATCCTTTCTAGGGCCCACCTGGTTTGAGGTGAAAATGACCACCGATAAGTTTGATGTATTATTGCATCGTAAGGGAACTAAGAATCATAAGGTAACTCAGAATCTCATTACATAATAAACTGCCCAGAGCCATCCCCGATTTTAATCACTCCATCATTGGCAGCCGTGCCTTCAGCTGCCTAGGACCTAAGCTCTGGAATTCCCTTCCTAAACCTCTCCACCTCTCTTTCCTCCTTTAAGACACTCATTAAAACCTACCTCTTTAACCAAGCTTTTGGTCACCTGTCCTAATATCTCCTTATGTGACTCGGTGTCAAATTTTGTTTGATAATGCTCCTGTGAAGCGCCTTGGGACGTTTTACTACATTAAAGGTGCTATATAAATACAAGTTGTTGATATTTGGGTGTTGCAAGCACTGGGATGTGAAGGTAAAGTGATAAAATTCCTTGCATTAAAATGTGCTTGTTGCAAAATCATTTTAAAAGTACTTAGGTTTTAAAATTCAGTACGATCTAGAACCACGTCACAATTCAAAAAGTGACGCGGACAAGAGGAAGCAGCTGATTGGGTGAGTACGGCCGGGTGAGTATTTATACTACTCCGTTGTTTGACAGTTAAGGGTAATAGTTTATAAAGTTTAGAAGGACCTAATTTTTGTGGTTATAGTTTCTAAGGTCTCTGTCATGTAACAGGGAGTGCTAGTATACAAGGGCCCTTGAGTATATCATTTAATTGTAGTGTAATTTGTGGTATTGACTTGAGTTAATTTAAATTAATTAGCGGGTAAGTCATGGCAGCACAGCTCGGCCCCGTGGCATGCTCCTCCTGCACTGTGTGGGAAATCAGGGACACTTCCTGTGTCCCTGTTGACCATGTGTGCAGGAAGTGTATCCAGCTGCAGCTACTGGCAGACCGCATTGCGGCACTGGAGCTGCGAATGGATGCATACTGGAGCATTCGCGATGCTGAGGACATCGTGGATAGCACATTTAGGGAGTTGGTCACACCGCAGGTAAAGGCTGCACAGGCAGGGTGGAATGGGTGACCACCAGGCAGAGTAGTAGGCGCAGGCAGGTAGTGCAGGGGTCCCCTGTGGACATCCCCCTCTCAAACAGATATACCACTTTGGATATTGTTGAGGGAGATGGCTTATCGGGGGAAGGCAGCAGCAGCCAACTTCCAGGCACCATGGGTGGTTCTGGTGCACCGGATGGGAGGAAAAAGAGCGGGAGAGCTATAGTGATAGGGGATTCTATTGTAAGGGGAATAGATAGGCGTTTCTGCGGCCGCAAACGAGACTCCAGGATGGTATGTTGCCTCCCTGGTGCAAGGATCAAGGATGTCTTGGAGCGGCTGCAGGGCATTTTGGAGGGGGAGGGTGAACAGCCAGTTGTCATGGTGCATATAGGTACCAACGATATAGGTAAAAAAATGGGATGAGGTCCTAAAAGCTGAATATAGGGAGTTAGGAGGTAAATTAAAAAATAGGACCTCAAAGGTACTGATCTCAGGATTGTTACCGGTGCCACGTGCTAGTCAGTGTAGAAATAGAAGGATATTTCAGATGAATACATGGCTAGAGGAATGGTGCAAGGCGGAGGGATTCAAATTCCTGGGACATTGGAACCTGTTCTGGGGGAGGTGGGACCAGTACAAACTGGACGGTTTGCATCTGGGCAGGACCGGGACCAATGTCCTAGGGGGAGTGCTGTTGGGGAGGGTTTAAACTAAAATGACAGGGAGTTGGGAACCTGTGCAGGGAAACAGAGGAAAGGGAAGCAAGGATAGAAGCAAAAGACAGGAAGGAGAAAAGCAAAAGTGGAAGGCAGAGAAATCAAGGGTGTAAATCAAACAGGGCTACGGTGAATAATAATTTAAAAAGGACTAAGAGTGTTAAAAAAACAAGCCTGAAGGCTTTGTGTCTTAATGCAAGGAGCATTCGTAATAAGGTGGATGAATTAGCTGTGCAAATAGATGTAAACGGATATGATATAATTGGGATTACGGAGACATGGCTCCAGGGTGACCAAGGCTGGGAATTCAACATCCAGGGTTATTCAATATTCAGGAATGACAAACAAAAAGGAAAAGGAGGTGGGGTAGCATTGCTGGTTAAAGAGGAGATGAACACAATAGTAAGGAAGGATATTAGCTCTGATGATGTGGAATCTGTATGGGTAGAGCTGAGAAATACCAAGGGGCAGAAAATGTTAGTGGGTGTTTTATACAGACCCCCAAAGAGTAATGCTGAGGTTGGGGATGGCATTAAATGGGAAATTAGAGATGCGTGCAATAAGGGCACAGCAGTTATCATGGGTGACTTTAATCTACATATAGATTGGGCTAACCAAATTAGTAACAATACTGTGGAGGAGGAATTCCTAGAGTGTATACGGGATGGTTTCCTGGACCAATATGTCGAGGAACCAACTAGAGATCAGGCCATCTTAGACTGGGTATTATGTAATGAGAAAGGATTGATTAGCAATCTTGTTGTGCGAGGCCCCTTGGGGAGGAGCGATCATAATATGATAGAATTCGTCATTAAGATGGAGAGTGAAGTAGTTGACTCAGAGACTAGGGTCCTGAATTTAAATAAAGGAAACTACGATAGTATGAGGCGCGAGTTGGCTAGGATGGATTGGGGAGCATTACTTAAAGTGTTGACGGTGCATAGGCAATGGCAAACATTTAAAGATCGCATGGATGAACTACAGAATTTGTTCATCCCTGTTTGCCATAAAAATAAAACAAAAAAGGTGACTCAACCGTGGCTAATAAGGGAAATTAGGGATAGCATAAGATCCAAGGAGAGGACATATAAATTGGCCAGAAAAAGCAGCAAACCTGAGGACTGGGAGCAGTTTAGGATTCAGCAAAGGAGGACAAAGGGATTAATTAAGAGGGGGAAAATAGAATATGAGAGTAAGCTTTCAGGGAACATAAAAACTGACTGTAAAAGCTTCTATAGATATGTGAAGAGAAAAAGATTGGTGAAGTCAAGCGTAGGTCCCTTGCAGTCAGAATCAGGGGAATTTATAATGGGGAACAAAGAAATGGCAGACCAATTAAATACATACTTTGGTTCTGTCTTCACAAAGGAGGACACAAATAAACTCCCAGAGATGTCGGGGAACATAGGGTCCAATGAGAGGGAGGAATTGAATGAAATCAGTATTTGTAGGGAAATGGTGTGAGGGAAATTGACGGGATTGAAGGCCGATAAATCCCCAGGGCCTGATAATCTACATCCTAGGGTACTTAAGGAAGTGGCCTTAGAAATAGTAGATGCATTGCTGGTCATCTTTCAAAATTCTATAGACTCTGGAACAGTTCCCATGGACTGGAGGGTAGCTAATGTAACCCCACTATTTAAAAAAGGTGGTAGAGAAAAAACGGGGAATTATAGACCGGTAAGCCTGACATCGGTAGTGGGCAAAATGCTAGAGTCCATTATAAAAGATGTAATAGCAGAGCACTTGGAAAACAGTGACAGGATTGGACAAAGTCAACATGGATTTACAAAAGGTAAATCATGCCTGACTTATCTACTGTAGGTAAGCATGCAGGTGCAGCAGGCGGGTAAGAAGGCAAATGGTATGTTGGCCTTCATAGCGAGAGGATTCGAGTACAGGAGCAAGGATGTCTTGCTGCAGTTGTACAGGGCCTTGGTGAGACCACACCTTGAGTATTGTGTACAGTTTTGGTCGCCTTATCTGAGGAAGGAGGAGGGAGTGCAGCGAAGATTTACTAGACTGATACTTGGGATGGAAGGAATTACGTATGAAGAGAGATTGGGTCGATTAGGCTTATATTCGCTAGAGTTTAGAAGAATGAGAGGGGATCTCATTGAAACTTATAAAATTCTATCAGGACTAGACAGACTAGATGCAGGAAGGATGTTCCCAATGGAGGGGGAGTCCGGAACCAGAGGTCACAGTCTAAGGATAAGGGGTAAGCCATTTAGGACTGAGATGAGGAGGAATTTCTTCACCCAGAGAGTGGTGAACCTGTGGAATTCTCTACCACAGAAGGCAGTTGAGGCCAATTCATTAAATATATTCAAGAAGGAGATAAATATATTTCTTAAGGCTAAAGGGATCAAGGGATATGGGGAGAAAGCAGGGACAGGGTACTGAATTTGGATGATCAGCCATGATCTCATTAAATGGCGGACCAGGCTCGAGGGGCCGAATGGCCTACTCCTGCTCCTATCTTCTATGCTTCTATGCTAATCAGACTGGGTCAGTACAATGGGAAGCCCTTATACTGTGAATCAGACTGGGTCCGAACAATGGGGAGCCCCTATACTGTGAATCAGACTGGGTCCGAACAATGGGGAGCCCCTATACTGTAAATCAGACTGGGTCAGTACAATGGGGAGCCCCTATACTGTGAATCAGACTGGGTCAGTGCAATGGGGAGACCCTATACTGTGAATCAGACTGGGTCAGTACAATGGAGAGCCCCTATACTGTGAATCAGACTGGGTCAGTACAATGGGGAGCCCCTATACTGTGAATCAGACTGGGTCAGAACAATGGGGAGCCCCTAAACTGTGAATCAGACTGGGTCAGTGCAATGGAGAGACCCTATACTGTGAATCAGACTGGGTCAGTACAATGGAGAGCCCCTATCCTGTGAATCAGACTGGGTCAGTGCAATGGAGAGACCCTATACTGTGAATCAGACTGGGTCAGTACAATGGAGAACTCCTATACTGTGAATCAGACTGGGTCAGTACAATGGGGAGCCCCTATACTGTGAATCAGACTGGGTCAGTACAATGGGGAGCCCCTATCCTGTGAATCAGACTGGGTCAGTGCAATGGAGAGACCCTACACTGTGAATCAGACTGGGTCAGTACAATGGAGAACTCCTATACTGTGAATCAGACTGGGTCAGTACAATGGGGAGCCCCTATCCTGTGAATCAGACTGGGTCAGTACAATGGAGACCCTATCCTGTGAATCAGACTGGGTCAGTACAATGGGGAGCCCCTATCCTGTGAATCAGACTGGGGTAGAACCATAGCAAACCCTTCCGAACCAATTTTAACTAGGGTGTGGGAATGGCACACGTGATTTTAATTGCCGTGCCTCACTACCATAAATTTCATTGGACTTCTGCCCGACCAGATCTACTACCTGGCCAACAGGCCGGAGTGGAAATATGGGTGGCTGCAGGCTATCACTGGGGATCCTTGCAAGATGCTTGGAGAAACACTCCCGAACCTTCTGGCACTCAAAGAATCCTAAAAACATTTGGTTGCCGATCCTGCTCCTAGCAGCTTTGGTCTGGTGGGAAAGCCATCACAGCTCCCAGAGCAGGTTAATATCAGCACCCGGCAGGAATGCAATGGAATCACAAGAAGTAAGTCGCTGCCCATATTCTAACTGCCCCCCACACCTGGTTTCCGCCAGGTGGGCAGAGGTAAGATCAGGGCTTGAGTATTGGTCTGGTAACAATGTATATCAGTCTGGTTTTTTTTGTAACAGGAGAATCACTTAATGGCCCTTGATACTTCTTGTGTTTGCTGTGCAGAGTATGTGTTCTCTGTTAACTTTCCCTGGGTCATAATATCATGTACTGTGATAGAGGGCAGAAAAAAAGCACACTTCAGATCATAGGGAGCACAAGGTCCACTCACAGAAGTGGTCAGCAATGCTGCACCCGCAAAAATATCTACTGTAATAATCAAAAACATGACTTCAACCTTCGGCATGCGCGAGTGGCAGCTGTGTTGTAACTGCTACACTTGGATTAAAATGCAATGGTAAATTTTGGAACCCTTCATTGGCACCGGGACCACCAGAGAACTATGTGGGAAAGTCTTCCAATCTCATGGAATTTGGCTCCACTCACCTTTGAGCTCAAGATATGAATTCAGCCCAGACGGATGGGACAAACTGTCTGCTCTTGCCAATGGCTGTGAGGATCTGAGGGAGTGCTGCACTGTCGGGGGTGCTGTCTTTTGGATGAGACGTTAAACCGAGGCTCCATCTGCCCTTTCAGGTGGATGTAAAAGATCCCATGGCACTATTTCAAAGAAGAGCAGGGGAGCTCTCCCTGGTCTCCTGGCCAATAGTTATCCCTCAACTAACATCATTAAAACAGACTGTCTGGTCATTATTACATTGCTGTTTGTGGGGTCTTGCTGTGCACAAATTAGCTGCCGCGTTTCTTACATTTCACAGTTACTACACTTCAAAAATACTTCATTGGCTGTAACGCACTTTGGGATCTCCTGAGTTCTTCACTGTAAATGCAAGTCTTTCTTTACTCCAGAGTTCCTCCCTTCGCCCTTTCTTTTCGATCAATTACATTCTACCCCTTTGCAATGTGACTAAGAAGCACAGGGTCAGCTTTGACACAGATACTGGCGGCACCCAGATCTACCTCTCTACCTTATCCATTGACCTCATGGCAGTTGTTATCACTTGCCAATAACTGTTGGGCATTAAGGTCTGGAAAAGCCAAAATCTCTTCCAGTTCAATAATTGGCAAAACTGACCCCATCCTCTCCAATGGCCCTGTCCTGAATGCCGAGTCTTGATGCATTACTTGACCCTGAACTCAGCTTCCTCCTCACATTCAATTGTCACTAACATTGTTTCCTTTTGCCCCCACAACATTACCCCTGTCCACCACAAATTCACCCCTCTGCTTCCTTAACCCTAATCCACACTTTAATCATCTCACAACTGGACTTCTCAAGTGCTCTTCTTGCCAGTTTCTATGATACACAAGCCACAAGTCCTCCCAGGTACCGTGGCCCATGTTCTCACCTGTACTAAGGCCCACATCCCCTCATCGATATCCACCGACTTCTCATATCCCAGACTTTAGGATTCTTGTCCTCAGTTTTGAATCAGTCCACAGCCTCATCCCTTCCAATGTCCATAATCTCCTCCAGTCCAATGTCGCTGCACACAGCCTTTGGTCTTCTGACACCCGTGTACTTCTTGCCCACAGTTCCCTCTGCTCCATTCACAGGTACTGTAGCATGGTGGTAATGTCACTGGACTAGTAAACCAGAGGCCTGGACTAATGATCTCAGAGACAAGAAGTTCAAATCCCACCACGGCAACTGGGGAATTTAAATTCAATGAATTAAATAAATCTGGAATAAAAAGCTAGCATCAGTTAATGGGGACCATGAAATTACTGGATTGTCATAAAAATCCATCTGGTTTGGTAATGTCCTTTAGGGAAGGAAATCGACCATCCTTACCTGGTCTGGCCTGTATGTGACCCACAGCAATGTGGTTGACACTTAACTGCCCTCTGAAATGGCCTAGCAAGCCACTCAGTTGTACCATAAATCACTACATCTTCTCAAGGACAATTTGGCATGGGCAATAAATGCTGGCCTTGCCTGTGACGCCCACATCCTGTGACTGAATATAAAAGAATCAACAGCCGCCACCTTGCTCCTGCCCTCTGGAATAATCGTCCGCATCCCTGCCTTCACAATACTCCAGAAGACACTCCTTGAATCATGCTCTGCCTCTTCCTGACCTGCTACCCTCCTCGCCTGGCTCATTGCCCAGTGGGAACCCACCACACTGTAAATCAGGATTCAATGTCTTTTGTGCATAATGGACACTATGAGGTAGAAATCCACCTTGGGCCTGTTTTACGCCCTGTCAGATATCCAATTACATTGATTTCAATCGAACTGATTATAACAGGCGGCTGGTGCGATTCCGCCCATTTAGCGCGAGCGCCCAGGACCAATTTCTACCCTATTATCATCTTTCTTTCGTCTGTGCTCCTGACCTGGGAGTGCTTAATGCTGTTACTGGGCGCTTGAAATAGAAAAGTGATCCATTCAGAGCAATGACACCCCTCACCTCGATGAGCACAAGAATTCAAAATGGAAATTTCCATCACAAGAGGGGAGAATGTGTAACCGAAGTATGGACCTTGCAACTTGGAGCAGTCCATGGGCCAGACCAACTTACCGGGTGATACCTGGGTGGAGCTGCTGCCAACAGCCAAGCCAAGTGAAGGGGAAGGCTTGGGCGCAAGTGTACAAATAAATTTCAGATTTTAACTGACAAGAGTCCTGATTACAGTAAAGGTATTGGCCGAGAAATGTTTCTCGGGTGGTAGCGCAAAACAGGCGCTATTGGATGGGCCGCCCTTTATACGCAGCGCCTGTTGTTCAGTTCTATTGCAGTCAATGAAATTGAATATCAGGTGCTGCGTGTAACGGGTGGCCAACCCGATCCGATCCCGCCTCCTTTGCGCCACTGCCCGAGACCAATTTCTCGCCCACACTTCTCCCATCTTCTCAACATTTGTTCTTTCTTGCCATTGTCTTTGTTTGTTGTCTCGCGCATCCCCGATTTCTTTCACTCCACCATGGGCGGCCGTGCCTTCAGCTGTCTAAGCCCACAGCTCTGGAATTCCCTCCCTAAACCTCTCTGTCTTGCCCTCATCCTTTCAGATGACCCTTAAAATCTACCTCTTTGACCAAGCTTTTGGTCACCTGTCCTAATATCGCCTTATGTGGCCCGGTGTCAAATTATTGCCTAATAACGCTCCTGTGAAGAGCCTTGGGACATTTTAGGTGCTATATAAATGCAAGTTGTTGTGGTTGCTGTTGTCTTTCCCAAATCTAAAACTTGCAAGGGAAGAAGAAGAGTCTGATGTTAAGCATAAAAAATGACATATCTCTTGTTAATTACAATCTGTTATTTTCATTTCATTTGTATTTCCTCCGTTTATATTTAATCAGCCAACCATTTCACATTGAGCTGATCCCACCAATTACAGTGAGGAATACAGCCTCAGGGTGAAATGATGCTGAAGGTCCACTAGATGGAACTCAATGACTGAGGCACTGAAGCACGATTTCCCTCATTTGTTAGCAAGCCAAACATAGCGCTTGCTGCTGATTGGTTGATAGTTGTGATTGGGTCACGGAATCTATTGTTTGCGATGTATCTCAAATTCCACTTACTTCACTAAATCTCGCTTCCCTCTTTAAAGATGGGGACAAAACAAGAAATCACATGCCCTGTCCCTTTGGCGGGCTGACGTACTGGTTTTTGATATTACCTTTCTTTCCCGACTACTTCCAACTGCAAAAGCTGATTACCTGCATTTTACTTTCCAGTTCTGGGGCTTGTCGCCTCTTGTTTAAAACAGGTCTGTCCCTGGAGGTCTTCTTGCTAGTTTTTGTTGATTGTATTAGGGTGTATCATTACTGCATTAGGCTGGATTTTTACTGTATTAGGGTGCACTCACAGAATCACAGAAGTTTACGGCACAGAAGGAGGCCATTCGGCCCATCGTGTCTGCGCCGGCCGAAAAAGAGCTATCCAGCCTAATCCCACTTTCGAGCTCTTGGTCCGTAGCCCTGTAGGTTACGGCACTTCAAGTGCATATCCAAGTACGTTTTAAATGCGATGAGGGTCTCTTCCTCTACCACCCTTTCAGGCAGTGAGTTCTAGACCCCCACCACCCTCTGGGTGAAAAAACTTCTCCTCAACTCCCCTCTAAACCTTCTACCCATTACTTTAAATCTCTGCCCCCTGGTTATTGACCTCTCTGCTAGGGGAAATAGGTCCTTCCTATCCACTCTATCTCGGCCCCTCATAATATTATACACCTCAATTAAAGCCTCCTCTGTTCCAAAGAAAACAATATATGCAGGTGTATTATTAGTATATGACTGTATTAGGATGTTTTATTAATGTATCAGGGTGTGTTATTCTATTATTATATGGGGGGCACTAGTTACTGTATATGGGGTATTATTATAGTATTAGGGTACATTATTACTATATTGCTGACTGTGTTACTTCTCTTAGTTCTCCACCCTCCATAAACCAGCTTATCGGAGGAAGATGGCTCCCAAGCTGGCAGCTCGCTGCTGAGCTTCTCTCTTCTCCTTTGCAACTCCTTCCATGGCCATCCATTGCCTTTCTCCCACCGGATTGCTCACCTCCATTGCTTAATCCCCCTGCCCCTAATTGTGGCTCCATTTGGCTCAATGTACAAGTTCAAACTACGAGTGTAAATCTACCTGTGCAGAGCGCATTGCCCCTCCTGTAATCGTGCTTGTTCTGTCTTTCTATCCGTTCTACATTACAGCATTACAACATTTCCCACATTACAACAGTGACTACACTTCAAAAAGCACTTCATTGGCTGTAAAGCGCTTTGGGACGTCCGGTGGTCGTGAAAGGCGCTACATAAATGCAAGTCTCTCTTTCTCTTTCCGATAGCTGGGACTCTTCTCACATCTGATTTCTGGACTTGGTCAAAGAGGTAGGTTTTAAGGAGCATCTTAAAGGAGGAAAGAGAGGTAGAGAGGCGGAGAGGTTTAGGCAGGGAATTTCAGAGCTTAGGGCTTCGGCAGCTGAAGGCACGGCTGCCAATGGTTGAGCGATTAAAATCAGAGATGCTCAACCAATGAAGTACTTCTTGAAGTGTAGTCACTGTTGCAATGTAGGAAACGCGGCAGCCAATTTACAGACAGCAAGTTCCCACAAACAGCAATGAGATAATGACCAGATATTCTGTTTTAGTGATGTTGGTTGAGGAATAAATATTAGTCAGGACACCAGGGAGATCTCCCCTGCTCTTCTTTGAATATTGCCATGGATCCAAGGGCAGATGAGGCCTCGGTTTAACGTCACATCTAAAAGACAACACCTCTGACAGTGCAGCACTCCCTCAGTACTGCACCAGGAGCATCAGGCTAGATTTGGTGCTTGAGTCTCTGGAGTGGGAATTGAACCCAGAACCTTCTGATTCAGAGGCAACAGTGCTACCAACTGAGCCACTGCTGGCTTCTCAGCTTTACTCTGCTACAGTGTTGGGTCCTGGAAAAGAATCTACCTTCCCCTGGGCCAATGTCCATTTCTCCACTGGCTTCTGGGCTTTACTGTGGCCCTTGTCCTGGCACCTGTTTTGTTTTGAGACTGTGCTCTCTGCTGGACAGCCTGTATTCCACTACCAGACCCATTCCTGCAGGCTCTGTTTTCTGCTCCTATGCTGGGAATCTTTACTCTGCGCTGACCTTGCTCTGATCTGTTCCTGTCGGTTACTCTGCTGCGAAGTGATCTTTGCTTTGCTGCTGCCCACCATGGTCGCTGACTCTGCTCTTAACTCATCTTTCAGAAGTCCACCATCACCCTTCGCTGGAGTGGCTGGAATCGGCTCATCGAGTTCCTCCTGCTGTTCCCAAGCTTGTGCGCTCCTCACCCCACGGTGGTAGCGCTCTCGCCTCTGAGTCAGAAGGTTGTGGGTTCAAGTCCCACTCCAGGGTCTTGCCCACTTAATCCAGTGCAGTACTGAAGGGGTGTCCACTGTTAATAGCTGAAGCCACAAACACACATCCCCTGAATCGACCTCTGCAAGCTCATTGTCAGGATAATTCCTTCATTATCCTTTTAACAGATTCGAAAAGCTAGAGAGAGTAATATGTCTGAGAATTAAATTCAATTATCTTGTTTCTAAACATTCACTTAAAATTTCATACAAAATAGTACACATTCAGCCCGATGTCTAAAACCATCTGTGCAGGGAACTTCAAGGGGGAAATTGTGCAAATGGCTTATCCAATCCTGTTCAGGTTACCTGATCATGAAGGTAGGTAAAAGTTCCTGCTGAGTAAAACGTTGCATCTCTTTTATGCCATTTTCTTTCATGGTCTAGTTCCTGCTGGATTCAACATTATTGGGTGTGTTATGACCCTAGATCTTTGAACAGATTGCTCGACAGGGATGAGGGGCTCCATGTCTCACCACACCACACCGTTAACTTCCTATCATTGATTTTCCCGAGCCATAGCTTTTGTTGTACAAACCTTTGATGTTATGCTCTGTAGCAACAGGACGCCAAGGCTTTTTATATTGCAGCAATCTCCTTCTCTTACACTCTCCTCTGCTGTGATCAAAAGCCTGTGTTTTAAAAGCTTTTGTGCTTTAACCTAATAACCCTTTTAGGTCTGTATTGTCCAACTAGCTTATTTATTTAATTAATCTATATGTGCCTCTCCTTACAGAAAAATGTCTTTCACCCTGCAATTCATGCTTCTCTAATGTTATCAGTGCCATTGAGGGGAAAGGACAGGACTTGCGAGTGCAGTTTAAACCAATTCTGCTATATTAGCTGTTCTGTATTAGAATACTGTAAAAACATTTCAAAATTCTTGCACTCAAGATCATCTCTTCTCCTCACACTCAGATTCCACTCGGCAACCTCCACCAGCACGCCCGCTGACACAACCATCCTTCGAATGGCTCCTGGATCCACTCCCTCACCACAATTGTCTCTGAACCCGGAAGCTGGCTTTGTGGAGGCAGTAAGCTGACTCCACACTGTCTACAAGTCAACTTCATCCCACCAACAGGGCCTCTGAATGTAACTTCAGACTCTTTCATATTGTCCACTCACTGACCTCTGTTAATAACTAAGCTCCATTTTTTCTACATAACCTGAATTCCCACTGTGTCCATTTGTGCGCACATTTTGGGTACAATCCGGAACCGAGCCCATTACTTCCATCTCCCATTTTTTCCTCTTGTGCCTATCTCCAACCTCCAGACGCCACTATCCCAATGATCTCCTGACCAGCCTCCACCCTCCATAAATTCCAGCTCATCCAAAACTCTGTGTCCCGTATCCTATCCCACACAAATCATCACCCCTGCCCTTACTGACCTACATTAGCTCGCGGTGCCCCAACACCTCAAATTTTAAATTCTCATCCTCGTCTTTAAATCCCTTCATGGCCTCGCTCCACCCCATCTCTGTAACCTTCTCCAGCCCCACAACCACCCACCCCCATCAAACTCTCCATTCCTCTGTCTCTGGCCTCTTGCGCACCTTTGGTGGTGCCTTCAGCAACCTAGGCCCCAGGCTCCGCAATTCTCTCCCTAAATCTCTCCACCTCTCAACCACCCTCCTTAAAACCCATCTCTCTGACCAACCTTTCGGTCACCCCTCCTAATATCATAAGAACATAAGAAATAGGAGCAGGAGTGGGCCATTTGGCCCTTCGAGCCTGCTCCGCCATTCAATAAGATCATGGCTGATCTTCCACCTCATCTCCACTTTCCTGCACTATCCCCATATCCTTTGATACCCTCAATATTCAAAAATCTATCAATCTCTGTCTTGAATATACTCAACGACTGAGACTCCACAGCCTCTCTGGGGTAGAGAATTCCAAAGATTCACCACCCTCTGAGTGAAGAAATTTCTCCTCATCTCAGTCCTGAATAGCCGACCCCTTATTCTGAGACTGTGACCCCTGGTTCTAGACTCCCCAGCCAGGAGGAACATCCTCCCTGCATCTACCCTGTCAGGCCCTGTATCTTTGGAATCTGCTCCATTACTTTTTAATAATCCTCTTTGAATCGTCTGAGAACTTTCTACATTAAAGACTAAATAAATGGCACTTATTACTGTTATAATAATATTTAAGTCTCTCTCTCTCTCCTGCCCCGCCCCGCCCTTTCTGTGGAGCGACTCTCTCTCAGCTCCTCCTCCCCTGTTGTTCCCGTTATCTGATTCCAATGTCCGAGCGGCGAGTCCTCCAGCCAGATGACGAACTTTGTCCTCTTTTTTCTCCTTTTGCACCTTCTCACCGCCTCGCCTTCAGGTAAAACCCTCTCTATAATTCTCCTTAAACCGGCGGTGACGGGGATTCGGGGCAGGGAGCTGTTTCAGGTGATAGAAAAATGAAAATTTAACGGCAGCGCAAAAATAACGAACAAAAGTCCCTAAAGGAACAATACAAAAACCTGTAGAATCCGCACCCTGAAGTATTTGCAGAGTTCCCACAGTGACTGTTCTATCTTCACACGTCTATTGCACCGGCCCAGTGCCAGACAGGAGTCTGGGATGTTTACTCTGTCGAGGATGGGGCGCAATGGTGGTGGGGGAAATTCAACTTCAGGCTTATTGGGTAGAAACAGGGAATGGTAGCCTAGTGGTTATGTGACTGGAGTAGTAATCCAGAGGCCTGGATTTATGATTTAGAGACCCGAGTTCAAATCCCACCACAGCAGCTGGGGAATTTAAATTCAGTTAATTAAATGAATCTGGAATAAAAAGCTAGTATCAGTAATGGTGACCATGAAACTATTGAATTGTTAGACCTGGTTCACGAATCCCCTTTAGGGAAGGAAACCTTACCCTGACTGGCCTATAATGTGCCTTCTGAAATGGCCGAGCAAGCCACTCAGTTGTAATAAACTGTTACAAGAAATAATAATAATAATAAGGATAAAACCGGATGGACCACCCGGCATCGACCTCGGCACTGGCTTTGGACACAACAAAGGCACACTCGGCCCAGTCGACCCTGCAAAGTCCTCCTCACTAACATCTGGGGACTTGTGCCAAAATTGGGAGAGCTGTCCCACAGCCTGACAGTCATACTCACAGAATCATGCCTTTCAGCCAACGTCCCAGACTCCTCCATCACCATCCCTGGGTATGTCCTGTCCTGTGCTGGGTCGGGAGGGAATGGCGCTGGGAGTCCTCAACATTGACTCCGGACCCCATGAAGTCTCTGTGGCTTCAGGTCAAACATGGGCAAGGAAACCTCCTGCTGATTACCACCTACCGCCCTCCCTCAGCTGATTCAGAACAGATCTAGCAGCTCATAACTGGGCATCCATGAGGTGCTGTGGGTCATCATCAGCAGCAGAATTGTATTCCACCACAATCTGTAACCTCATGGCCCAGCATATCCCTCACTCTACCATTACCAGCAAGCCAGGTTCAATGAGGAGTGTAGAAGAGCATGCCAGGAGCAGCACCAGGCATACCTAAAAATGCCATCCTGGGGAAGCTGCAACACAGGACTACATGAATGCTAAAAATCAGAAGCAGCATGCTATAGACAGAGCAGCTAAGCGATCCCACAAACAACAGAACAGATCAAAGCGCTGCAGTCCTGTCACATCCAGTTGTGAATGGTGGTGGACAATTAAACAACTAAGGGGAGGAGGAGGTTCCATGAACATCACCATCCTCAATGATGGCAGAGCTCAGCACACGAGTGCAAAAGACAAGGATCTTCAGCCAGAAGTGCCGAGTGGATGATCCATCTCGGCCTCCTCCTGAGGTCCCCACCATCACAGAAGCCAGTCTTCAGCCAATCCTGACTTGGAAATATATCGCCGATCCTTCATCGTCACTGGGTCAAAATCCTGGAACTCCTTCCCTAACAGCACTGTGGGAGTACCTTCACCACATGGACTGCAGCAGTTCAAGAAGGCGGCTCACCACCACCTTCTCAAGGGCAATAAAAGCTGGGCTTGCCAGCGACGCCGACATCCCAGGAACAAATATACTTTTTTAAATTGTCTCGGGCCGTTACTCAAAATGGAATTGGCCGCCCATTCTTGGCCCCGCTTGATATTCAGTGTCATTCACTTTGATAGAACTGAATATCGGGCGTGTGGTATAACGGGCGTCCGATGTGATTCCGCCCACTACCGCCCGAGATGAATTTTAACCCCTTGTGACTTCAGTGAAAAGGAAAATGGGGCGGTGTGGATCACCAGCGGTCGATTTGTACCGCGCGTTCTGTACGTTCCGCCCGAAGTTGAATTTTGGCCTCAATATGTCGGCCTCTGGAGCTAGTGATCCCAGTCGCTGGGATGAAAGTTTTGCATCAGGATTGGCTGTGAGGGGACTCCCAGGAAGGAGCGTTTGGGCAGAGTGAGGTTAATGATCAGAAACACAGTCTGACTCATTTCCAAAATTATTCAGCTGAGGTTTTTCTGTTTCAGAATGAGGCCAAGGCTTCCGGAGGAAGTTCCAATTCCTGTAAACATCGTATCTACTCTTGATACTGTATTTGGACTGGCTTCCTGTGTTCATGCTTGAAGCTGCTTTCTGAATTCTGAGCCAGAGCCCCAGTAGCCACGACTGACTGAAGCAGGGCTCGAACCTTGTTCCTGTCCGATTCAGAGGCTGGAATGCAACCGCTGAGCTAAAGGCCTGCTCCATTGTTCTGTTTGGAGCAGGAGAGAATATGGGGAGATTTAATAGAGATGTTCAAAATGATGAGGGGTTTTGATCGAGTAGTTAGGGAGAAACTGTTTCCTGTGGCCGGAGGACACAGATTGAAAGGAATTGTCAGAATTGGAGGGGGAGATGAGGACAATATTTTTCAGGCAGCAAGTTATGATGATCTGGAATGCGCTGCCTGAACGGGCGGTGGAAGCAGATTCAATAGTAACTTTCAAAAGGGAATTGAATGTATACTTAGAAAAGGAAACATGTGCAGGGCTGTGGGGAACGAGCGGGGGAGTGGGACTAATTGGACAGCACAGGCACAATGGGCTGAATGGCCTCCTTTGTGATGTATGATTTTATGAATCTAGGATCTATTCCGTAGAACGCTCACACTACACCACTACAGCCCAGCTCTAGCCCAGTGCAGTCCACCTTTCACCTTCAGGGGCTGATCTACATGTTGGAAGTTTCTATTTGTTTCCTATTTTAATTTCAGATATTTTTCTTTTTGCCTCAGTCACAGGGCGGCGGGTCTGGTGACGCTCTTCCTGTTGGATGTCACCGTCTAACACTGTTAAGTTATACAATTATAATGTTAATTATACTGTGTCTACATTGACTGATTGGGCAACAGTTGGAGAGAAGCTGAAGTTTACCAATAAAGATGCTGACACACTTTAAATAGTGAAAGTGAGCGGGGGGGAATGTTGGCAGCATTGGTTGCCATGGGGAGAGGTTGAGTGATCCACCACAGCTGTCACTGTTTGTGTAATGATTAAATCTCTCCTGATGTGGAGATGCCGGTTTTGGACTGGGGTGGTCAAAAGTGAGAAGTCGCACAACACCAGGTTATAGTCCAACAGATTTATTTAAAATTACAAGCTTTCGGAGCTATCCTGCCCCTTCTTCAGGTAGAGTTACTGTGAGAGAATCTACCAGAATTCACAGAATATAAACACAGAGAAAATGCAGAGTTTCAATCTTTCCCTACATCAAAGACACACTAAGAGCACAGCCAAGACTTGACATCGTTGCTTTTTAAAAAAACAAACACAAGAAACAAACACAAGAAACAAACCCAAATGGAGAGGATATGCAGCCAGCAGGTGTTTTGACACGTTGGACCCCCTGGGACACATCTCATTGTCTTGGCTGTGCTCTTAGTGTGTCTTTGATGAAGGGAAAGATTGAATCTCTGCATTTTCTCTGTGTTTATATTCTGTGAATTCTGGTAGATTCTCTCACAGTAACTCTACCTGAAGAAGGGGCAGGATAGCTCCGAAAGCTTGTAATTTTAAATAAATCTGTTGGACTATAACCTGGTGTTGTGCGACTTCTCATTTAAATCTCTCCTGTAATACGTGAACTGTTCTGATTCACTCATTTATATTTTAGCACTGATGGTGAAAGGCAGCATGGTGGCTGCAACAGGTTCCTCCATTCGATTCCCTGGAACTGATAAAGGATTCACCGATTTCAACTGGGAATTCTCTAATCCCAGCAAGACTGTTCCCATTATGGAATACATCAAAATCCATCAGATCATATTTGATCAGTATGAGAATCGAGTTGAATTTAACAAATCAGACGGATCCTTGTTACTAAAAGATTTACTCGAGACGGACACTGGGAGATACAAATTGACCGTGAACTTAGACCCTAAGAGGACCAGAATTCTAACTCTTGAGGTGTTTGGTAAGTGTTACTTAAATAAAGACAGTAGCATAGTGGTGACCCAGTGTTCTGATGCACTGTGTTGAACAAGATGTAGATTTTAGTTGCCATGGTCACCTGAACAGTTACTCTCATGATCATATAACAATGGTTGTGGGTGCTGGGAAACCAAAGTTCAACAGCTAATTATGTGTGGATGAGCCCTCCCCCTCCACCCCCCCATTATGTGTGGATGAGCTCTCCCTCTCCAGCCCCCATTGTGTGTAGATGAGCTCTCCCTCTCCACCCCCTCCCCATTATGTGTGGATGAGCTCTCCCTCTCCACCCCCTCCCCATTGTGCGTGGATGAGCTCTCCCTCTCCACCCCACATTGTGTGTGGATGAGCTCTCCCTTTGCCTGCCCCCATTGTGTGTGGATAAGCCCTCCCCCATTGTATGTGGATGAGCTCTCCCTCCCCCCCCCCACAATTGTGTGTGGATGAGCTCTCCCACCACCCCATTGTAAGTGGATGAGCTCTCCACCCCTCCCCCATTGTGTGTGGATGAGCTGAGAGAAGCAGAGAAGATAGGAGCAGGAGTAGGCCATTCGGCCCCTCGAGCCTGCTCCGCCATTCAATGTGATCATGGCTGATCATCCAAATTCAGTACCCTGTCCCAGCTTTCTCCCCATATCCCTTGATCCCTTTAGCCTTAAGAAATATATCTATCTCCTTCTTGAATATATTTAATGAATTGGTCTCAACTGCCTTCTGTGGTAGAGAATTCCACAGGTTCACCACTCTCTGGGTGAAGAAATTCCTCCTCATCTCAGTCCTAAATGGCTCACCCCTTATCCTTAGACTGTGACCTCTGGTTCTGGACTCCCCCGCCATCGGGAACATCCTTCCTGCATCTAGTCTGTCTAATCCTGTTAGAATTTTATAAGTTTCAATGAGATCCCCTCTCATTCTTCTAAACTCTAGCGAATATAAGCCTAATCGACCCAATCTCTCTTCATACGTCATTCCTGCCATCCCAGGTATCAGTCTGGTAAATCTTTGCTGCACTCCCTCCATGGCAAGAACATCCTTCCTCAGATAAGGTGACCAAAACTGCACACAATACTCAAGGTGTGGTCTCACCAAGGCCCTGTACAACTGCAGCAAGACGTCCTTGCTCCTGTACTCGAATCCTCTCGCTATGAAGGCCAACATACCATTTGCCTTCTTAACCGCCTGCTGCACCTGCATGCTTACCTTCAGCGACTGGTGCACAAGGACACCCAGATCTCGTTGCACTTCCCCTTTTCCCAATCTATTGCCGTTCAGATAATAATCTGTCTTCCTGTTTTTGCCACCAAAGTGGATAACCTCGCATTTATCCACATTAAACTGCATCTGCCATGCATCTGCCCAATCACCCAACCTGTCCAAATCATACTGGAGTTTCTCTGCATCCTCCTCACAGCACACACGCCCACCCAGCTTTGTGTCGTCTGCAAACTTGGAGATATTACATCTAGTTCCCTCGTCTAGATCATTAATATATATTGTGAATAGCTGGGGTCCCCCACTAGTCACTGCCTGCCACTCAGAAAAAGACCCGTTTATTCCAACTCTTTGCTTCCTGTCTGCCAACCAGTTCTCTATCCAAATCAGTACCTTACCCCCAATCCCATGTGCTTTAACTTTGTACGCTAATCTCTTATGCGGGACCTTATCGAAAGCCTTCTGAAAGTCCAAATACACCACATCCACTGGTTCTCCCTTATCTATTCTACCAGTTACAGCCTCAAAAAATTCCAGTACATTAGTCAGACATGATTTACCTTTTGTAAATCCATGTTGACTTTGTCCGATCCTGTCACTGTTTTCCAAGTGCTATGTTATTACATCTTTTATAATGGACTCTAGCATTTTGCCCACTTCCGATGTCAGGCTTACCGGTCTATAATTCCCCATTTTCTCTCGACCACCTTTTTTAAATAGTGGGGTTACATTAGCTACCCTCCAATCCATGGGAACTGTTCCAGAGTCTATAGAATTTTGGAAGATGACCAGCAATGCATCTACTATTTCTAGGGCCACTTCCTTAAGTACCCTAGGATGTAGATTATCAGGCACTGGGGATTTATCGGCCTTCAATCCCGCCAATTTCCCTCACACCATTTCCCTACAAATACTGATTTCATTCAATTCCTCCCTCTCATTAGACCCTATGTTCCCCGACATCTCTGGGAGGTTATTTGTGTCCTCCTTTGTGAAGACAGAACCAAAGTATGTATTTAATTGGTCTGCTTTCCCTGTGCCAGCTATCGGTGCAGTTTCAGACTCTGGCCCCTAGGGTTGTCTGTGGAGTCTGTTGCTGAAATCTCCCAACACTGTCGCCATCTTTTATATAAAAAATAACTTGTTTCCATCAACTGACCACAGACAGGGTCCTGGGAAATGTACCAGCAGTGTTAAAAACCCTTGTATTTTATGGTAAACTAAAGAAATTACAAAGAGTTTTTGCTTCTACAAGGCACCAAACTGCAGTATTTATTTGGCAATTTTTTATCCTCTGTATGAAATGGAATCTTTTCTTTTTTGAACAGGCCGTGATTCTTTCCTTTCCCCGTGGTTTCCATCTTCAAATACAGTCCCCGCCACTCACACCGTCCATGCTTATCGTCGGCAACCACCTATATCGGGCAAATGGCGCGAACCAGTTGCCATTTCCACTGAAGCCAATTACAAAGCAGCTATTTACAATACATTAAGCTGTTTCAGACAACAGTAGATCAGTCTTGTCGAATTGCATAGTGCACCAAATAACATACCTGGACCATGGCTCTCAAAACCACCAGCCCATAAACGGTTTTGGCCGACATGCTACAGCTGGTAAAACCTACTGAACCCATCAGTGGATTAAAGTCCTGCCGCCCCCAGGCACTTTGGTGTTGGTGTTGTTATAACCAAATGCAGTTTTCCCATCTGCTGCTTCTAGCGGGCAAATCGCGTTAACACCAACACGCCCGCTATAAGTGGTGGGGACTGTAATTTCTCTGCCGAAACAGCTCTCCTCTTTGGCCAGCAGCAGAGAATACGCCAATACCGCCGACGGTCCCTATTTACGGCCCTCTGATTAAACATGAAAGCTGTAATTAAACCCTGTACTGTCAAGCACTGCAACCCAGTTCCCAACAGCTTTCACAACAATTGGTACTCACAACAATCGAGACAGAAATAAAGAACTTGCATTTATACAGGACATTTCACATCCGCGGGACGTCCCAAAACGCTTCACAAGCCAGTAACGTACTTCTGAAGTGCAGTCACTGTTGTAATGTAGGGAAACGCGGCAGCCAATGTGTGCACAGCAAGATCCCACGATCAGCAAATGAGATGAATGACCGGTTAATCCAGTTTGCGTGGTGTCGATTGGCCAGGGCATGAGGTGAACTTCCCTGCTTTTCTTTTTTTATTAATGTCATGGGATCTTTTACGTCCACCTAAACGGGCACACGAGGCCTCGGTTTAGCATCTCGTACAAAGGTCAGCACCTCTGACAATGCTGCACTCTCTCAGTACTGCAGTCAAGTGTCGGCCTGGATTATGCGCTGAAGTCCTGCAGTGAGGCTTGACCTGAGCACTTCGTAAACTAGAAGGCAGATTTCCCTGCAATAGCAAAATACTGCGGATGCTGGAAATCTGAAATAACAGCAGAAAATGCTGGAAACACTCAGCCGGTCAGGCAGCATCATGGAGAGAGAAACAGAGTTAATGTTTCGGGTCGATGATGAAAGGTCATCAACCCGAAACACTGACTCTGTGTTTCTCTCTCCACGGATGCTGCCTGACCTGCTGAGTGTTTCCAGCATTTTCTGCTGTTATGTTGGCAGATTTTCCTCTTCAGTGTTGGGTGTGAAATTGTGAGCATCTTGTGCTTGATTTTGTGACCAGGGCCTCCATGCTTCCCAACGCTAAGGAAAATCTGGCTCTTTAAGTATTTATTACTGTGAAGATCAGTTGATTTCTGTGTTACCTATTCACTGGCTGTGCAGGTGACTTTACTGCAAACAAACAGCTGTGTTTGTGTGAGATTATATAAATATTTGTCAATATGTTAGCTGGGGGAGATGTATGTAAGGAAAGCATTAAAGTTTACATACAGTCATAGTCCTCGAGTCATAACGGCACATGAGGCCGTTCGGCCCATCGAGTCCGTGCCGGCTCTCTGTAGAGCAATCCATTCAGTCCCATTCTCCCGCTCTATCCCCATAGCCCTGCAAGTTTATTTCCCACAAGTGCCTATCCAGTCTCCTCTTGAAAACATTGAGTGTCTCCGCTTCCACCACTTCCGTCGGCAGCGAGTTCCAGGTCATCACCACTCGCTGTGTAATAAAGTTTTTCCTCACCTCCCCTCTGTATCTCTTGCCCAAAACCTTAAATCTGTGTCCCTAGTCCTTGTACCATCAACTAGTGGGAACAGCCTTTCCCCGTCTAGCCTATCCAAACCCGTCATAATCTTGTACACCTCTTTCAAATCACCCCTCAACCTCCTTTGCTCTAATGAAAACAAATCCAGCTTCTCCAACCTGTCCTTGTAGCTAAGATCCCCCATCCCTGGAACCATTCTGGTAAATCTCCTCTGCACCCTCTCAAGGGCCTTCACATCCTTAAAGTGTGGTGACCAGAACTGGACGCAATACTCCAGTTGTGGCCTAACCAGCGTTTTATAAAGGTTCAGCATATCTTCTCTACTTTTGTACTCAATACCTCTATTTATGAAGCTCAAGATTCTATGTGCTTTGCTAACCACTCTCTCAATATGTCCTGCCACCTTCAGGTACCTATGCACATTAACTCTCAGGTCCCTCTGTCCCTGCACACTCTTTAAAACTGTGCCATTGAGTGTATATTGCCTCTCACCTCACACTTCTCTGTATTAAATTCCATATGCCACTTGTTTGCCTATTCTGCTAGCCTTTCTATGTCCTGTTGCAGTCGATTGGTATCATCATCACTGTTTGCCACACCCCCAAATTTGGTGTCATCGGCAAATTTAGAAATTCTACTCTGTATTCCAATATCCAGGTCATTTATATATTTCAAAAAAAGCAGTGGCCCCAGCACTGACCCTTGGGGAACACCACTGTCTACCATCCTCCAGTCTGAAAAACTGCCATTTACCACAACTCGCTGTTTTCTGTCCTTAAGCCAATTTTATTATCCAAGCTGCCACTGACCCACCTATTCCATGAACCTCAATTTTGGTAACCAGCCTTTTATGTGGTTCTTTGTCAAACGCCTTCCTAAAATGCATGTAGACAACATCCATTGCATTCCCTTCATCAATCCTCCCTGTTACTTCATCAAAAAATTCAATTAGATTAGTCAAACGCAATCTGCCTTTTGCAAATCCGTGTTGGCTCTCCTTAATTAGCTTAAACCTCTCCAAGTACAGATGTTATTTTGAACATCATTGATTTTCACGCTACATGTATTTTATCCAGTTTAAATTAAAACCTAAGATTGAACACACAAACATCATTGAAAAACCAATCTGCCCTCTCAGGTGAATGTAAAAGATCCCATGGCACTATCTTGAAAAAGAACAGGGGAGTTCTCCCCGGTGTCCTGGCCAATATTTATCCCTCAATATTTATCTCTCAACAAACACATAAACCAGATTTTCTGGTCTTTATCTCATTGCTGTTTGTGGGAGCTTGCTGTGCACAAATTGGCAGCCGCGTTTCCTACATTACAACAGTGACTACACTTCAAAAGTGCTTCATTGGCTGTAAAGTGCTTTGGCAAGTCCTGAGGTTGTGCAAGGTGGTGTATAAATGCAAGTTAGTGCGTTCGTTCATTAAGTGAAAAACCCTCTCTCTGTGTCTTTCTCCAGATCCTCTCTCCATACCATCCATCTCCAGTAACTTCAGCCTCGAGAACCACACAGTGGCGTTGAGCTGCGCAGTGTGGAGAGGGAGAGCCAGTTCCATTCTGTGGACCAGAGGAGGGGCCTCGCTCCCAGCCAACCAGCGCTACTGGCTGTCGGACGACAACACAACTTTAATCATTAGGAACGCTCAGAAATCGGACTCTGGCCCCTACACCTGCACTGTCGCAAACCCAGTCAGTCGAACCAACAACACCTACCAGCTGTCCATCAAGGGTAAGTCTGTCAGGGTTACATAGAATTACATCGAGTCTACAGCACAGAAACAAGTCATTCGGCCCAATGCCAGTGTTTATGTTCCACACGAGCCTCCCACTCCTCTTCATCTAACCCCATCAACATATCCTAGTATTCCTTTCTCCCTCCTGTGTTTATCTATCTTCCCCTTAAAGCCATCAATACTATTCGCCTCAACCACTCCCTGTGGGAGCAAGTTTCACATTCAAACCACTCTCTGGGTAAAGAAGTTTCTCCTGAATTCCCTATTGGACTTATTGGTGACTATCTTATATTTATGGCCCCTAGATTTGGTCGCACCACAAGGGGAAGCTTCTTCTCTATGTCTACCCTATCAAACCCTTTCATAGTCTTACACACCTTTATCAGGTCACCTCTCAGCTTTCTCCTCTAGAGAAAAGACCCCCAGCCTATTCAATCTTTCCTGATAGTTGTAACCTCTCTTATAACCTATCATTCTTGTAAATCTTCTTTGCACCTTCTGCAGTGCCTCTATGTCCTTGTTATAATATGGAGACCAGAACGGTGCCTAGTACTGTAATTGTGGTCTGACCAAGGTTCTGTACCTTGGTTTATGTTCAGTGCGGCACAAGATGTGAGCCCTGTGATGAAGTGTCCTGTTTTGCTCCTCAATGTGTTTCGAAATCCAGGTAGTTACTGTGATGCTGTTGTAACTGCCCCACAATTTCATCAGTCGAATATTGATTGATTTGAGATCCTGTCAGTTTTCCCTCCCCTGCTCAACTGATTGATGCTGGCAGTGCACACCCTCTAGTGCATTTATATAGCGCCTTTCACACCCTCAGGACGTCCCAAAAGGCTTTACAGCCAGTGAAGAACTCTGTGAAGTGTAGGCACTGTTGTAATGCAGGAAAGGCGGCAGCCAGTTTATGCACAGCAAGCTCCCACAAATAGCAATAAGATAATGACCAGATAATCTGTTTCTTATTGATGTTGGTTGAGGCATAAATATTGACCAGGGGAACGCCCCTGCTCTTCTTCGAAATAATGTCGTGGGATCTTTTATGTCCACTTGAGAGGGCAGCTGGGCCCTAAGTTTAACATATCATCCGAAAGATAGCTGGGGTTACTTTGGCCAAAGGGTGAAAACAGGCGGTAAATGGGTGCAGTGCTAATTGGACACGCCTATTTGAAAGGCCGCATTTAGCACACAATTTTGGTCCTAATTGCTGATTACCATAATTTGAACTTGCCTGGAGGTGCTAACCAGAAACTTGCAGATTTAGCTTTCAAATGCTGAACAGATGCAATTTTCGTGGAGCAGTATATGGGGGCTCTTCGCACCCACTTCACTGAAGGTGTGGAGAGGGCAGGCTGACACACAGCGCACGTTTCAGGATGGCTCGGGGACCGAGGGAGAGGGTGCCCAGGTTCTCGGGTGTGGCACTGGAGGTCCTGGTGGAGGAGGTCCAGAGGGTCAAGGATGTCCTGTGCCCGCAGGGGGGGAAGAGATGCCACCTCGGCCTCCTGTCCCTCTCTCCTGCAGCAGTTGGTGCTGCTCTGCCTGGCCTCATTTCCTCCTCCCATCCCTCGTCCAGACCAACGTGGACCCCTGGCAAGATGTCCGTGACCAAGCACTCCATTTCTCCTGCTGACTCCTATAAGGTGGAGTCACACAGCACTTACTCCTTTTAGGTGGAGTCCTCAGAGAATTTCCAGAATAAATGTTGCTCGAGTGTTGGTGAAGTCTTGACAAAGTGTCCCAGAAAGTCTCCCGATGTGTTTCCGAGGTCCTCTTCACAGCTCCAGCAGCAATGACCATGAAATGGTGCCCCTCCCTATCTCTGTAATCTCTTCCAGCCCCACAACCCCCCCAAGATATCTGCGCTCCTCTAATTCTTCCCTCTTGTGCATCCCTGATTATAATCGCTCAAGCATTGGTGGCCGTGCCTTCAGCTGCCGAGGCCCTAAGCTCTGGAATTCCCTGCCTAAACCTCTCCGCCTCTCTACCTCTCTTTCCTCCTTTAAGACGCTCCTTAAAACCTGCCTTTGACCAAGCTTTTGGTCATCTGCCCTAATTTCTCTTTATGTGGCTTGGTGTCAAATTTTTTGTCTTATAATACTCCTGTGCAGTACCTTGGGACGTTTTACTATGTTAAAGGCACTATATAAATACAAGTGTTGTTGTTGTATCCCTCCAAGTAACGCTTGAAATCGACATCAACGTGTGTTTCCTCCCAATCCGCTGGTCGCTGTTAGGAGAGGGTGTTAGTTGCAGCGCTAGCCACCAAAATGCTGTCCAGCCATTATTAATGAGCGTTACCAGGCATTTTAAGTGGATATCAGCTGTTTAGCAAGCCTCCGGGTGGCCGTTCCTTGTGCTGCCTTCAACTCCTTTACCAAGATGGCGTCTTGCACTAAACGCAGGCTAAACTGGCGTTTCAGCCTAAGACCCCCATCTTGGCCACCTCAGGTTACTCGACGAAAATCACCCCCAGCATCTCCAGTGCAGTGCTGCCACAGAACTACACTGGGAGTGCAGCCTAGGTTTTGTGCTGAAGTTCCTGGAGTGGGACTTGAACCCACAGCCTTCTGACTCGGAGGCGAGCGAGCTACCCACTGAGCCACGGCTGACACCAAATGGCAGGCGCAGCTCCTGCGGTAGGATACAGGAGACCATCCCCTGCTCTTCTTCGAAATAGTGTCGTGGATGTTTCACGTCCACCATGTTCATTTGAATTAAAAATAATTTTAAAATGTTCCCTTTTAACGAGGGTTAATCGAAGACAAATCGTTTCATTTTTTAGGTCATGAATCCAGTTCCGGAGCTCGATATGGGTTAATTCCGTTTGCTGTCTTAGTGTTCGTGACGGTGCTCTCTGTCCTGGTGTGCGGTGAGTGCTCGGTGCTCTGGGTAAACTCTGTCCTGGTGTGTGGTGAGTGCTCGGTGCTCTGGGTAAACTCTGTCCTGGTGTGTGGTGAGTGCTCGGTGCTCTGGGTAAACTCTGTCCTGGTGTGTGGTGAGTGCTCGGTGCTCTGGGTAAACTCTGTCCTGGTGTGTGGTGAGTGCTCGGTGCTCTGGGTAAACTCTGTCCTGGTGTGTGGTGAGTGCTCGGTGCTCTGGGTAAACTCTGTCCTGGTGTATGGTGAGTGCTCGGTGCTCTGGGTAAACTCTGTCCTGGTGTATGGTGAGTGCTCGGTGCTCTGGATAAACTCTGTCCTGGTGTATGGTGAGTGCTCGGTGCTCAGGGTAAACTCTGTCCTGGTGTATGGTGAGTGCTCGGTGCTCTTGGTAAACTCTGTCCTGGTGTGTGGTGAGTGCTCGGTGCTCCGGGTAAACTCTGTCCTGGTGTGTGGTGAGTGCTCGGTGCTCCGGGTAAACTCTGTCCTGGTGTGTGGTGAGTGCTCGGTGCTCTGGGTAAACTCTGTCCTGGTGTGTGGTGAGTGCTCGGTGCTCCGGGTAAACTCTGTCCTGGTGTATGGTGAGTGCTCGGTGCTCTGGTAAACTCTGTCCTGGTGTGTGGTGAGTGCTCGGTGCTCCGGGTAAACTCTGTCCTGGTGTGTGGTGAGTGCTCGGTGCTCTGGGTAAACTCTGTCCTGGTGTGTGGTGAGTGCTCGGTGCTCTGGGTAAACTCTGTCCTGGTGTGTGGTGAGTGCTCGGTGCTCTGGGTAAACTCTGTCCTGGTGTGTGGTGAGTGCTCGGTGCTCCGGGTAAACTCTGTCTGGTGTGTGGTGAGTGCTCGGTGCTCTGGGTAAACTCTGTCCTGGTGTGTGGTGAGTGCTCGGTGCTCCGGGTAAACTCTGTCCTGGTGTGTGGTGAATGCTCGGTGCTCCGGGTAAACTCAGTCCGGGTAAACTCTGTCCTGGTGTGTGGTAAGTGCTCGGTGCTCCGGGTAAACTCTGTCCTGGTGTGTGGTGAGTGCTCGGTGCTCCGGGTAAACTCTGTCCTGGTGTGTGGTGAGTGCTCGGTGCTCTGGGTAAACTCTATCCTGGTGTGTGGTGAGTGCTCGGTGCTCTGGGTAAACTCTGTCCTGGTGTGTGGTGAGAGCTCGGTGCTCCGGGTAAACTCTGTCCTGGTGTGTGGTGAGTGCTCGCTGCTCTGGGTAAACTCTGTCCTGGTGTGTGGTGAGTGCTTGGTGCTCTGGGTAAACTCTGTCCTGGTGTGTGGTGAGTGCTCGGTGATCCGGGTAAACTCTGTCCTGGTGTATGGTGAGTGCTCGGTGCTCTGGATAAACTCTGTCCTGGTGTGTGGTGAGTGCTCGGTGCTCTGGGTAAACTCTGTCCTGGTGTGTGGTGAGTGCTCGGTGCTCCGGTTAAACTCTGTCCTGGTGTGTGGTGAGTGCTCGGTGCTCCGGGTAAACTCTGTCCTGGTGTATGGTGAGTGCTCGGTGCTCTTGGTAAACTCTGTCCTGGTGTGTGGTGAGTGCTCGGTGCTCTGGGTAAACTCTGTCCTGGTGTATGGTGAGTGCTCGGTGCTCCGGGTAAACTCTGTCCTGGTGTGTGGTGAGTGCTCGGTGCTCCGGGTAAACTCTTGCCTCGTGTGTGGTGAGTGCTCGGTGCTCCGGGTAAACTCTGTCCTGGTGTGTGGTGAGTGCTCGGTGCTCCGGGTAAACTCTGTCCTGGTGTATGGTGAGTGCTCGGTGCTCTGGATAATCTCTGTCCTGGTGTATGGTGAGTGCTCGGTGCTCCAGGTAAACTCTGTCCTGGTGTATGGTGAGTGCTCGGTGCTCTTGGTAAACTCTGTCCTGGTGTGTGGTGAGTGCTCGGTGCTCCGGGTAAACTCTTTCCTCGTGTGTGGTGAGTGCTCGGTGCTCCGGGTAAACTCTGTCCTGGTGTGTGGTGAGTGCTCGGTGCTCCGGGTAAACTCTGTCCTGGTGTGTGGTGAGTGCTCGGTGCTCCGGGTAAACTCTGTCCTGGTGTGTGGTGAGTGCTCGGTGCTCCGGGTAAACTCTGTCCTGGTGTGTGGTGAGTGCTCGGTGCTCTGGGTAAACTCTGTCCTGGTGTGTGGTGAGTGCTTGGTGCTCTGGGTAAACTCTGTCCTGGTGTATGGTGAGTGCTCGGTGCTCTTGGTAAACTCTGTCCTGGTGTGTGGTGAGTGCTCGGTGCTCCGGGTAAACTCTGTCCTGGTGTGTGGTGAGTGCTCGGTGCTCCGGGTAAACTCTGTCCTGGTGTGTGGTGAGTGCTCGGTGCTCTGGGTAAACTCTGTCCTGGTGTGTGGTGAGTGCTCGGTGCTCCGGGTAAACTCTGTCCTGGTGTATGGTGAGTGCTCGGTGCTCTGGATAAACTCTGTCCTGGTGTGTGGTGAGTGCTCGGTGCTCCGGGTAAACTCTGTCCTGGTGTGTGTTGAGTGCTCGGTGCTCTGGGTAAACTCTGTCCTGGTGTGTGGTGAGTGCTCGGTGCTCTGGGTAAACTCTGTCCTGGTGTGTGGTGAGTGCTCGGTGCTCTGGGTAAACTCTGTCCTGGTGTGTGGTGAGTGCTCGGTGCTCCGGGTAAACTCTGTTCTGGTGTGTGGTGAGTGCTCGGTGCTCTGGGTAAACTCTGTCCTGGTGTGTGGTGAGTGCTCGGTGATCCGGGTAAAATCTGTCCTGGTGTGTGGTGAATGCTCGGTGCTCCGGGTAAACTCAGTCCGGGTAAACTCTGTCCTGGTGTGTGGTAAGTGCTCGGTGCTCCGGGTAAACTCTGTCCTGGTGTGTGGTGAGTGCTCGGTGCTCCGGGTAAACTCTGTCCTGGTGTGTGGTGAGTGCTCGGTGCTCTGGGTAAACTCTATCCTGGTGTGTGGTGAGTGCTCGGTGCTCTGGGTAAACTCTGTCCTGGTGTGTGGTGAGAGCTCGGTGCTCCGGGTAAACTCTGTCCTGGTGTGTGGTGAGTGCTCGGTGCTCTGGGTAAACTCTGTCCTGGTGTGTGGTGAGTGCTTGGTGCTCTGGGTAAACTCTGTCCTGGTGTGTGGTGAGTGCTCGGTGATCCGGGTAAACTCTGTCCTGGTGTATGGTGAGTGCTCGGTGCTCTGGATAAACTCTGTCCTGGTGTGTGGTGAGTGCTCGGTGCTCTGGGTAAACTCTGTCCTGGTGTGTGGTGAGTGCTCGGTGCTCCGGGTAAACTCTGTCCTGGTGTGTGGTGAGTGCTCGGTGCTCCAGGTAAACTCTGTCCTGGTGTATGGTGAGTGCTCGGTGCTCTTGGTAAACTCTGTCCTGGTGTGTGGTGAGTGCTCGGTGCTCTGGGTAAACTCTGTCCTGGTGTATGGTGAGTGCTCGGTGCTCCGGGTAAACTCTGTCCTGGTGTGTGGTGAGTGCTCGGTGCTCCGGGTAAACTCTTGCCTCGTGTGTGGTGAGTGCTCGGTGCTCCGGGTAAACTCTGTCCTGGTGTGTGGTGAGTGCTCGGTGCTCCGGGTAAACTCTGTCCTGGTGTATGGTGAGTGCTCGGTGCTCTGGATAATCTCTGTCCTGGTGTATGGTGAGTGCTCGGTGCTCCAGGTAAACTCTGTCCTGGTGTATGGTGAGTGCTCGGTGCTCTTGGTAAACTCTGTCCTGGTGTGTGGTGAGTGCTCGGTGCTCCGGGTAAACTCTTTCCTCGTGTGTGGTGAGTGCTCGGTGCTCCGGGTAAACTCTGTCCTGGTGTGTGGTGAGTGCTCGGTGCTCCGGGTAAACTCTGTCCTGGTGTGTGGTGAGTGCTCGGTGCTCCGGGTAAACTCTGTCCTGGTGTGTGGTGAGAGCTCGGTGCTCCGGGTAAACTCTGTCCTGGTGTGTGGTGAGTGCTCGGTGCTCTGGGTAAACTCTGTCCTGGTGTGTGGTGAGTGCTTGGTGCTCTGGGTAAACTCTGTCCTGGTGTGTGGTGAGTGCTCGGTGATCCGGGTAAACTCTGTCCTGGTGTATGGTGAGTGCTCGGTGCTCTGGTAAACTCTGTCCTGGTGTGTGGTGAGTGCTCGGTGCTCTGGGTAAACTCTGTCCTGGTGTGTGGTGAGTGCTCGGTGCTCCGGGTAAACTCTGTCCTGGTGTGTGGTGAGTGCTCGGTGCTCCAGGTAAACTCTGTCCTGGTGTATGGTGAGTGCTCGGTGCTCTGGTAAACTCTGTCCTGGTGTGTGGTGAGTGCTCGGTGCTCTGGGTAAACTCTGTCCTGGTGTGTGGTGAGTGCTCGGTGCTCGGGTAAACTCTGTCCTGGTGTGTGGTGAGTGCTCGGTGCTCTGGGTAAACTCTGTCCTGGTGTGTGGTGAGTGCTCGGTGCTCCGGGTAAACTCTGTCCTGGTGTGTGGTGAGTGCTCGGTGCTCTGGGTAAACTCTGTCCTGGTGTGTGGTGAGTGCTCGGTGCTCCGGGTAAACTCTGTCCTGGTGTGTGGTGAATGCTCGGTGCTCCGGGTAACTCAGTCCGGGTAAACTCTGTCCTGGTGTGTGGTAAGTGCTCGGTGCTCCGGGTAAACTCTGTCCTGGTGTGTGGTGAGTGCTCGGTGCTCCGGGTAAACTCTGTCCTGGTGTGTGGTGAGTGCTCGGTGCTCTGGGTAAACTCTATCCTGGTGTGTGGTGAGTGCTCGGTGCTCTGGGTAAACTCTGTCCTGGTGTGTGGTGAGAGCTCGGTGCTCCGGGTAAACTCTGTCCTGGTGTGTGGTGAGTGCTCGGTGCTCTGGGTAAACTCTGTCCTGGTGTGTGGTGAGTGCTTGGTGCTCTGGGTAAACTCTGTCCTGGTGTGTGGTGAGTGCTCGGTGATCCGGGTAAACTCTGTCCTGGTGTATGGTGAGTGCTCGGTGCTCTGGATAAACTCTGTCCTGGTGTGTGGTGAGTGCTCGGTGCTCTGGGTAAACTCTGTCCTGGTGTGTGGTGAGTGCTCGGTGCTCCGGGTAAACTCTGTCCTGGTGTGTGGTGAGTGCTCGGTGCTCCAGGTAAACTCTGTCCTGGTGTATGGTGAGTGCTCGGTGCTCTTGGTAAACTCTGTCCTGGTGTGTGGTGAGTGCTCGGTGCTCTGGGTAAACTCTGTCCTGGTGTATGGTGAGTGCTCGGTGCTCCGGGTAAACTCTGTCCTGGTGTGTGGTGAGTGCTCGGTGCTCCGGGTAAACTCTTGCCTCGTGTGTGGTGAGTGCTCGGTGCTCCGGGTAAACTCTGTCCTGGTGTGTGGTGAGTGCTCGGTGCTCCGGGTAAACTCTGTCCTGGTGTATGGTGAGTGCTCGGTGCTCTGGATAATCTCTGTCCTGGTGTATGGTGAGTGCTCGGTGCTCCAGGTAAACTCTGTCCTGGTGTATGGTGAGTGCTCGGTGCTCTGGGTAAACTCTGTCCTGGTGTGTGGTGAGTGCTCGGTGCTCCGGGTAAACTCTGTCCTCGGTGTGTGGTGAGTGCTCGGTGCTCCGGGTAAACTCTGTCCTGGTGTGTGGTGAGTGCTCGGTGCTCCGGGTAAACTCTGTCCTGGTGTGTGGTGAGTGCTCGGTGCTCCGGGTAAACTCTGTCCTGGTGTGTGGTGAGTGCTCGGTGCTCCGGGTAAACTCTGTCCTGGTGTGTGGTGAGTGCTCGGTGCTCTGGGTAAACTCTGTCCTGGTGTGTGGTGAGTGCTCGGTGCTCTGGGTAAACTCTGTCCTGGTGTGTGGTGAGTGCTCGGTGATCCGGGTAAATTCTGTCCTGGTGTATGGTGAGTGCTCGGTGCTCTGGATAAACTCTGTCCTGGTGTGTGGTGAGTGCTCGGTGCTCTGGGTAAACTCTGTCCTGGTGTGTGGTGAGTGCTCAGTGCTCCGGGTAAACTCTGTCCTGGTGTGTGGTGAGTGCTCGGTGCTCCAGGTAAACTCTGTCCTGGTGTGTGGTGAGTGCTCGGTGCTCTTGGTAAACTCTGTCCTGGTGTGTGGTGAGTGCTCGGTGCTCCGGGTAAACTCTGTCCTGGTGTGTGGTGAGTGCTCGGTGCTCCGGGTAAACTCTGTCCTGGTGTGTGGTGAGTGCTCGGTGCTCTGGTAAACTCTGTCCTGGTGTGTGGTGAGTGCTCGGTGCTCTGGGTAAACTCTGTCCTGGTGTGTGGTGAGTGCTCGGTGCTCCGGGTAAACTCTGTCCTGGTGTGTGGTGAGTGCTCGGTGCTCTGGGTAAACTCTGTCCTGGTGTGTGGTGAGTGCTCGGTGCTCCGGGTAAACTCTGTCCTGGTGTGTGGTGAGTGCTCGGTGCTCCGGGTAAACTCTGTCCTGGTGTGTGGTGAGTGCTCGGTGCTCGGGTAAACTCTGTCCTGGTGTGTGGTGAGTGCTCGGTGCTCCGGGTAAACTCTGTCCTGGTGTGTGGTGAGTGCTCGGTGCTCCGGGTAAACTCTGTCCTGGTGTGTGGTGAGTGCTCGGTGCTCCGGGTAAACTCTGTCCTGGTGTGTGGTGAGTGCTCGGTGCTCCGGTAAACTCTGTCCTGGTGTGTGGTGAGTGCTCGGTGCTCTGGGTAAACTCTGTCCTGGTGTGTGGTGAGTGCTCGGTGCTCTGGGTAAACTCTGTCCTGGTGTGTGGTGAGTGCTCGGTGCTCCGGGTAAACTCTGTCCTGGTGTGTGGTGAGTGCTCGGTGCTCCGGGTAAACTCTGTCCTGGTGTGTGGTGAGTGCTCGGTGCTCTGGGTAAACTCTGTCCTGGTGTGTGGTGAGTGCTCGGTGCTCTGGGTAAACTCTGTCCTGGTGTGTGGTGAGTGCTCGGTGATCCGGGTAAACTCTGTCCTGGTGTATGGTGAGTGCTCGGTGCTCTGGATAAACTCTGTCCTGGTGTGTGGTGAGTGCTCGGTGCTCTGGGTAAACTCTGTCCTGGTGTGTGGTGAGTGCTCGGTGCTCCGGGTAAACTCTGTCCTGGTGTGTGGTGAGTGCTCGGTGCTCCAGGTAAACTCTGTCCTGGTGTATGGTGAGTGCTCGGTGCTCTTGGTAAACTCTGTCCTGGTGTGTGGTGAGTGCTCGGTGCTCTGGGTAAACTCTGTCCTGGTGTATGGTGAGTGCTCGGTGCTCCGGGTAAACTCTGTCCTGGTGTGTGGTGAGTGCTCGGTGCTCCGGGTAAACTCTTGCCTCGTGTGTGGTGAGTGCTCGGTGCTCCGGGTAAACTCTGTCCTGGTGTGTGGTGAGTGCTCGGTGCTCCGGGTAAACTCTGTCCTGGTGTATGGTGAGTGCTCGGTGCTCTGGATAAACTCTGTCCTGGTGTATGGTGAGTGCTCGGTGCTCCAGGTAAACTCTGTCCTGGTGTATGGTGAGTGCTCGGTGCTCTGGTAAACTCTGTCCTGGTGTGTGGTGAGTGCTCGGTGCTCCGGGTAAACTCTGTCCTCGTGTGTGGTGAGTGCTCGGTGCTCCGGGTAAACTCTGTCCTGGTGTGTGGTGAGTGCTCGGTGCTCCGGGTAAACTCTGTCCTGGTGTGTGGTGAGTGCTCGGTGCTCCGGGTAAACTCTGTCCTGGTGTGTGGTGAGTGCTCGGTGCTCCGGGTAAACTCTGTCCTGGTGTGTGGTGAGTGCTCGGTGCTCTGGGTAAACTCTGTCCTGGTGTGTGGTGAGTGCTCGGTGCTCTGGGTAAACTCTGTCCTGGTGTGTGGTGAGTGCTCGGTGCTCCGGGTAAACTCTGTCCTGGTGTATGGTGAGTGCTCGGTGCTCTGGTAAACTCTGTCCTGGTGTGTGGTGAGTGCTCGGTGCTCTGGGTAAACTCTGTCCTGGTGTGTGGTGAGTGCTCGGTGCTCCGGGTAAACTCTGTCCTGGTGTGTGGTGAGTGCTCGGTGCTCCTGGTAAACTCTGTCCTGGTGTATGGTGAGTGCTCGGTGCTCTGGGTAAACTCTGTCCTGGTGTGTGGTGAGTGCTCGGTGCTCTGGGTAAACTCTGTCCTGGTGTGTGGTGAGTGCTCGGTGCTCCGGGTAAACTCTGTCCTGGTGTGTGGTGAGTGCTCGGTGCTCTGGGTAAACTCTGTCCTGGTGTGTGGTGAGTGCTCGGTGCTCCGGGTAAACTCTGTCCTGGTGTGTGGTGAGTGCTCGGTGCTCTGGGTAAACTCTGTCCTGGTGTGTGGTGAGTGCTCGGTGCTCGGGTAAACTCTGTCCTGGTGTGTGGTGAGTGCTCGGTGCTCTGGGTAAACTCTGTCCTGGTGTGTGGTGAGTGCTCGGTGCTCCGGGTAAACTCTGTCCTGGTGTGTGGTGAGTGCTCGGTGCTCCTGGTAAACTCTGTCCTGGTGTATGGTGAGTGCTCGGTGCTCTGGTAAACTCTGTCCTGGTGTGTGGTGAGTGCTCGGTGCTCTGGGTAAACTCTGTCCTGGTGTGTGGTGAGTGCTCGGTGCTCCGGGTAAACTCTGTCCTGGTGTGTGGTGAGTGCTCGGTGCTCCGGGTAAACTCTGTCCTGGTGTGTGGTGAGTGCTCGGTGCTCCGGGTAAACTCTGTCCTGGTGTGTGGTGAGTGCTCGGTGCTCCGGGTAAACTCTGTCCTGGTGTATGGTGAGTGCTCGGTGCTCTGGATAAACTCTGTCCTGGTGTATGGTGAGTGCTCGGTGCTCCAGGTAAACTCTGTCCTGGTGTATGGTGAGTGCTCGGTGCTCTGCGTAAACTCTGTCCTGGTGTGTGGTGAGTGCTCGGTGCTCCGGGTAAACTCTGTCCTGGTGTGTGGTGAGTGCTCGGTGCTCCGGGTAAACTCTGTCCTGGTGTGTGGTGAGTGCTCGGTGCTCCGGGTAAACTCTGTCCTGGTGTGTGGTGAGTGCTCGGTGCTCCGGGTAAACTCTGTCCTGGTGTGTGGTGAGTGCTCGGTGCTCCGGGTAAACTCTGTCCTGGTGTGTGGTGAGTGCTCGGTGCTCTGGGTAAACTCTGTCCTGGTGTGTGGTGAGTGCTCGGTGCTCTGGGTAAACTCTGTCCTGGTGTGTGGTGAGTGCTCGGTGCTCCGGGTAAACTCTGTCCTGGTGTGTGGTGAGTGCTCGGTGCTCTGGGTAAACTCTGTCCTGGTGTGTGGTGAGTGCTCGGTGCTCTGGGTAAACTCTGTCCTGGTGTGTGGTGAGTGCTCGGTGCTCCGGGTAAACTCTGTCCTGGTGTGTGGTGAGTGCTCGGTGCTCCAGGGTAAACTCTGTCCTGGTGGATGGTGAGTGCTCGGTGCTCTTGGTAAACTCTGTCCTGGTGTGTGGTGAGTGCTCGGTGCTCTGGGTAAACTCTGTCCTGGTGTATGGTGAGTGCTCGGTGCTCCGGGTAAACTCTGTCCTGGTGTGTGGTGAGTGCTCGGTGCTCTGGGTAAACTCTGTCCTGGTGTGTGGTGAGTGCTCGGTGCTCCGGGTAAACTCTGTCCTGGTGTGTGGTGAGTGCTCGGTGCTCCGGGTAAACTCTGTCCTGGTGTGTGGTGAGTGCTCGGTGCTCAGGGTAAACTCTGTCCTGGTGTATGGTGAGTGCCGTGCCGTACCTGCCTGTTGCTCTGGGTAAACTCTGTCCTGGTGTGTGGTGAGTGCTCGTTGCTCCGGGTAAACTCTGTCCTGGTGTGTGGTGAGTGCTCGGTGCTCTGGGTAAACTCTGTCCTGGTGTGTGGTGAGTGCTCGGTGCTCCGGGTAAACTCTGTCCTGGTGTGTGGTGAGTGCTCGGTGCTCTGGGTAAACTCTGTCCTGGTGTGTGGTGAGTGCTTGGTGCTCTGGGTAAACTCTGTCCTGGTGTGTGGTGAGTGCTCGGTGATCCGGGTAAACTCTGTCCTGGTGTATGGTGAGTGCTCGGTGCTCTGGATAAACTCTGTCCTGGTGTGTGGTGAGTGCTCGGTGCTCTGGGTAAACTCTGTCCTGGTGTGTGGTGAGTGCTCGGTGCTCCGGGTAAACTCTGTCCTGGTGTGTGGTGAGTGCTCGGTGCTCCAGGTAAACTCTGTCCTGGTGTATGGTGAGTGCTCGGTGCTCTTGGTAAACTCTGTCCTGGTGTGTGGTGAGTGCTCGGTGCTCGGGTAAACTCTGTCCTGGTGTATGGTGAGTGCTCGGTGCTCTGGATAAACTCTGTCCTGGTGTGTGGTGAGTGCTCGGTGCTCTGGGTAAACTCTGTCCTGGTGTGTGGTGAGTGCTCGGTGCTCCGGGTAAACTCTGTCCTGGTGTGTGGTGAGTGCTCGGTGCTCCGGGTAAACTCTGTCCTGGTGTATGGTGAGTGCTCGGTGCTCTGGTAAACTCTGTCCTGGTGTATGGTGAGTGCTCGGTGCTCTGGTAAACTCTGTCCTGGTGTGTGGTGAGTGCTCGGTGCTCTGGGTAAACTCTGTCCTGGTGTGTGGTGAGTGCTCGGTGCTCCGGGTAAACTCTGTCCTGGTGTGTGGTGAGTGCTCGGTGCTCCGGGTAAACTCTGTCCTGGTGTGTGGTGAGTGCTCGGTGCTCGGGTAAACTCTGTCCTGGTGTGTGGTGAGTGCTCGGTGCTCTGGGTAAACTCTGTCCTGGTGTATGGTGAGTGCTCGGTGCTCTGGATAAACTCTGTCCTGGTGTGTGGTGAGTGCTCGGTGCTCTGGGTAAACTCTGTCCTGGTGTGTGGTGAGTGCTCGGTGCTCCGGGTAAACTCTGTCCTGGTGTGTGGTGAGTGCTCGGTGCTCCAGGTAAACTCTGTCCTGGTGTATGGTGAGTGCTCGGTGCTCTGGTAAACTCTGTCCTGGTGTGTGGTGAGTGCTCGGTGCTCTGGGTAAACTCTGTCCTGGTGTATGGTGAGTGCTCGGTGCTCCGGGTAAACTCTGTCCTGGTGTGTGGTGAGTGCTCGGTGCTCTGGGTAAACTCTGTCCTCGTGTGTGGTGAGTGCTCGGTGCTCCGGGTAAACTCTGTCCTGGTGTGTGGTGAGTGCTCGGTGCTCCGGGTAAACTCTGTCCTGGTGTATGGTGAGTGCTCGGTGCTCTGGATAAACTCTGTCCTGGTGTATGGTGAGTGCTCGGTGCTCAGGTAAACTCTGTCCTGGTGTATGGTGAGTGCTCGGTGCTCTGGTAAACTCTGTCCTGGTGTGTGGTGAGTGCTCGGTGCTCCGGGTAAACTCTGTCCTCGTGTGTGGTGAGTGCTCGGTGCTCCGGGTAAACTCTGTCCTGGTGTGTGGTGAGTGCTCGGTGCTCTGGGTAAACTCTGTCCTGGTGTGTGGTGAGTGCTCGGTGCTCCGGGTAAACTCTGTCCTGGTGTATGGTGAGTGCTCGGTGCTCTGGATAAACTCTGTCCTGGTGTGTGGTGAGTGCTCGGTGCTCCGGGTAAACTCTGTCCTGGTGTGTGGTGAGTGCTCGGTGCTCTGGGTAAACTCTGTCCTGGTGTGTGGTGAGTGCTCGGTGCTCTGGGTAAACTCTGTCCTGGTGTGTGGTGAGTGCTCGGTGCTCTGGGTAAACTCTGTCCTGGTGTGTGGTGAGTGCTCGGTGCTCCGGGTAAACTCTGTCTGGTGTGTGGTGAGTGCTCGGTGCTCTGGGTAAACTCTGTCCTGGTGTGTGGTGAGTGCTCGGTGCTCCGGGTAAAATCTGTCCTGGTGTGTGGTGAGTGCTCGGTGCTCCGGGTAAACTCTGTCCTGGTGTGTGGTGAGTGCTCGGTGCTCTGGTAAACTCTGTCCTGGTGTGTGGTGAGTGCTCGGTGCTCCGGGTAAACTCTGTCCTGGTGTGTGGTGAGTGCTCGGTGCTCCGGGTAAACTCTGTCCTGGTGTGTGGTGAGTGCTCGGTGCTCTGGGTAAACTCTGTCCTGGTGTGTGGTGAGTGCTCGGTGCTCTGGGTAAACTCTGTCCTGGTGTGTGGTGAGTGCTCGGTGCTCCGGGTAAACTCTGTCCTGGTGTGTGGTGAGTGCTCGGTGCTCTGGGTAAACTCTGTCCTGGTGTGTGGTGAGTGCTTGGTGCTCTGGGTAAACTCTGTCCTGGTGTGTGGTGAGTGCTCGGTGATCCGGGTAAACTCTGTCCTGGTGTATGGTGAGTGCTCGGTGCTCTGGATAAACTCTGTCCTGGTGTGTGGTGAGTGCTCGGTGCTCTGGGTAAACTCTGTCCTGGTGTGTGGTGAGTGCTCGGTGCTCCGGGTAAACTCTGTCCTGGTGTGTGGTGAGTGCTCGGTGCTCCAGGTAAACTCTGTCCTGGTGTATGGTGAGTGCTCGGTGCTCTTGGTAAACTCTGTCCTGGTGTGTGGTGAGTGCTCGGTGCTCTGGGTAAACTCTGTCCTGGTGTATGGTGAGTGCTCGGTGCTCCGGGTAAACTCTGTCCTGGTGTGTGGTGAGTGCTCGGTGCTCCGGGTAAACTCTGTCCTGGTGTGTGGTGAGTGCTCGGTGCTCCGGGTAAACTCTGTCCTGGTGTGTGGTGAGTGCTCGGTGCTCTGGGTAAACTCTGTCCTGGTGTATGGTGAGTGCTCGGTGCTCTGGATAAACTCTGTCCTGGTGTGTGGTGAGTGCTCGGTGCTCTGGGTAAACTCTGTCCTGGTGTGTGGTGAGTGCTCGGTGCTCCGGGTAAACTCTGTCCTGGTGTGTGGTGAGTGCTCGGTGCTCCAGGTAAACTCTGTCCTGGTGTATGGTGAGTGCTCGGTGCTCTGGTAAACTCTGTCCTGGTGTGTGGTGAGTGCTCGGTGCTCTGGGTAAACTCTGTCCTGGTGTATGGTGAGTGCTCGGTGCTCCGGGTAAACTCTGTCCTGGTGTGTGGTGAGTGCTCGGTGCTCTGGGTAAACTCTGTCCTGGTGTGTGGTGAGTGCTCGGTGCTCCGGGTAAACTCTGTCCTGGTGTGTGGTGAGTGCTCGGTGCTCCGGGTAAACTCTGTCCTGGTGTATGGTGAGTGCTCGGTGCTCTGGATAAACTCTGTCCTGGTGTATGGTGAGTGCTCGGTGCTCCAGGTAAACTCTGTCCTGGTGTATGGTGAGTGCTCGGTGCTCTTGGTAAACTCTGTCCTGGTGTGTGGTGAGTGCTCGGTGCTCCGGGTAAACTCTGTCCTGGTGTGTGGTGAGTGCTCGGTGCTCCGGGTAAACTCTGTCCTGGTGTGTGGTGAGTGCTCGGTGCTCTGGGTAAACTCTGTCCTGGTGTGTGGTGAGTGCTCGGTGCTCCGGGTAAACTCTGTCCTGGTGTATGGTGAGTGCTCGGTGCTCTGGGTAAACTCTGTCCTGGTGTGTGGTGAGTGCTCGGTGCTCCGGGTAAACTCTGTCCTGGTGTGTGGTGAGTGCTCGGTGCTCTGGGTAAACTCTGTCCTGGTGTGTGGTGAGTGCTCGGTGCTCTGGTAAACTCTGTCCTGGTGTGTGGTGAGTGCTCGGTGCTCTGGGTAAACTCTGTCCTGGTGTGTGGTGAGTGCTCGGTGCTCCGGGTAAACTCTGTCCTGGTGTGTGGTGAGTGCTCGGTGCTCTGGGTAAACTCTGTCCTGGTGTGTGGTGAGTGCTCGGTGCTCCGGGTAAACTCTGTCCTGGTGTGTGGTGAGTGCTCGGTGCTCCGGGTAAACTCTGTCCTGGTGTGTGGTGAGTGCTCGGTGCTCTGGGTAAACTCTGTCCTGGTGTGTGGTGAGTGCTCGGTGCTCTGGGTAAACTCTGTCCTGGTGTGTGGTGAGTGCTCGGTGCTCGGGTAAACTCTGTCCTGGTGTGTGGTGAGTGCTCGGTGCTCGGGTAAACTCTGTCCTGGTGTGTGGTGAGTGCTCGGTGCTCGGGTAAACTCTGTCCTGGTGTGTGGTGAGTGCTCGGTGCTCGGGTAAACTCTGTCCTGGTGTGTGGTGAGTGCTCGGTGCTCTGGGTAAACTCTGTCCTGGTGTGTGGTGAGTGCTCGGTGCTCTGGGTAAACTCTGTCCTGGTGTGTGGTGAGTGCTCGGTGCTCGGGTAAACTCTGTCCTGGTGTATGGTGAGTGCTCGGTGCTCAGGGTAAACTCTGTCCTGGTGTAGTGGTGAGTGCTCGGTGCTCTGGGTAAACTCTGTCCTGGTGTGTGGTGAGTGCTCGGTGCTCCGGGTAAACTCTGTCCTGGTGTGTGGTGAGTGCTCGGTGCTCCTGGTAAACTCTGTCCTGGTGTGTGGTGAGTGCTCGGTGCTCTGGTAAACTCTGTCCTGGTGTGTGGTGAGTGCTCGGTGCTCTGGGTAAACTCTGTCCTGGTGTGTGGTGAGTGCTCGGTGCTCCGGGTAAACTCTGTCCTGGTGTGTGGTGAGTGCTCGGTGCTCCTGGGTAAACTCTGTCCTGGTGTGTGGTGAGTGCTCGGTGCTCTGGGTAAACTCTGTCCTGGTGTGTGGTGAGTGCTCGGTGCTCCGGGTAAACTCTGTCCTGGTGTGTGGTGAGTGCTCGGTGCTCTGGGTAAACTCTGTCCTGGTGTATGGTGAGTGCTCGGTGCTCTGGATAAACTCTGTCCTGGTGTGTGGTGAGTGCTCGGTGCTCTGGGTAAACTCTGTCCTGGTGTGTGGTGAGTGCTCGGTGCTCCGGGTAAACTCTGTCCTGGTGTGTGGTGAGTGCTCGGTGCTCCAGGTAAACTCTGTCCTGGTGTATGGTGAGTGCTCGGTGCTCTTGGTAAACTCTGTCCTGGTGTGTGGTGAGTGCTCGGTGCTCTGGGTAAACTCTGTCCTGGTGTATGGTGAGTGCTCGGTGCTCCGGGTAAACTCTGTCCTGGTGTGTGGTGAGTGCTCGGTGCTCCGGGTAAACTCTTGCCTCGGTGTGTGGTGAGTGCTCGGTGCTCCGGGTAAACTCTGTCCTGGTGTGTGGTGAGTGCTCGGTGCTCCGGGTAAACTCTGTCCTGGTGTATGGTGAGTGCTCGGTGCTCTGGATAAACTCTGTCCTGGTGTATGGTGAGTGCTCGGTGCTCCAGGTAAACTCTGTCCTGGTGTATGGTGAGTGCTCGGTGCTCTTGGTAAACTCTGTCCTGGTGTGTGGTGAGTGCTCGGTGCTCCGGGTAAACTCTGTCCTGGTGTGTGGTGAGTGCTCGGTGCTCCGGGTAAACTCTGTCCTGGTGTGTGGTGAGTGCTCGGTGCTCTGGGTAAACTCTGTCCTGGTGTGTGGTGAGTGCTCGGTGCTCCGGGTAAACTCTGTCCTGGTGTGTGGTGAGTGCTCGGTGCTCTGGTAAACTCTGTCCTGGTGTGTGGTGAGTGCTCGGTGCTCTGGGTAAACTCTGTCCTGGTGTGTGGTGAGTGCTCGGTGCTCTGGGTAAACTCTGTCCTGGTGTGTGGTGAGTGCTCGGTGCTCTGGGTAAACTCTGTCCTGGTGTGTGGTGAGTGCTCGGTGCTCTGGGTAAACTCTGTCCTGGTGTGTGGTGAGTGCTCGGTGCTCCGGGTAAACTCTGTTCCTGGTGTGTGGTGAGTGCTCGGTGCTCTGGGTAAACTCTGTCCTGGTGTGTGGTGAGTGCTCGGTGATCCGGGTAAAATCTGTCCTGGTGTGTGGTGAGTGCTCGGTGCTCCGGGTAAAACTCAGTCCGGGTAAACTCTGTCCTGGTGTGTGGTAAGTGCTCGGTGCTCCGGGTAAACTCTGTCCTGGTGTGTGGTGAGTGCTCGGTGCTCCGGGTAAACTCTGTCCTGGTGTGTGGTGAGTGCTCGGTGCTCTGGGTAAACTCTAGTCCTGGTGTGTGGTGAGTGCTCGGTGCTCTGGGTAAACTCTGTCCTGGTGTGTGGTGAGAGCTCGGTGCTCCGGGTAAACTCTGTCCTGGTGTGTGGTGAGTGCTCGGTGCTCTGGGTAAACTCTGTCCTGGTGTGTGGTGAGTGCTTGGTGCTCTGGGTAAACTCTGTCCTGGTGTGTGGTGAGTGCTCGGTGATCCGGGTAAACTCTGTCCTGGTGTATGGTGAGTGCTCGGTGCTCTGGATAAACTCTGTCCTGGTGTGTGGTGAGTGCTCGGTGCTCTGGGTAAACTCTGTCCTGGTGTGTGGTGAGTGCTCGGTGCTCCGGGTAAACTCTGTCCTGGTGTGTGGTGAGTGCTCGGTGCTCCAGGTAAACTCTGTCCTGGTGTATGGTGAGTGCTCGGTGCTCTTGGTAAACTCTGTCCTGGTGTGTGGTGAGTGCTCGGTGCTCTGGGTAAACTCTGTCCTGGTGTATGGTGAGTGCTCGGTGCTCCGGGTAAACTCTGTCCTGGTGTGTGGTGAGTGCTCGGTGCTCCGGGTAAACTCTGTCCTCGTGTGTGGTGAGTGCTCGGTGCTCCGGGTAAACTCTGTCCTGGTGTGTGGTGAGTGCTCGGTGCTCCGGGTAAACTCTGTCCTGGTGTGTGGTGAGTGCTCGGTGCTCTGGATAAACTCTGTCCTGGTGTATGGTGAGTGCTCGGTGCTCCAGGTAAACTCTGTCCTGGTGTATGGTGAGTGCTCGGTGCTCTTGGTAAACTCTGTCCTGGTGTGTGGTGAGTGCTCGGTGCTCCGGGTAAACTCTTCCTGCGTGTGTGGTGAGTGCTCGGTGCTCCGGGGTAAACTCTGTCCTGGTGTGTGGTGAGTGCTCGGTGCTCCGGGTAAACTCTGTCCTGGTGTGTGGTGAGTGCTCGGTGCTCCGGGTAAACTCTGTCCTGGTGTGTGGTGAGAGCTCGGTGCTCCGGGTAAACTCTGTCCTGGTGTGTGGTGAGTGCTCGGTGCTCTGGGTAAACTCTGTCCTGGTGTGTGGTGAGTGCTCGGTGCTCTGGGTAAACTCTGTCCTGGTGTGTGGTGAGTGCTCGGTGCTCGGGTAAATTCTGTCCTGGTGTATGGTGAGTGCTCGGTGCTCTGGATAAACTCTGTCCTGGTGTGTGGTGAGTGCTCGGTGCTCCGGGTAAACTCTGTCCTGGTGTGTGGTGAGTGCTCGGTGCTCCGGGTAAACTCTGTCCTGGTGTGTGGTGAGTGCTCGGTGCTCCAGGATAAACTCTGTCCTGGTGTATGGTGAAGTGCTCGGTGCTCTTGGTAAAACTCTGTCCTGGTGTGTGGTGAGTGCTCGGTGCTCTGGGTAAACTCTGTCCTGGTGTGTGGTGAGTGCTCGGTGCTCAGGGTAAACTCTGTCCTGGTGTGTGGTGAGTGCTCGGTGCTCTGGGTAAACTCTGTCCTGGTGTGTGGTGAGTGCTCGGTGCTCCGGGTAAACTCTGTCCTGGTGTGTGGTGAGTGCTCGGTGCTCGGGTAAACTCTGTCCTGGTGTGTGGTGAGTGCTCGGTGCTCTGGGTAAACTCTGTCCTGGTGTGTGGTGAAGTGCTCGGTGCTCCGGGTAAACTCTGTCCTGGTGTGTGGTGAGTGCTCGGTGCTCTGGGTAAACTCTGTCCTGGTGTGTGGTGAGTGCTCGGTGCTCCGGGTAAACTCTGTCCTGGTGTATGGTGAGTGCTCGGTGCTCCGGGTAAACTCTGTCCTGGTGTGTGGTGAGTGCTCGGTGCTCTGGGTAAACTCTGTCCTGGTGTGTGGTGAGTGCTCGGTGCTCCGGGTAAACTCTGTCCTGGTGTATGGTGAGTGCTCGGTGCTCTGGTAAACTCTGTCCTGGTGTGTGGTGAGTGCTCGGTGCTCCGGGTAAACTCTGTCCTGGTGTGTGGTGAGTGCTCGGTGCTCTGGGTAAACTCTGTCCTGGTGTGTGGTGAGTGCTCGGTGCTCTGGGTAAACTCTGTCCTGGTGTGTGGTGAGTGCTCGGTGCTCTGGGTAAACTCTGTCCTGGTGTGTGGTGAGTGCTCGGTGCTCCGGGTAAACTCTGTCCTGGTGTGTGGTGAGTGCTCGGTGCTCTGGGTAAACTCTGTCCTGGTGTGTGGTGAGTGCTCGGTGCTCCGGTAAACTCTGTCCTGGTGTGTGGTGAGTGCTCGGTGCTCGGGTAAACTCGTGGGTAAACTCTGTCCTGGTGTGTGGTGAGTGCTCGGTGCTCCGGGTAAACTCTGTCCTGGTGTGTGGTGAGTGCTCGGTGCTCCGGGTAAACTCTGTCCTGGTGTGTGGTGAGTGCTCGGTGCTCTGGTAAACTCTGTCCTGGTGTGTGGTGAGTGCTCGGTGCTCTGGGTAAACTCTGTCCTGGTGTGTGGTGAGTGCTCGGTGCTCCGGGTAAACTCTGTCCTGGTGTATGGTGAGTGCTCGGTGCTCTGGTAAACTCTGTCCTGGTGTGTGGTGAGTGCTCGGTGCTCTGGGTAAACTCTGTCCTGGTGTGTGGTGAGTGCTCGGTGCTCCGGGTAAACTCTGTCCTGGTGTGTGGTGAGTGCTCGGTGCTCTGGTAAACTCTGTCCTGGTGTGTGGTGAGTGCTCGGTGCTCTGGGTAAACTCTGTCCTGGTGTGTGGTGAGTGCTCGGTGCTCCGGGTAAACTCTGTCCTGGTGTGTGGTGAGTGCTCGGTGCTCCTGGTAAACTCTGTCCTGGTGTGTGGTGAGTGCTCGGTGCTCTGGGTAAACTCTGTCCTGGTGTGTGGTGAGTGCTCGGTGCTCCGGGTAAAACTCTGTCCTGGTGTGTGGTGAGTGCTCGGTGCTCCGGGTAAACTCTGTCCTGGTGTGTGGTGAGTGCTCGGTGCTCCGGGTAAACTCTGTCCTGGTGTGTGGTGAGTGCTCGGTGCTCCGGGTAAACTCTGTCCCGGTGTGTGGTGAGTGCTCGGTGCTCCGGGTAAACTCTGTCCTGGTGTGTGGTGAGTGCTCGGTGCTCTGGGTAAACTCTGTCCTGGTGTGTGGTGAGTGCTCGGTGCTCTGGGTAAACTCTGTCCTGGTGTTTGGTGAGTGCTCGGTGCTCTGGGTAAACTCTGTCCTGGTGTGTGGTGAGTGCTCGGTGCTCGGGTAAACTCTGTCCTGGTGTGTGGTGAGTGCTCGGTGCTCCTGGTAAACTCTGTCCTGGTGTGTTGTGATGCTCGGTGCTCTGGTAAACTCTGTCCTGGTGTGTGGTGAGTGCTCGGTGCTCTGGGTAAACTCTGTCCTGGTGTGTGGTGAGTGCTCGGTGCTCTGGGTAAACTCTGTCCTGGTGTGTGGTGAGTGCTCGGTGCTCCGGGTAAACTCTGTCCTGGTGTGTGGTGAGTGCTCGGTGCTCTGGGTAAACTCTGTCCTGGTGTGTGGTGAGTGCTCGGTGCTCCGGGTAAACTCTGTCCTGGTGTGTGGTGAGTGCTCGGTGCTCCGGGTAAACTCTGTCCTGGTGTGTGGTGAGTGCTCGGTGCTCTGGTAAACTCTGTCCTGGTGTATGGTGAGTGCTCGGTGCTCCTGGTAAACTCTGTCCTGGTGTATGGTGAGTGCTCGGTGCTCTGGGTAAACTCTGTCCTGGTGTGTGGTGAGTGCTCGGTGCTCGGGTAAACTCTGTCCTGGTGTGTGGTGAGTGCTCGGTGCTCCGGGTAAACTCTGTCCTGGTGTGTGGTGAGTGCTCGGTGCTCTGGGTAAACTCTGTCCTGGTGTGTGGTGAGTGCTCGGTGCTCCGGGTAAACTCTGTCCTGGTGTGTGGTGAGTGCTCGGTGCTCTGGTAAACTCTGTCCTGGTGTGTGGTGAGTGCTCGGTGCTCCGGGTAAACTCTGTCCTGGTGTGTGGTGAGTGCTCGGTGCTCCAGGGTAAACTCTGTCCTGGTGTATGGTGAGTGCTCGGTGCTCCTGGTAAACTCTGTCCTGGTGTGTGGTGAGTGCTCGGTGCTCTGGGTAAACTCTGTCCTGGTGTATGGTGAGTGCTCGGTGCTCCTGGTAAACTCTGTCCTGGTGTGTGGTGAGTGCTCGGTGCTCGGGGTAAACTCTGTGCCTGGTGTGTGGTGAGTGCTCGGTGCTCCGGGTAAACTCTGTCCTGGTGTGTGGTGAGTGCTCGGTGCTCCGGGTAAACTCTGTCCTGGTGTGTGGTGAGTGCTCGGTGCTCCGGGTAAACTCTGTCCTGGTGTGTGGTGAGTGCTCGGTGCTCCGGTAAACTCTGTCCTGGTGTGTGGTGAGTGCTCGGATGCTCTGGTAAACTCTGTCCTGGTGTGTGGTGAGTGCTCGGTGCTCCGGGTAAACTCTGTCCTGGTGTGTGGTGAGTGCTCGGTGCTCGGGTAAACTCTGTCCTGGTGTGTGGTGAGTGCTCGGTGCTCCGGGTAAACTCTGTCCTGGTGTGTGGTGAGTGCTCGGTGCTCTGGTAAACTCTGTCCTGGTGTGTGGTGAGTGCTCGGTGCTCGGGTAAACTCTGTCCTGGTGTGTGGTGAGTGCTCGGTGCTCTGGGTAAACTCTGTCCTGGTGTGTGGTGAGTGCTCGGTGCTCTGGGTAAACTCTGTCCTGGTGTGTGGTGAGTGCTCGGTGCTCCTGGGTAAACTCTGTCCTGGTGTATGGTGAGTGCTCGGTGCTCTGGGTAAACTCTGTCCTGGTGTGTGGTGAGTGCTCGGTGCTCTGGGTAAACTCTGTCCTGGTGTGTGGTGAGTGCTCGGTGCTCCGGGTAAACTCTGTCCTGGTGTGTGGTGAGTGCTCGGTGCTCCAGGGTAAACTCTGTCCTGGTGTGTGGTGAGTGCTCGGTGCTCTGGTAAACTCTGTCCTGGTGTGTGGTGAGTGCTCGGTGCTCTGGGTAAACTCTGTCCTGGTGTATGGTGAGTGCTCGGTGCTCCGGGTAAACTCTGTCCTGGTGTGTGGTGAGTGCTCGGTGCTCCGGGTAAACTCTGTCCTCGTGTGTGGTGAGTGCTCGGTGCTCCGGGTAAACTCTGTCCTGGTGTGTGGTGAGTGCTCGGTGCTCCGGGTAAACTCTGTCCTGGTGTGTGGTGAGTGCTCGGTGCTCTGGGTAAACTCTGTCCTGGTGTGTGGTGAGTGCTCGGTGCTCCGGTAAACTCTGTCCTGGTGTATGGTGAGTGCTCGGTGCTCTGGTAAACTCTGTCCTGGTGTGTGGTGAGTGCTCGGTGCTCGGGTAAACTCTGTCCTGGTGTGTGGTGAGTGCTCGGTGCTCAGGGTAAACTCTGTCCTGGTGTGTGGTGAGTGCTCGGTGCTCATGGTAAACTCTGTCCTGGTGTGTGGTGAGTGCTCGGTGCTCCTGGGTAAACTCTGTCCTGGTGTGTGGTGAGTGCTCGGTGCTCCGGGTAAACTCTGTCCTGGTGTGTGGTGAGTGCTCGGTGCTCTGGGTAAACTCTGTCCTGGTGTGTGGTGAGTGCTCGGTGCTCTGGGTAAACTCTGTCCTGGTGTGTGGTGAGTGCTCGGTGCTCCGGGTAAACTCTGTCCTGGTGTGTGGTGAGTGCTCGGTGCTCCAGGTAAACTCTGTCCTGGTGTATGGTGAGTGCTCGGTGCTCTTGGTAAACTCTGTCCTGGTGTGTGGTGAGTGCTCGGTGCTCTGGGTAAACTCTGTCCTGGTGTGTGGTGAGTGCTCGGTGCTCCGGGTAAACTCTGTCCTGGTGTGTGGTGAGTGCTCGGTGCTCTGGGTAAACTCTGTCCTGGTGTGTGGTGAGTGCTCGGTGCTCCGGGTAAACTCTGTCCTGGTGTGTGGTGAGTGCTCGGTGCTCCGGGTAAACTCTGTCCTGGTGTGTGGTGAGTGCTCGGTGCTCCGGGTAAACTCTGTCCTGGTGTATGGTGAGTGCTCGGTGCTCTGGGTAAACTCTGTCCTGGTGTGTGGTGAGTGCTCGGTGCTCCAGGTAAACTCTGTCCTGGTGTATGGTGAGTGCTCGGTGCTCTTGGTAAACTCTGTCCTGGTGTGTGGTGAGTGCTCGGTGCTCCGGGTAAACTCTGTCCTGGTGTATGGTGAGTGCTCGGTGCTCCGGGTAAACTCTGTCCTGGTGTGTGGTGAGTGCTCGGTTGCTCCTGGGTAACTCTTCCTCGTGATGCCCGGTCTCCGGTAAACTCTGTCCTGGTGTGTGGTGAGTGCTCGGTGCTCCTGGGTAAACTCTGTCCCTGGTGTGTGGTGAGTGCTCGGTGCTCCTGGGTAAACTCTGTCCTGGTGTGTGGTGAGTGCTCGGTGCTCCTGGGTAAACTCTGTCCTGTGTGTGGTGAGTGCTCGGTGCTCTGGGTAAACTCTGTCCTGGTGTGTGGTGAGTGCTCGGTGCTCCGGGTAAACTCTGTCCTGGTGTGTGGTGAGTGCTCGGTGCTCTGGTAAACTCTGTCCTGGTGTGTGGTGAGTGCTCGGTGCTCTGGGTAAACTCTGTCCTGGTGTGTGGTGAGTGCTCGGTGCTCCGGGTAAACTCTGTCCTGGTGTGTGGTGAGTGCTCGGTGCTCCAGGGTAAACTCTGTCCTGGTGTATGGTGAGTGCTCGGTGCTCTTGGTAAACTCTGTCCTGGTGTGTGGTGAGTGCTCGGTGCTCTGGGTAAACTCTGTCCTGGTGTATGGTGAGTGCTCGGTGCTCCGGGTAAACTCTGTCCTGGTGTGTGGTGAGTGCTCGGTGCTCTGGGTAAACTCTGTCCTGGTGTGTGGTGAGTGCTCGGTGCTCCGGGTAAACTCTGTCCTGGTGTGTGGTGAGTGCTCGGTGCTCTGGGTAAACTCTGTCCTGGTGTGTGGTGAGTGCTCGGTGCTCCTGGTAAACTCTGTCCTGGTGTATGGTGAGTGCTCGGTGCTCTGGTAAACTCTGTCCTGGTGTGTGGTGAGTGCTCGGTGCTCCTGGGTAAACTCTGTCCTGGTGTGTGGTGAGTGCTCGGTGCTCCGGGTAAACTCTGTCCTGGTGTGTGGTGAGTGCTCGGTGCTCTGGGTAAACTCTGTCCTGGTGTGTGGTGAGTGCTCGGTGCTCTGGGTAAACTCTGTCCTGGTGTGTGGTGAGTGCTCGGTGCTCCGGGTAAACTCTGTCCTGGTGTGTGGTGAGTGCTCGGTGCTCTGGGTAAACTCTGTCCTGGTGTGTGGTGAGTGCTTGGTGCTCTGGGTAAACTCTGTCCTGGTGTGTGGTGAGTGCTCGGTGATCCGGGTAAACTCTGTCCTGGTGTATGGTGAGTGCTCGGTGCTCTGGATAAACTCTGTCCTGGTGTGTGGTGAGTGCTCGGTGCTCTGGGTAAACTCTGTCCTGGTGTGTGGTGAGTGCTCGGTGCTCCGGGTAAACTCTGTCCTGGTGTGTGGTGAGTGCTCGGTGCTCCAGGTAAACTCTGTCCTGGTGTATGGTGAGTGCTCGGTGCTCTTGGTAAACTCTGTCCTGGTGTATGGTGAGTGCTCGGTGATCCGGGTAAACTCTGTCCTGGTGTATGGTGAGTGCTCGGTGCTCTGGATAAACTCTGTCCTGGTGTGTGGTGAGTGCTCGGTGCTCTGGGTAAACTCTGTCCTGGTGTGTGGTGAGTGCTCGGTGCTCGGGTAAACTCTGTCCTGGTGTGTGGTGAGTGCTCGGTGCTCCAGGTAAACTCTGTCCTGGTGTATGGTGAGTGCTCGGTGCTCTGGGTAAACTCTGTCCTGGTGTATGGTGAGTGCTCGGTGCTCAGGGTAAACTCTGTCCTGGTGTGTGGTGAGTGCTCGGTGCTCCGGGTAAACTCTGTCCTGGTGTGTGGTGAGTGCTCGGTGCTCTGGGTAAACTCTGTCCTGGTGTGTGGTGAGTGCTCGGTGCTCCGGGTAAACTCTGTCCTGGTGTGTGGTGAGTGCTCGGTGCTCGGGTAAACTCTGTCCTGGTGTATGGTGAGTGCTCGGTGCTCTGGATAAACTCTGTCCTGGTGTATGGTGAGCTCGCTTACCTGCTGGTTGCTCGGCTCTGGTAAACTCTGTCCTGGTGTGTGGTGAGTGCTCGGTGCTCTGGGTAAACTCTGTCCTGGTGTGTGGTGAGTGCTCGGTGCTCCGGGTAAACTCTGTCCTGGTGTGTGGTGAGTGCTCGGTGCTCCGGGTAAACTCTGTCCTGGTGTATGGTGAGTGCTCGGTGCTCTTGGTAAACTCTGTCCTGGTGTGTGGTGAGTGCTCGGTGCTCTGGGTAAACTCTGTCCTGGTGTATGGTGAGTGCTCGGTGCTCCGGTAAACTCTGTCCTGGTGTGTGGTGAGTGCTCGGTGCTCTGGGTAAACTCTGCCTGGTGTGTGGTGAGTGCTCGGTGCTCCGGGTAAACTCTGTCCTGGTGTGTGGTGAGTGCTCGGTGCTCCGGTAAACTCTGTCCTGGTGTGTGGTGAGTGCTCGGTGCTCTGGGTAAACTCTGTCCTGGTGTATGGTGAGTGCTCGGTGCTCCAGGTAAACTCTGTCCTGGTGTATGGTGAGTGCTCGGTGCTCTGGTAAACTCTGTCCTGGTGTGTGGTGAGTGCTCGGTGCTCCGGTAAACTCTGTCCTGGTGTGTGGTGAGTGCTCGGTGCTCCGGGTAAACTCTGTCCTGGTGTGTGGTGAGTGCTCGGTGCTCCGGCTAAACTCTGTCCTGGTGTGTGGTGAGTGCTCGGTGCTCTGGTGTAAACTCTGTCCTGGTTATGGTGAGTGCTTCGGTGCTCTGGATAAACTCGGTCCTGGTGGTGGTGAGTGCGCGTGCCCTGGGTAAACTCGGTCCTGGTGTGTGGTGAGGTGCCGGTGCTCCGGGTAAACTCTGTCCTGGTGTGGTGAGTGCTCGTGCTCCTGTAAACTCTGTCCGGTATGGTGAGTCTCCGTGCCTTGGTAAACCTCTGTCCCTGGTGTATGGTGAGGCTCGTGATCCGGTAAACTCTGTCCTGGTGTATGGTGAGTGCTCCGGTCTCTGGATAAACAACTCTGTCCTGGTGTGTGGGGAGGTGCTCGGTGCCTGGGTAAACTCTGTTCCTGGTGTGTGGGGAGTGCTCGTGCTCCGGTAAATCTGTCCTGGGGTGTGTTAGTGGCTCGGTGCTCCAGTAAACTCTGTCCTGTGGTATGGTGCTCTCGTGGCTCTTGGTAAAACTCTACCTTGTAAGGTGAGTCTCGGTGCTCCGTAAACCTGTCCGGGGTGTGGTGAAGTGGCTCGTGCCTCCGGGTAAACTCTTGCCCTCGTGTGTGATTAATGCTCGGGCTGCTCTCCGGGACAACTCTGTCCTGGTGTGTGGTGAGTGCTCGGTGCTCCTGGTAAACTCTGTCCTGGTGTGTGGTGAGTGCTCGGTGCTCCGGGTAAACTCTGTCCTGGTGTGTGGTGAGTGCTCGGTGCTCTGGGTAAACTCTGTCCTGGTGTGTGGTGAGTGCTCGGTGCTCCGGGTAAACTCTGTCCTGGTGTGTGGTGAGTGCTCGGTGCTCTGGGTAAACTCTGTCCTGGTGTGTGGTGAGTGCTCGGTGCTCTGGGTAAACTCTGTCCTGGTGTGTGGTGAGTGCTCGGTGCTCCGGGTAAACTCTGTCCTGGTGTGTGGTGAGTGCTCGGTGCTCTGGTAAACTCTGTCCTGGTGTGTGGTGAGTGCTCGGTGCTCTGGGTAAACTCTGTCCTGGTGTGTGGTGAGTGCTCGGTGCTCCGGGTAAACTCTGTCCTGGTGTGTGGTGAGTGCTCGGTGCTCTGGGTAAACTCTGTCCTGGTGTGTGGTGAGTGCTCGGTGCTCTGGGTAAACTCTGTCCTGGTGTGTGGTGAGTGCTCGGTGCTCCGGGTAAACTCTGTCCTGGTGTATGGTGAGTGCTCGGTGCTCTGGGTAAACTCTGTCCTGGTGTGTGGTGAGTGCTCGGTGCTCCGGGTAAACTCTGTCCTGGTGTGTGGTGAGTGCTCGGTGCTCTGGGTAAACTCTGTCCTGGTGTGTGGTGAGTGCTCGGTGCTCTGGGTAAACTCTGTCCTGGTGTGTGGTGAGTGCTCGGTGCTCTGGTAAACTCTGTCCTGGTGTGTGGTGAGTGCTCGGTGCTCCGGGTAAACTCTGTCCTGGTGTGTGGTGAGTGCTCGGTGCTCTGGGTAAACTCTGTCCTGGTGTGTGGTGAGTGCTCGGTGCTCTGGGTAAACTCTGTCCTGGTGTGTGGTGAGTGCTCGGTGCTCCGTAAACTCAGTGGGTAAACTCTGTCCTGGTGTGTGGTGAGTGCTCGGTGCTCCGGGTAAACTCTGTCCTGGTGTGTGGTGAGTGCTCGGTGCTCCGGGTAAACTCTGTCCTGGTGTGTGGTGAGTGCTCGGTGCTCCGGGTAAACTCTGTCCTGGTGTTTGGTGAGTGCTCGGTGCTCCGGGTAAACTCTGTCCTGGTGTGTGGTGAGTGCTCGGTGCTCCTGGGTAAACTCTGTCCTGGTGTGTGGTGAGTGCTCGGTGCTCCGGGTAAACTCTGTCCTGGTGTGTGGTGAGTGCTCGGTGCTCTGGGTAAACTCTGTCCTGGTGTGTGGTGAGTGCTCGGTGCTCCGGGTAAACTCTGTCCTGGTGTGTGGTGAGTGCTCGGTGCTCTGGGTAAACTCTGTCCTGGTGTGTGGTGAGTGCTCGGTGCTCCGGGTAAACTCTGTCCTGGTGTGTGGTGAGTGCTCGGTGCTCTGGGTAAACTCTGTCCTGGTGTGTGGTGAGTGCTCGGTGCTCTGGGTAAACTCTGTCCTGGTGTGTGGTGAGTGCTCGGTGCTCCGGGTAAACTCTGTCCTGGTGTGTGGTGAGTGCTCGGTGCTCTTGGTAAACTCTGTCCTGGTGTGTGGTGAGTGCTCGGTGCTCTGGTAAACTCTGTCCTGGTGTGGTGAGTGCTCGGTGCTCCGGGTAAACTCTGTCCTGGTGTGTGGTGAGTGCTCGGTGCTCTGGGTAAACTCTGTCCTGGTGTGTGGTGAGTGCTCGGTGCTCCGGGTAAACTCTGTCCTGGTGTGTGGTGAGTGCTCGGTGCTCCGGGTAAACTCTGTCCTGGTGTGTGGTGAGTGCTCGGTGCTCCAGGTAAACTCTGTCCTGGTGTATGGTGAGTGCTCGGTGCTCTTGGTAAACTCTGTCCTGGTGTATGGTGAGTGCTCGGTGCTCCGGGTAAACTCTGTCCTGGTGTGTGGTGAGTGCTCGGTGCTCTTGGTAAACTCTGTCCTGGTGTGTGGTGAGTGCTCGGTGCTCCGGGTAAACTCTGTCCTGGTGTGTGGTGAGTGCTCGGTGCTCCGGGTAAACTCTGTCCTGGTGTGTGGTGAGTGCTCGGTGCTCCGGGTAAACTCTGTCCTGGTGTGTGGTGAGTGCTCGGTGCTCAGGGTAAACTCTGTCCTGGTGTGTGGTGAGTGCTCGGTGCTCTGGGTAAACTCTGTCCTGGTGTGTGGTGAGTGCTCGGTGCTCTGGGTAAACTCTGTCCTGGTGTGTGGTGAGTGCTCGGTGCTCTGGGTAAACTCTGTCCTGGTGTGTGGTGAGTGCTCGGTGCTCCGGGTAAACTCTGTCCTGGTGTATGGTGAGTGCTCGGTGCTCTGGGTAAACTCTGTCCTGGTGTGTGGTGAGTGCTCGGTGCTCCTGGGTAAACTCTGTCCTGGTGTGTGGTGAGTGCTCGGTGCTCCGGGTAAACTCTGTCCTGGTGTGTGGTGAGTGCTCGGTGCTCTGGTAAACTCTGTCCTGGTGTGTGGTGAGTGCTCGGTGCTCTGGGTAAACTCTGTCCTGGTGTGTGGTGAGTGCTCGGTGCTCCGGGTAAACTCTGTCCTGGTGTGTGGTGAGTGCTCGGTGCTCTGGGTAAACTCTGTCCTGGTGTGTGGTGAGTGCTCGGTGCTCTGGGGTAAACTCTGTCCTGTGTGTGGTGAGTGCTCGGTGCTCGGGTAAACTCTGTCCTGGTGTGTGGTGAGTGCTCGGTGCTCCGGGTAAACTCTGTCCTGGTGTGTGGTGAGTGCTCGGTGCTCTGGTAAACTCTGTCCTGGTGTGTGGTGAGTGCTCGGTGCTCCGGGTAAACTCTGTCCTGGTGTGTGGTGAGTGCTCGGTGCTCTGGGTAAACTCTGTCCTGGTGTGTGGTGAGTGCTCGGTGCTCTGGGTAAACTCTGTCCTGGTGTGTGGTGAGTGCTCGGTGCTCAGGGTAAACTCTGTCCTGGTGTGTGGTGAGTGCTCGGTGCTCCGGGTAAACTCTGTCCTGGTGTGTGGTGAGTGCTCGGTGCTCTGGGTAAACTCTGTCCTGGTGTATGGTGAGTGCTCGGTGCTCGGGTAAACTCTGTCCTGGTGTGTGGTGAGTGCTCGGTGCTCCGGGTAAACTCTGTCCTGGTGTATGGTGAGTGCTCGGTGCTCCGGGTAAACTCTGTCCTGGTGTGTGGTGAGTGCTCGGTGCTCTGGGTAAACTCTGTCCTGGTGTGTGGTGAGTGCTCGGTGCTCCGGGTAAACTCTGTCCTGGTGTGTGGTGAGTGCTCGGTGCTCCTGGTAAACTCTGTCCTGGTGTATGGTGAGTGCTCGGTGCTCTTGGTAAACTCTGTCCTGGTGTATGGTGAGTGCTCGGTGATCCGGGTAAACTCTGTCCTGGTGTATGGTGAGTGCTCGGTGCTCTGGGTAAACTCTGTCCTGGTGTGTGGTGAGTGCTCGGTGCTCTGGGTAAACTCTGTCCTGGTGTGTGGTGAGTGCTCGGTGCTCCGGGTAAACTCTGTCCTGGTGTGTGGTGAGTGCTCGGTGCTCAGGGTAAACTCTGTCCTGGTGTATGGTGAGTGCTCGGTGCTCTGGTAAACTCTGTCCTGGTGTATGGTGAGTGCTCGGTGCTCCTGGGTAAACTCTGTCCTGGTGTGTGGTGAGTGCCCGTGCTCGGGGTAAACTCTTGCTCTGGTGTGTGGTGAGAGGTGCTCGGTGCTCCCGGGTAAACTCTGTCCTGGTGTAGTGGTGAGTCGTCGGTGAGCTTGGGTAAAATCTGTCCCTGGTGTGTGGTGAGTGCTCGGTGCTCCGGGTAAACTCTTGCCTCGGTTGTGTGGTGAGTGCTCGGTGCTCCGGGTAAACTACTGTCCTGGTGTTATGGTGAGTGCTCGGTGCTCTTGTATACTCTGTCCATGGTGGTTATGGGTGTTGCTCGGAGATCCGGGTAAACTCTGTCCTGGTGTTTGGTGAGTGCTCGGTGCTCTTGGTAAACTCCTGTCCTGGTGTGTGGTGAGTGCTCGGTGCTCTGGGTAAACTCAAGTCTGGTGTGTGGTGAGTGCTCGGTGCGGGTCTGGGTAAACTCTGTTCCTGGTGTGGGTGTGGTTGAGTGCTCGGTGCTCGGGTAAAACTCTGTCCTGTGTGTGGTGAGTGCTCGGTGCTCCTGGTAAACTCTGTCCTGGTGTATGGTGAGTGCTCGGTGCTCCGGGTAAACTCTGTCCTGGTGTGTGGTGAGTGCTCGGTGCTCTGGTAAACTCTGTCCCTGGTGTGTGGTGAGTGCTCGGTGCTCTGGGTAAACTCTGTCCTGGTGTGTGGTGAGTGCTCGGTGCTCCGGGTAAACTCTGTCCTGGTGTGTGGTGAGTGCTCGGTGCTCTGGATAAACTCTGTCCTGGTGTGTGGTGAGTGCTCGGTGCTCTGGGTAAAACTCTGTCCTGGTGTGTGGTGAGTGCTCGGTGCTCTGGGTAAACTCTGTCCTGGTGTAGTGGTGAGTGCTCGGTGCTCCGGGTAAACTCTGTCCTGGTGTGTGGTGAGTGCTCGGTGCTCTGGGTAAACTCTGTCCTGTGTGTGGTGAGTGCTCGGTGCTCCGGGTAAACTCTGTCCTGGTGTGTGGTGAGTGCTCGGTGCTCCGGGTAAACTCTGTCCTGGTGTAGTGGTGAGTGCTCGGTGCTCCTGGGTAAACTCTGTCCTGGTGTAGTGGTGAGTGCTCGGTGCTCGGGTAAACTCTGTCCTGGTGTATGGTGAGTGCTCGGTGCCTTCCTGGTAAACTCTGTCCTGGTGTGTGGTGAGTGCTCGGTGCTCCGGGTAAACTCTGTCCTGGTGTGTGGTGAGTGCTCGGTGCTCTGGGTAAACCTCTGTCCTGGTGTGTGGTGAGTGCCTCGGTGCTCTGGTAAACTCTGTCCTGGTGTGTGGTGAGTGCTCGGTGCTCTGGGTAAACTCTGTCCTGGTGTGTGGTGAGTGCTCGGTGCTCCGGGTAAACTCTGTCCTGGTGTGTGGTGAGTGCTCGGTGCTCCGGGTAAACTCTGTCCTGTGTGTGGTGAGTGCTCGGTGCTCTGGGTAAACTCTGTCCTGGTGTGTGGTGAGTGCTCGGTGCTCTGGGTAAACTCTGTCCTGGTGTCTGTGAGTGCTCGGTGCTCGGGTAAACTCTGTCCTGGTGTGTGGTGAGTGCTCGGTGCTCCGGGTAAACTCTGTCCTGTGTGTGGTGAGTGCTCGGTGCTCCGGGTAAACTCTGTCCTGGTGTGTGGTGAGTGCTCGGTGCTCTGGTAAACTCTGTCCTGGTGTATGGTGAGTGCTCGGTGCTCTGGTAAACTCTGTCCTGGTGTGTGGTGAGTGCTCGGTGCTCCGGGTAAACTCTGTCCTGGTGTGTGGTGAGTGCTCGGTGCTCTGGGTAAACTCTGTCCTGGTGTGTGGTGAGTGCTCGGTGCTCTGGGTAAACTCTGTCCTGGTGTGTGGTGAGTGCTCGGTGCTCTGGTAAACTCTGTCCTGGTGTGTGGTGAGTGCTCGGTGCTCTGGGTAAACTCTGTCCTGGTGTGTGGTGAGTGCTCGGTGCTCTGGGTAAACTCTGTCCTGGTGTGTGGTGAGTGCTCGGTGCTCCGGGTAAACTCTGTCCTGGTGTATGGTGAGTGCTCGGTGCTCTGGTAAACTCTGTCCTGGTGTGTGGTGAGTGCTCGGTGCTCTGGGTAAACTCTGTCCTGGTGTGTGGTGAGTGCTCGGTGCTCCGGGTAAACTCTGTCCTGGTGTGTGGTGAGTGCTCGGTGCTCTGGTAAACTCTGTCCTGGTGTATGGTGAGTGCTCGGTGCTCTGGGTAAACTCTGTCCTGGTGTGTGGTGAGTGCTCGTGCTCTGGTAAACTCTGTCCTGGTGTGTGGTGAGTGCTCGGTGCTCCTGGTAAACTCTGTCCTGGTGTGTGGTGAGTGCTCGGTGCTCTGGGTAAACTCTGTCCTGGTGTGTGGTGAGTGCTCGGTGCTCCGGGTAAACTCTGTCCTGGTGTGTGGTGAGTGCTCGGTGCTCCTGGTAAACTCTGTCCTGGTGTATGGTGAGTGCTCGGTGCTCTGGGTAAACTCTGTCCTGGTGTGTGGTGAGTGCTCGAGTGCTCTCCGGGTAAACTCTGTCCTGGTATGGTGAGTGCTCGGTGCTCCGGGTAAACTCTGTCCTGGTGTGTGGTGAGATGCTCGGTGCTCCGGGTAAACTCTGTCCTGGTGTGTGGTGAGTGCTCGGTGCTCCGGGTAAACTCTGTCCTGGTGTGTGGTGAGTGCCTCGGTTGCTCCAGGTAAACTCTGTCCTGGTGTGTGGTGAGTGCTCGGTGCTCTGGGTAAACTCTGTCCTGGTGTATGGTGAGTGCTCGGTGCTCCGGGTAAACTCTGTCCTGGTGTGTGGTGAGTGCTCGGTGCTCGGGTAAACTCTGTCCTGGTGTGTGGTGAGTGCTCGGTGCTCCGGGTAAACTCTGTCCTGGTGTGTGGTGAGTGCTCGGTGCTCTGGTAAACTCTGTCCTGGTGTGTGGTGAGTGCTCGGTGCTCCGGGTAAACTCTGTCCTGGTGTGTGGTGAGTGCTCGGTGCTCTGGGTAAACTCTGTCCTGGTGTGTGTGAGTGCTCGGTGCTCTGGGTAAACTCTGTCCTGGTGTGTGGTGAGTGCTCGGTGCTCTGGGTAAACTCTGTCCTGGTGTGTGGTGAGTGCTCGGTGCTCGGGTAAACTCTGTCCTGGTGTGTGGTGAGTGCTCGGTGCTCGGGTAAACTCTGTCCTGGTGTGTGGTGAGTGCTCGGTGCTCTGGGTAAACTCTGTCCTGGTGTGTGGTGAGTGCTCGGTGCTCTGGGTAAACTCTGTCCTGGTGTGTGGTGAGTGCTCGGTGCTCCAGGGTAAACTCTGTCCTGGTGTAGTGGTGAGTGCTCGGTGCTCTGGGTAAACTCTGTCCTGGTGTGTGGTGAGTGCTCGGTGCTCTGGGTAAACTCTGTCCTGGTGTGTGGTGAGTGCTCGGTGCTCCGGGTAAACTCTGTCCTGGTGTATGGTGAGTGCTCGGTGCTCTGGATAAACTCTGTCCTGGTGTGTGGTGAGTGCTCGGTGCTCTGGGTAAACTCTGTCCTGGTGTATGGTGAGTGCTCGGTGCTCCGGGTAAACTCTGTCCTGGTGTGTGGTGAGTGCTCGGTGCTCAGGGTAAACTCTGTCCTGGTGTATGGTGAGTGCTCGGTGCTCTGGGTAAACTCTGTCCTGGTGTAGTGGTGAGTGCTCGGTGATCCGGGTAACTCTGTCCTGGTGTATGGTGAGTGCTCGGTGCTCCGGGATAAACTCTGTCCTGGTGTGTGGTGAGTGCTCGGTGCTCTGGTAAACTCTGTCCTGGTGTGTGGTGAGTGCTCGGTGCTCGGGTAAACTCTGTCCTGGTGTGTGGTGAGTGCTCGGTGCTCAGGGTAAACTCTGTCCTGGTGTATGGTGAGTGCTCGGTGCTCTGGTAAACTCTGTCCTGGTGTATGGTGAGTGCTCGGTGCTCCGGGTAAACTCTGTCCTGGTGTGTGGTGAGTGCTCGGTGCTCCTGGGTAAACTCTGTCCTGGTGTGTGGTGAGTGCTCGGTGCTCTGGTAAACTCTGTCCTGGTGTGTGGTGAGTGCTCGGTGCTCCTGGGTAAACTCTGTCCTGGTGTGTGGTGAGTGCTCGGTGCTCTGGGTAAACTCTGTCCTGGTGTGTGGTGAGTGCTCGGTGCTCTGGGTAAACTCTGTCCTGGTGTGTGGTGAGTGCTCGGTGCTCGGGTAAACTCTGTCCTGGTGTGTGGTGAGTGCTCGGTGCTCTGGTAAACTCTGTCCTGGTGTGTGGTGAGTGCTCGGTGCTCCGGGTAAACTCTGTCCTGGTGTGTGGTGAGTGCTCGGTGCTCGGGTAAACTCTGTCCTGGTGTATGGTGAGTGCTCGGTGCTCTGGGTAAACTCTGTCCTGGTGTGTGGTGAGTGCTCGGTGCTCTGGGTAAACTCTGTCCTGGTGTGATGGTGAGTGCTCGGTGCTCCGGGTAAACTCTGTCCTGGTGTGTGGTGAGTGCTCGGTGCTCTGGGTAAACTCTGTCCTGGTGTGTGGTGAGTGCTCGTGCTCCGGGTAAACTCTGTCCTGGTGTGTGGTGAGTGCTCGGTGCTCCGGGTAAACTCTGTCCTGGTGTATGGTGAGTGCTCGGTGCTCTGGTAAACTCTGTCCTGGTGTATGGTGAGTGCTCGGTGCTCTGTAAACTCTGTCCTGGTGTTGGGTGAGTGCTCGGTGCTCTGGTAAACTCTGTCCTGTGTGTGGTGAGTGCTCGGTGCTCCTGGTAAACTCTGTCCTGTGTGTGGTGAGTGCTCGGTGCTCCGGTAAACTCTGTCCTGGTGTGTGGTGAGTGCTCGTGCTCTGGTAAACTCTGTCCTGTGTGTGGTGAGTGCTCGGTGCTCCGGGTAAACTCTGTCCTGGTGTATGGTGAGTGCTCGGTGCTCTGGATAAACTCTGTCCTGGTGTGTGGTGAGTGCTCGGTGCTCCGGGTAAACTCTGTCCTGGTGTGTGTTGAGTGCTCGGTGCTCTGGGTAAACTCTGTCCTGGTGTGTGGTGAGTGCTCGGTGCTCTGGTAAACTCTGTCCTGGTGTGTGGTGAGTGCTCGGTGCTCTGGGTAAACTCTGTCCTGGTGTGTGGTGAGTGCTCGGTGCTCTGGTAAACTCTGTCCTGGTGTGTGGTGAGTGCTCGGTGCTCTGGGTAAACTCTGTCCTGGTGTGTGGTGAGTGCTCGGTGCTCTGGGTAAACTCTGTCCTGGTGTGTGGTGAGTGCTCGGTGCTCCGGTAAAATCTGTCCTGGTGTGTGGTGAGTGCTCGGTGCTCTGGGTAACTCTGTCCGGTAAACTCTGTCCTGTGTGTGGTGAGTGCTCGGTGCTCTGGGTAAACTCTGTCCTGGTGTGTGGTGAGTGCTCGGTGCTCCGGGTAAACTCTGTCCTGGTGTGTGGTGAGTGCTCGTGCTCCGGGTAAACTCTGTCCTGGTGTGTGGTGAGTGCTCGGTGCTCTGGGTAAACTCTGTCCTGGTGTATGGTGAGTGCTCGGTGCTCCGGGTAAACTCTGTCCTGGTGTGTGGTGAGTGCTCGGTGCTCTGGGTAAACTCTGTCCTGGTGTGTGGTGAGTGCTCGGTGCTCCGGGTAAACTCTGTCCTGGTGTGTGGTGAGTGCTCGGTGCTCCGGTAAACTCTGTCCTGGTGTGTGGTGAGTGCTCGGTGCTCTGGTAAACTCTGTCCTGGTGTGTGGTGAGTGCTCGGTGCTCTGGTAAACTCTGTCCTGGTGTGTGGTGAGTGCTCGGTGCTCGGGGTAAACTCTGTCCTGGTGTGTGTGAGTGCTCGGTGCTCTCGGGTAAACTCTGTCCTGGTGTGTGGTGAGTGCTCGGTTGCTCCTGGGTAAACTCTGTCCTGGTGTTGGTGAGTGCTCGGTGCTCCGGAAACTCTGTCCTGGTGTGTGGTGAGTGCTCGGTGCTCTGGGTAAACTCTGTCCTGGTGTGTGGTGAGTGCTCGGTGCTCCGGGTAAACTCTGTCCTGGTGTGTGGTGAGTGCTCGGTGCTCTGGTAAACTCTGTCCTGGTGTGTGGTGAGTGCTCGGTGCTCTGGTAAACTCTGTCCTGGTGTGTGGTGAGTGCTCGGTGCTCTGGGTAAACTCTGTCCTGGTGTGTGGTGAGTGCTCGGTGCTCCGGGTAAACTCTGTCCTGGTGTGTGTGAGTGTCGTGCTCTGGGTAAACTCTGTCCTGGTTGTGGTGGTGATGCTCGGTGCTCCGGGTAAACTCTGTCCTGGTGTGTGGTGAGTGCTCGGTGCTCCGGGTAAACTCTGTCCGGTAAACTCTGTCCTGGTGTGTGGTGAGTGCTCGGTGCTCCGGGTAAACTCTGTCCTGGTGTGTGGTGAGTGCTCGGTGCTCCGGGTAAACTCTGTCCTGGTGTGTGGTGAGTGCTCGGTGCTCTGGTAAACTCTGTCCTGGTGTGTGGTGAGTGCTCGGTGCTCTGGGTAAACTCTGTCCTGGTGTGTGGTGAGTGCTCGGTGCTCCGGGTAAACTCTGTCCTGGTGTGTGGTGAGTGCTCGGTGCTCTGGGTAAACTCTGTCCTGGTGTGTGGTGAGTGCTCGGTGCTCTGGGTAAACTCTGTCCTGGTGTGTGGTGAGTGCTCGGTGCTCCGGGTAAACTCTGTCCTGGTGTATGGTGAGTGCTCGGTGCTCTGGATAAACTCTGTCCTGGTGTGTGGTGAGTGCTCGGTGCTCTGGGTAAACTCTGTCCTGGTGTGTGGTGAGTGCTCGGTGCTCCGGGTAAACTCTGTCCTGGTGTGTGGTGAGTGCTCGGTGCTCCAGGGTAAACTCTGTCCTGGTGTATGGTGAGTGCTCGGTGCTCTTGGTAAACTCTGTCCTGGTGTGTGGTGAGTGCTCGGTTGCTCTGGGTAAACTCTGTCCTGGTGTATGGTGAGTGCTCGGTGCTCCGGGTAAACTCTTCCTGGTGTGTGTGAGTGCTCGGTGCTCCTGGTAAACTCTGTCCTCGGTGTGTGGTGAGTGCTCGGTGCTCGGGTAAACTCTGTCCTGGTGTGTGGTGAGTGCTCGGTGCTCCGGGTAAACTCTGTCCTGGTGTATGGTGAGTGCTCGTGCTCTGGATAAACTCTGTCCTGGTGTATGGTGAGTGCTCGGTGCTCCAGGGTAAACTCTGTCCTGGTGTAGTGGTGAGTGCTCGGTGCTCTGGGTAAACTCTGTCCTGGTGTGTGGTGAGTGCTCGGTGCTCCGGGTAAACTCTGTCCTGGTGTGTGGTGAGTGCTCGGTGCTCCGGGTAAACTCTGTCCTGGTGTGTGGTGAGTGCTCGGTGCCCTGGGTAAACTCTGTCCTGGTGTGTGGTGAGTGCTCGGTGCTCCGGGTAAACTCTGTCCTGGTGTGTGGTGAGTGCTCGGTGCTCCTGGGTAAACTCTGTCCTGGTGTGTGGTGAGTGCTCGGTGCTCTGGGTAAACTCTGTCCTGGTGTGTGGTGAGTGCTCGGTGCTCTGGTAAACTCTGTCCTGGTGTGTGGTGAGTGCTCGGTGCTCCGGGTAAATCTGTCCTGGTGTTGGTGAGTGCTCGGTGCTCCTGGTAAACTCTGTCCTGGTGTGTGGTGAGTGCTCGGTGCTCTGGGTAAACTCTGTCCTGGTGTGGTGGGAGTGCTCGGTGCTCTGGGTAAACTCTGTCCTGGTGTGTGGTGAGTGCTCGGTGCTCGGGTAAACTCTGTCCTGGTGTGTGGTGAGTGCTCGGTGCTCTGGGTAAACTCTGTCCTGGTGTATGGTGAGTGCTCGGTGCTCCGGGTAAACTCTGTCCTGGTGTGTGGTGAGTGCTCGGTGCTCCGGTAAACTCTGTCCTGGTGTGTGGTGAGTGCTCGGTGCTCTGGGTAAACTCTGTCCTGGTGTGTGGTGAGTGCTCGGTGCTCTGGGTAAACTCTGTCCTGGTGTGTGGTGAGTGCTCGGTGCTCCGGGTAAACTCTGTCCTGGTGTGTGGTGAGTGCTCGGTGCTCTGGTAAACTCTGTCCTGGTGTGTGGTGAGTGCTCGGTGCTCTGGGTAAACTCTGTCCTGGTGTGTGGTGAGTGCTCGGTGCTCGGGTAAACTCTGTCCTGGTGTGTGGTGAGTGCTCGGTGCTCTGGGTAAACTCTGTCCTGGTGTGTGGTGAGTGCTCGGTGCTCTGGGTAAACTCTGTCCTGGTGTGTGGTGAGTGCTCGGTGCTCCGGGTAAACTCTGTCCTGGTGTGTGGTGAGTGCTCGGTGCTTCCGGGTAAACTCTGTCCTGGTGTGTGGTGAGTGCTCGGTGCTCTGGGTAAACTCTGTCCTGGTGTATGGTGAGTTGCACGGTGCTCCGGTAAACTCTGTCCTGGTGGTGTGGTGAGTGCTCGGTGCTCCGGGTAAACTCTGTCCTGGTGTGTGGTGAGTGCTCGGTGCTCCGGGTAAACTCTGTCCTGGTGTGTGGTGAGTGCTCGGTGCTTCCGGGTAAACTCTGTCCTGGTGTGTGGTGAGTGCTCGGTGCTCTGGGTAAACTCTGTCCTGGTGTGTGGTGAGTGCTCGGTGCTCTGGGTAAACTCTGTCCTGGTGTGTGGTGAGTGCTCGGTGCTCGGGTAAACTCTGTCCCTGGTGTAGTGGTGAGTGCTCGGTGCTCCAGGGTAAACTCTGTCCTGGTGTGTGGTGAGTGCTCGGTGCTCAGGGTAAACTCTGTCCTCGGTGTGTGGTGAGTGCTCGGTGCTCAGGGTAAACTCTTGTCCTGGTGTGTGGTGAGTGCTCGGTGCTCTCGGGTAAACTCTGTCCTGGTGTGTGGTGAGTGCTCGGTGCTCCGGGTAAACTCGTTCCTGGTGTGTGGGGAGTGCTCGGTGCTCCGGGTAAACTCTGTCCTGGTGTGTGGTGAGTGCTCGTGCTCTGGGTAAACTCTGTCCTGGTGTGTGGTGAGTGCTCGGTGCTCCGGGTAAACTCTGTCTGGTGTGTGGTGAGTGCTCGGTGCTCCGGGTAAACTCTGTCCTGGTGTGTGGTGAGTGCTCGGTGCTCTGGGTAAACTCTGTCCTGGTGTGTGGTGAGTGCTCGGTGCTCCGGGTAAACTCTGTCCTGGTGTATGGTGAGTGCTCGGTGCTCCGGGTAAACTCTGTCCTGGTGTGTGGTGAGTGCTCGTGCTCCGGGTAAACTCTGTCCTGGTGTGTGGTGAGTGCTCGGTGCTCCGGGTAAACTCTGTCCTGGTGTGTGGTGAGTGCTCGGTGCTCCTGGTAAACTCTGTCCTGGTGTGTGGTGAGTGCTCGGTGCTCTGGTAAACTCTGTCCTGGTGTTGGTGAGTGCTCGGTGCTCCGGGTAAACTCTGTCCTGGTGTGATGGTGAGTGCTCGGTGCTCCTGGGTAAACTCTGTCCTGGTGTGTGGTGAGTGCTCGGTGCTCCGGGTAAACTCTGTCCTGGTGTGTGGTGAGTGCTCGGTGCTCTCCGGGGTAAACTCTGTCCTGGTGTGTGGTGAGGCGTCGGTGCTCAGGGGTAAACTCTGTCCGGGTGTGTGGTTGAGTGCTCGGTGATTCCGGGGTAAACTCGGTCCTGGTGGTGGTGAGTGCTCGGTGCTCCGGGTAAACTCTGTCCTGGTGTGTGGGTGAGTGCTCGGTTCTCTGGGTAATCTCTGTCCTGGGTGTGGTGAGTGATTGGTGCGCTGGGTAAACTCTGTCCTGGTGTGTGGTGAGTGCTCGGTGATCCAGGGTAAATTCTGTCCTGTGTGTATGGTGACTGCTCGGTGCTCTTGGTAGTACTCTGTCCTGGGTATGGTGGAGTGCTCGGTGATCTGGGTAAACTCTGTCATGGTGTATGGTGAGGCTCAGTGCTCGGGTAAACTCTGTCCTGGTGTGTGGTGAGTGCTCGGTGCTCTGGGTAAACTCTGTCCTGTGTGTGGTTGAGTGCTCGGTGCTCTGGGTAAACTCTGTCCTGGTGTGGTGTGAGTGCTCGGTACTCCAGGTAACTCTTCCTGGGTATGGTGAGTGCTCGGTGCTCCGGTAAACTCTGTCCTGGTGTGTGGTGAGTGCTCGGTGCTCTGGGTAACTCTGTCCTGGTGTGTGGTGAGTGCTCGGTGCTCCGGTAAACTCTGTCCTGGTGTGTGGTGAGTGCTCGGTGCTCTGGGTAAACTCTGTCCTGGTGTGTGGTGAGTGCTCGGTGCTCCGGAAACTCTGTCCTGGTGTGTGGTGAGTGCTCGGTGCTCTGGGTAAACTCTGTCCTGGTGTGTGGTGAGTGCTCGGTGCTCCGGTAAACTCTGTCCTGGTGTGTGGTGAGTGCTCGGTGCTCCGGGTAAACTCTGTCCTGGTGTGTGGTGAGTGCTCGGTGCTCTGGGTAAACTCTGTCCTGGTGTGTGGTGAGTGCTCGGTGCTCTGGGTAAACTCTGTCCTGGTGTGTGGTGAGTGCTCGGTGCTCCGGGTAAACTCTGTCCTGGTGTGTGGTGAGTGCTCGGTGCTCTGGGTAAACTCTGTCCTGGTGTGTGGTGAGTGCTCGGTGCTCTGGGTAAACTCTGTCCTGGTGTGTGGTGAGTGCTCGTGCTCCGGGTAAAACTCTGTCCTGGTGTGTGGTGAGTGCTCGGTGCTCTGGGTAAACTCTGTCCTGGTGTGTGGTGAGTGCTCGGTGCTCTCTGGTAAACTCTGTCCTGGTGTGTGGTGAGTGCTCGGTGCTCCGGGTAAACTCTGTCCTGGTGTGTGGTGAGTGCTCGGTGCTCCGGGTAAACTCTGTCCTGGTGTGTGGTGAGTGCTCGGTGCTCTGGTAAACTCTGTCCTGGTGTGTGGTGAGTGCTCGGTGCTCCGGGTAAACTCTGTCCTGGTGTGTGGTGAGTGCTCGTGCTCTGGGTAAACTCTGTCCTGGTGTGTGGTGAGTGCTCGGTGCTCCGGGTAAACTCTGTCCTGGTGTGTGGTGAGTGCTCGGTGCTCTGGGTAAACTCTGTCCTGGTGTGTGTGAGTGCTCGGTGCTCCGGGTAAACTCTGTCCTGGTGTGTGGTGAGTGCTCGGTGCTCCGGTAAACTCTGTCCTGGTGTGTGGTGAGTGCTCGGTGCTCCGGGTAAACTCTGTCCTGGTGTGTGGTGAGTGCTCGGTGCTCCGGGTAAACTCTGTCCTGGTGTGTGGTGAGTGCTCGGTGCTCGGGTAAACTCTGTCCTGGTGTGTGGTGAGTGCTCGGTGCTCTGTAAAAACTCTGTCCTGGTGTGTGGTGAGTGCTCGGTGCTCTGGGTAAACTCTGTCCTGGTGTGTGGTGAGTGCTCGGTGCTCTGGGTAAACTCTGTCCTGGTGTGTGGTGAGTGCTCGGTGCTCCGGGTAAACTCTGTCCTGGTGTGTGGTGAGTGCTCGGTGCTCTGGGTAAACTCTGTCCTGGTGTGTGGTGAGTGCTCGGTGCTCTGGTAAACTCTGTCCTGGTGTGTGGTGAGTGCTCGGTGCTCTGGTAAACTCTGTCCTGGTGTGTGGTGAGTGCTCGGTGCTCCGGGTAAACTCTGTCCTGGTGTGTGGTGAGTGCTCGGTGCTCTGGTAAACTCTGTCCTGGTGTGTGGTGAGTGCTCGTGCTCTGGGTAAACTCTGTCCTGGTGGTGGTGAGTGCTCGGTGCTCTGGGAAACTCTGTCCTGGTGTGTGGTGAGTGCTCGGTGCTCTGGGTAAACTCTGTCCTGGTGTGTGGTGAGTGCTCG